>JAUIMM010001269.1:600000-988483 GCA_031769625.1 Taudactylus pleione
TTGAAAGTTTTGATGTCTCCTGATTCCTGAATATCATAGAGTAAAATTTCTTTATTTGTTTCATTCTCATTTTCACTCAAAAGAGACTCAAGTGTATCTAATGCCAATTTATCTCCTTCATTTAATACAATCGGAGTCCCTTCTATATTCTGCTTATGTAGGGACTTCATACAAAAATAATGCTTCCTACTTAGTGTACGTGTGTATTTGTTCAGATCTACGAACAGTGTAAATAGATTTGCTTTTGCTTGAGGCACAAATTTTAATCCCTTAGTTAAGAGATTCTGTTCGGCATCTGTTAACTCTTTTTTTGACAGATTAAAAATATTAGTAGGTTTTAATCCCATCTCACATTCTTTCTGTTTCTTTGTGACCCTTCCTCCTCTTCCTCTACATCCTCTCTTTTTCTTCTTTTGTCCATTTGTTCTATATGTCTGTTCTCTCTTATGGAATGTTGTGAGGTATCTCTGGGGGATATATCTCCTTTCTCTAAAAAAGGGGGATCAGATGTCACTCTCATGGTATCAGAGTATGTATTCCTCTGTTGGTCATCTCTATTTCTAAAAGGATGTCTACTAGAAGTAGAATCCCTATTTTTAAGAGGCTCAAATCTATTGGGATGTGTAAAATCCTCCTTCATATTTCTTTTATACTCCCATCTAGATGCATCTCTATATTGTGGAGGGGGTTTATTTGTTATCTTACGACGTGTGACTACATTCCAATCCCTCTCATTGGGAGTAAATTCTGTGGGATGTTCTCTATAAGAACCTCTATTTTTAATTATATCTTTATGGGGTCTTGACCTTCTAGCAGGTGACTCATTATATTGGGTTCTCCCAAAGAATTCCTGAGTGGGAATCCTTTGTGGCCTATTGAATGAACGTACTCTATCATTTGAATAGTCACCTCTGTCTCTATATAATTTTTTATCTTTGATTTGTATGAGAGATTTCTCAAAATCCTCCAAATTCCTCTTCAGTCTCATATCTTTATTGTCAAAGTCTGGATGTTTAGTATATTTGGACAAGGTGAGTTGTAACTCTTCAATTTCTCTTTGAATATCATTAATTTTCTGTTCTCTATGATCAATAAGTAATTTCATTAGAGTTTTGGAGCATTGGTCTAATGCCATGTTCCATTTATTGGAAAACATAGGGTCATCTTTGAATGAACAGGACTTAAGAATCCTAAGACCTCTGGGGATCATATCTTGTTCTAAATATTTACCTAATGTAACCTTATCCCACCAGTGTCTAGTTTCTATAATCAAAAGGTCCTCTAATTTATTAAAAAGTTGATTAATATTTAAAGATGCAGAATCATCCCCTTTTGTACAATCATCTACCAATACATATTTCTGCCTATGTTCCAAACGTTCTGAGAGGCTCCTTAAGGAAGTCATTATATCTTAATAATCAAAGAAGCTGTTGGGATACCGAGCATCGAGATGCCGCTGTCTGTATTTTGACAGGAGGCACTCCGACAGCCGACATTACATACCCATTCCGATCTGGATACTATGTTTCGGGTTTGTGTATGAGCAGCAGATGTATGATGCTGTCAGTGGGTGTCTCTAAGTACTGGACAGCAAATGAGTCATTAGCATATTTTCGCAATAGTAATCCATGAGAGATTGCAGCTATGATGGCATTTGCGTGCAGATCTGAATCAGGCCGTGTCTCCAGACAGACGCAATGACAATTTTTACACAGATCAACCAATTGTGTGCCATTGCACATGCATATAAGACGCACTGTGCACATACTACAATTGTCTTGCAACTCCATACGCACGCAGTGACAGAACCAATTTGCAAGGTGAGTGACAGAGAGCCAGCCTTTGGGGGAGGTAACGGGGGGGGGGGAGAAAAACATAGGTGTGTCTTAACGTTACATGGGTGTGCAGAATTTAGCTGTTGCGATAACCCTCTCGCGTGTCAAGAAAGCTGCAGTGTTTGCGGCTGGTCAGACTTTCTGCAAGGGCAAGATCGCTGCTCGATGTGCGTCGATGTTACCAATATTTACGCAGGCAAGCAATGTCATACGCATATGAGAAAGTAGCGTTGGGGCGTCCTTATGCTCGTGCAAGCCTTGGAACTATCTCAGATGGGTGACCGCCAATAGACGCAACTGTGGCCGCTCCTGCATCAACTTCTGAATCAGGCTCATAGTGATAAGAAATAACCTGAATGGCCAGGAAAATTGCGGCATGTGGGTGTGCTTGGGCCACAGCGAAAATTGCTTATTCATGATAATGCCTATAAATTGGAACAGTGATAAAGAGTTCCTCCTGCCTCTACTTGGTGCAAAGTACAATCTGTACCTCTTCTCGCCACCCATGTCCCTTAACTAGAGAACTTCCACCATTATCTTTAAGGGAAACTAGACTTAAACATGGTTAATGTATATTGTGAGTAGTCATTTACTGTATATCCTATCCTTTCACTGCTTATATATATTTCAAATCTGTTAATGCCTTAATTAATGCAATAATGGTCATTTACTAAATGCAGCCTGTGTGAGCACTAAACATTACTAATATGGAAATAATTCTTATTCATATCATCAATATGAGCGCAGAGCATGATTTCATGCTGGCGAACCTGCCTCTGGGTTGAAGTTCCGCCACTGATCCTGAGTCAGTTTTAGTACAACCACAATAAACGACTCTTGTAACATCAGGAGAAACAAAGCCTAAGTATGAGTAGTGTGACATTACAAGCATTTTGTAGGTATTTTTCATTGTGCTGTCCATTGTTAAAATGAATACTGCCATTTATTTAAGTATTTTTACCCTTAGGAGGATTAGGTGAGGAAGTGGAAGATATTACAGATTAAATAAATTATTTTGTTAATCGAGTTTAAAATTTATCTGATGTAGACATTATTTCTTAAATCTATCGTTCACATCTCTGAAACTTAGCAGGAGAGGAAAACCAAAGCATTAAATGAATGAGACAATGTGATAAAATACAGATAGAAATAGTCCCTTATGGACTCACAGAAGGATTGAGTCAATGTTACACCCTTGCACTTATCTTACCCCGTGAATCACAATCACTCAAGTTGACCTTTATACCCAAAACCTATTTCACACAACAACATTAAATGAAAAAATTGTTGAAAGGAAAAAAAAATGTATATGTTTTTGAACATAACTGTGAGATACTACCACGCCTAGTAATTACTAATTACTAACCTTGGCTGTGCATCCTTACCATATATGTCACTAGAAATACACTTTTAGATTGAAGAATAACAGTATAAATTAACATCAAACAGGAACCTGAACAAAATGTTTACAGATGATGATGCAAAGGAAAACAAATTACTGTTGTTCCCATAACTGAACCAGTTAAAATAGAAAAAATAAAATCAGGTTGCATGTCTGAATTTTAGATAATTCTACTTTTGTAATAAATATGGCAATCTGAGAACTGATGGGGAGAAATAAATCTGTCTTCGTAAAGTTCTCTATAAATCGAGGGTAAAGCTTAATCTAATGAGAACTGTACTTAGAATCTGCGGTATAGTGCAACCCTGCTCAATGGGATTTTCCTGCCAAGTTCTGTTACTTAGCTCTCTTTCAAGTGTAATATTCATTTCACTCATCAAGGTCCCCATATTTCCACAGCCTTCATGTGCTCCCCTCAACAGCTGCTGAACATGGCGATGAGCAATGTCCTCTTGTACAATGTTCCCTGTATTTCCTGGACTTACTGTTGCACTTCCTCGCCATGGTGCCCCTGTTCGAGAACATTGCTGACTTTCATGATATATGCCACCTGTTAACCGAAGGCTTGTGGCTGATTGGGAACATCAAGCTGGAGAGGGAGCACTTCACGGTGGAGAAGTGGTGGCCAGAATCTGCCTAGGGACGGACATTGGAATCTGATGGTTACTAACCATCAATGTTTTTGTTCCATAATGACACAAAAAACAGTCTCTTATAGATTTATGTTTTTGTTCCATAATGACACAAAAAACAGTCTCTTATAGATTTCTTTATATGAAGATTTC
Source organism: Taudactylus pleione (assembly GCA_031769625.1). NCBI lineage: Eukaryota > Metazoa > Chordata > Amphibia > Anura > Myobatrachidae > Taudactylus > Taudactylus pleione. Next base: position 604,023 of record JAUIMM010001269.1, read on the forward strand.
TCAACAGTCAAGGCTTATGCTTTCTGTCACTTTTTCTGTAGTTTGGATATCACTCCACACAAATGAATATCTCCAATGGAAAAAAAACTGAAAACAATTGTTCAGGATAGCCAGAACAAGTACACAGAATATATTTATACATCACACTCACATAAAGAATAAAAAATTAAAGCATTTTACCACAATCAGTGGTTCAAAAGGGTCCATCTCTCCTCCTGTCCTTATTTTCCCAGATGATATTGGGTCCAGGTTCCACAGGTTTCACAGTTAGCAGAGCCAGATAGACAGAGAGCAGGTCCACCAAAGAAAAGCAGCCACCGGAATGCTTAACGCATTTCGGATTACTCCTTCGTCAGAGTGTGATTTATAAATAAATTCTGTTTACTTGTCTTGGCTATATCGCAGTATTTTTATCATTTTTTTTTTTCATTTGAGATATTCATTTGTGAAAGTATATAAAGAAAGTAAGACTTACATCCACTACACAGAAATCTCTAAGAGACTGTTTTTCTGCACCATTATGGGACTGTTTTATTGCTTATAGTGTTTTCTTGGATTTTGTGAATCCTCCATTTTGTCTCGTAGGCAGACATATACAGTGTGGTGCACATGGTTGATTTTCTTTATATGCTCTATATAATGTTTTAGTTCCGTTGGTAGTATTTTTACCATTTGATGGTGGTGGTCCGATGTTTGCCACAAATGGAAATCATACAATGGTGTTCTGATGGTTTTTTAAAAAAAATTCCAGCAAGCTATGCCTCTCCTGGCTCCTTCTTGGCTACTGTGTTGTCTGCATAAGGGTATCTTCATAGGCTTGTTGGAGGCTGTCTCTCACTCTCTGCCTGCCTCATACATGACCCTGTTCAGCCCCTGACTTCCTCTCCTCTTTGCTGCTAAGCAACAGGGCACATTGCTGTCTCTGACTGGCTCTCACTGTTTCTTGCTGTTTCAGCACCATAGCCAGCTCCTATGCAGCGGCTTGGTGCAAGATTTTTTTTTGTGACTTTGCTTCACTAAAATCATCACTGCTCGACTTCCTTTTGTCACAGATGAATAGTTCATACACCTAAACTTTCCTGAACTAATTATCTATAGAACAGTGAAAACCCCATCAAAATCCATCCAGTGGTTGAAGAGATTAGCCCTAATGAACAGGCAAATACCTAAACCGGGGACTTTATTTGATATATAGAGATGAGCAGATCGGTTTTGCTGAAAATGGAACAGACCCGAACTTTGAGGTTCCAGGTAGAACAGAGTCCTGGTTCGAAACTTCTTGTTCTAAAACCAGATCTTGCATATTATGGATTTAATTTAAGTTCCTCCCTCATGATTTAAGGTGCTGTGAGTAGTGGTGTATCTAGGGTGGGGAGAGCGGGCACATGCCCTGAGAGCCATGGCAGTACTGACAAGTGGGGGGCACCATTGGCCATGGCAGTAAACTCAGTGGACTGGAGTGTCCGCTGATGGACATCCCACCCGGTGGTTATGAATGCGCTGCTCTCTCCCAACTTCCCACTGCTGTCTCAGGCATGACTCACACCTCACAGCGGCATTGCTCCATCTACTGCATGACTCACACCTTGCAGCAGCACCCTCTGTGTTCTCTTCAGCTCCTGAGGTAACACAGACCAAGTACCAACGGCTGTCTCCTCAGAGCTATATTTAAAGTTTTCTAAACTCACTGCCTGCTCTCCCGCTGCAGCCACCTCCCGCATCTCAGATCTAGTCAGAGCGAGGGACTTCAAGATTTTTCTTGTATGCCCACAACCTGGTAGAACCCCAAAGTGTCAGCACATACAGTAACCCAGCACAAAGCCCAGAAATTACATCCCACACACTAATACAGATAGGATATTGTAATATACATATAATAGGTACAGCAAATAAATAAATCTAGTGACCAAGGGTCACAACAAAGTCATTTTTGTTTAATGTCTTTTGCACACATAAGTAAAATTTACATGTAAATGTGCTTTAATTTCATTGATCACTTTGCTAATATGCTTTTGACATTTTTTTAAATGTAATTCTATACGTAGATTAATAGCAATTAACCAGTTTATGTATCTATATAAGTTTTTTACAATTCTTTTATAGAATTTTTTTTTCTTTGGAGGGGGTGGCGGCGTTTTTCAATTTGCCCTGGGCCCAAAAAACCCTAGTTACGCCTCTGGCTGTGAGGTGGTAAAAATTGACTGGAAATTACTGGAAATTAATGTTATTGATGTTAATAATACTATAGGAACAAAAACAGGTTCAAGTAATATGATTTTAGGTGTTTTACCAATTTTTAAAAAAATCCCAGACCAAAACCAAACCAAAACACTTGAGGGTGGTTTTGTCAAAACCAAATCACGACGATGATTCAGAACCAAAACCAAAACTTGGGGGTCTGCGCACATCTCTAGTTATTAATTCAGAACATGGACCTTTCATACTTCATTTTAAACCATTATCTTAGTAATCATTCAGTGTGTGAACATTGTGTACACAGACCAAGTCCAAGAAACCATTGGATTCTGGTCATTACATTGGAAGCAAAGGCTTTCACTGACTTGCCAAAGAGAGTCCAGCAATGGTTACACAAACTGTAGCATTTGGCCTTCGTCTGTATAGCAGATGTTTCCATGGAATACAAGGTGAAAATTTTGTTGTGAAATTAACCTTTATATTATGATGTTTGTTGTAGGGAGGAGCTGCCAACAGAAAAAGTGGAGTCTCCAATATGAAAAGTAGATTAAAATTATACACACATAATTAAATACTGTAAGTAGGAATAATGTATTGATTCATGGTGATAGGCTCACTTTAAGATCGGAGAGCATATTATAACACATTGATATTCTGTCTCACTGAGCTAGAAGCAAGCAGAAGCAAATATATTTAGTTAACGTTAACTTTAACATTTGATGTACTCCAGTCACATGACAGACAAAAGTAGGTTAAAGCGATTACCCAAAGCAGCTGTTTTGGAAGACATTCTATTTTTCACTGACGATGGTAATTATGATTTCTGGATATTGTAAACTTACTATACCACAAAATATAAGGCATACCTAAAAGTGATGTCATGTCTAGACATGAGATTCAGGTAAAAAGTTACTTGTTTCAAAAATAGATAAAAAAACCCAGACCTAACTATGTGAAAGGCTGATAGACTGAACATTTAAACTGTGTTTATAAAGCGAAGTAGAAAGCTATTACAATGTTAGCAAATTAGTTTAGTTTACTGTATAACACGGTATTTATTCTTTTTACACAGTGACTGATGATGTGGAAATTACTATTAAAGTATATGGTCGACATGTTTTCAGGCTGTTATAGCCACTAGCTAATTCAGACATTAACATGTAGAAAAGAATGATTTATATGTTTTTAAAAGAGTTTACCTCACAAAAATAACTTCCCCCACACATCCACCCACAAACTGCATATGGTCCTTTTAATTGTAATGTAATTCGTACTCTCATTTACATAACTGGTAATTGCAATGATGACTATGAGGTGTACAGTCAGAGCATATCATCCAATCTTCACTGCTAAACTGCATGCATTGCAAATGTGCTTTTTATGATACCATGTTTCACAGCAGTGAAACTTCACTTAGCATGGCAAAAAAAACTTATCACCAAAATTCACCATTATATTATTGTTGGAGTAGCTGAGGAATAATCCGCAGCCACTGGATACTTATTGCTTTCCTGGCCCCCATTCTGTTTTGCTGATTGGTTTGAGTTTCCAGTTGCACTGTTAAACAATAAAAGAAAAACTGTAATAAGAAAAAAAGTGATGTCCGTATTCTGCGCAAAGGTACTATCACAAGTCAATCTTTGTGAATGACACCTGACATTCACAATAACATGTATGCACAAAAAAAATTAAATAATTAAAGATGAATCATATAAGTGCCTTAAATTGACAAGGAATCCGAATGTCAAATGGTAGAATATGGAGACTGTAGTTAAAGGTTCATAGTCACTTGTAGATTCTTAATTCTATAAGGACCTTCCTATTATTTTCAGTCTTAGTGTTGTCTCTCAGGTTTTCCAATATAGGAAGTGCCACTCCGCGTGCATATATGGAAACAGAGAGAAAAGGAATATAGCATAAAACCTTTTATTGATTAAAAAGAAATCATACTGTAGGTGCCAATAATGCACTCCTACCAGATATGGTGTGGGACAAGCAGGGCCCTCAATTCAAGCAGTGGTTTAAGTGGTTTAGGATAAACCCGGGTATACCACCGGAATGTTGGTCCTTCTCATACATCACAAGATAATTGCAGTGTTCCCCTCCACCAACATGTTTCGACCATCCTGTGGTCTTTTTCAAGGTATAGGGGAGTTCTAAATTACCTGGTATTTATACCAGTGTTAACCAATCATATAATTGTCACATGACATACATTAGCATAATACAGTATTGTGTATAAAAGCAACAAACAATATTTATATATGAATAAAAACAAATTGAATACATTTCCCTTGCAATATAAGGAGAAAATAACATTTAAATTAATTCCTCAATATCCAGCTGTCAATCAATAATAGCATCTGTTAACTCATCATAGGCTGCCAGGGTTGTCAATCTGGCTTTAATGATGTATTGAAACACCCACTTACAGTCAGGTGCATAAATATTGGGACATTGACAGAATTTTCATATTTTGGCCTCTATTCACCAACACAATGGCTTTGAAATGAAACAAACAAGATGTGCTTTAACTGCAGACTTTCAGATTTAATTTGAGGGTAATTACATCCAAATCAGGTGAACGGTGTAGGAATTACAATGGTTTCTATATGTGCCTCCCACTTTTTAAGGGGCCAAAAGTAATGGGACAAACTAAACAATCCTAAATCTAACTTTCACTATTTAATACTTTGTTGCAAATCCTTTGCAGTCAATTACAGCCTGAAGTCTGGAACTCATAGACATCACCAGACGCTGGGTTTCATCCCTGGTGTTGCTCTGCCAGGCCTCTACTGCAAATGTCTTCAGTTCCTGCTTGTTCTTGGGGCATTTTCACTTCAGTTTTGTCTTCATCAAGTGAAATGCATGCTCAATCGGATTTAGGTCAGGGGATTGACTTGACCATTGCATAACATTCCACTTTTTAGCCTTAAAAAACTATTTGGTTGCTTTTGCAGTATGCTTCGGGTTATTGTCCATCTGCACTGTGAAGCACCGTCCAATGAGTTCTGAAGCATTTGACTGAATATGAGCATATAATATTGCCCGAAACACTTCAGAATTCATTCTGCTGCTTTTGTCAGCAGTCACATCATCAATAAATACAAGGGAACCAGTTCCATTGGCAGCCATACATGCCCACGCCATGACACTACCACCACCATGCTTCACTGATAAGGTGGTATGTTTTGGATGATGAGCAGTTCCTTTCCTTCTCCAAACTCTTCTCTTCCCATCACTCTGGTACAAGTTGATCTTTGTCTTATCTGTCCATAGCATGTTGTTCCAGAACTGTAATGGCTTTTTTACATGTTGTTTGGCAAACTCTAATCTGGTCTTCCTGTTTTTGTGGCTCACCAATGGTTTACATCTTGTGATGAACCCTCTACATTCACTCTTGTGAACTCTTCTCTTGATTGTTAACTTTAACACATATACACCTACCTCCTGTAGAGTGTTCTTGATTTGGCCAACTGTTGTGAAAGGGTTTTTCTTCACCAGGGAAATAATTGTTCTGTCATCCACCACAGTTGTTTTCCGTGGTCTTCCAGGTCTTTTGGTGTTGCTGAGCTCTCCGGTGCGTTCTTTCTTTTTAAGAATGTTCCAAACAGTTGATTTTGCCACACCTAATGTTTTTGCTATCTCTCTGATGGGTTTGTTTTGATTTTTCAGCGTAATGATGGCTTGCTTCACTGATAGTGACAGCTCTTTGGATCTCATATTGAGAGTCGACAGCAACTGATTCCAAATGCAAATGTCACGCCTAGAATCAACTCCAGACCTTTTACCTGCTTAATTGATAATGAAATAACGAGGGAATAGCCCACACCTGTCCATGAAATAGCTTTTGAGTTGATAGTCCCAGTACTTTTGGCCCCTTAAAAAGTGGGAGGCACATATAGAAACCATTGTAATTCCTACACCATTCACCTGATTTGGACGTAATTACCCTCAAATTAAATCTGAAAGTCTGCAGTTAAAGCACATCTTGTTTGTTTAATTTCAAAGCCATTGTGGTAGTGAATAGAGGCCAAAATATGAAAATTCTGTCAATGTCCCAATATTTATGCACCTGACTGTAGTTAGATGACCTGATCCACCAGCATGGGCATCCGGGGTTTACCTTTCATGTCTTCCCCCGTGTCCTCTCCACTTCCGGTAATCACGTCTATCAGCCCCGCAAAACCGGAAGTGGGTATGTGTGCACTTCACTTCCAGTAATCGCGTGTCTCAGTCCTGCGAAACCGGAAGTGGGAATGGGTGCAGACTGCCCCATTGATTTTTGGGAAACGTAGTTCCCATGCTTTGCTTAACCTGCGAAACTGGAAGTGTAGTCTCTTAGCCGGTTAATAAAGTGGTGTTACTTAATAATATTAACTAAAATCCATTACTTTTAGTCATCATAAGAAAATGTAATGTAATATATAGAAAACAGCTTTAAGATTGAAAAAACAGCTTTAAGATTGAAAAGAGGGCTATTTAAAAGAGGCCATTCCTAGTGAGGGCAAACCAACATATTATATATATTTGAATATTTCATGTGGGCATATTACTTAGCAATTTTGTGGGAGTTTTTGCCATATATGCAAAGAATAAATTGATTATACAGGATTTTAGGTCTTAATCATAAATAAATAAATACATGAAACACTATAAAAACACTATAAACACTATAAAAAACATTTTAGTTCAAAATCTAGATTAAGACCTATAGGGCACAGAGTATTAAAACCATAAATTAATTTCAGTTTTAGATAGTTTTACTGATACATCTTGTCCTCTATCCTGTTTTTTTATTGCACGTATCCCATAAAATGTTTTAATTTCAGACACTGAACATTTATGAACCTTTTTAAAATGCATGGACAAAGAATGGGTTTCGAGGCCTTTCTTGATATTTGTAAGATGTTAGCCTATGCGGATCTTCAACGGCCTTGATGTTCAACCTATGTAAAATTTCCTGCACGTGCACTCAATAGCATATACCATATCTTTAGAGTTGCATATGATGGAATCTTTAAATTCACATATTTTGCCATTAATCTCAAGCTTATCAATTTTTTTGGCACTGGTATTTTTAACGGTCCTACAGCCCTTACAATTCCCACACCTGTAAAAACCTGTAGATTTCACATGTTTGATTTTTTCAGGGGCCAGAAATCTTTTCACTAACTTGTTACTGAGGCTTGGCACCCTTCTATATATACTGGTTGGTTTCGGGGGTAATTTGGGGCCAACCACTGGGTCTTTCTGTAAGATCGGCCAATATTTTTTAAGTATTTTCTCTAGTAATGTATGTTGAGAATTAAAATCTGTTATGAATGCCCAATCGAATTTTGCATTTCTGGCCAGTGGTTACGTGGTTTCCTTATTAATTAGAAGACTCTTCCTTTCGATACTTGTTGCCTCCACCACCGCCTTCTCAACTACTGCATTCCTATAACCATATGATAAGAAACGATCTTTCATTTCTTTGGCCTGGTTTGTAAAAACTTCCATATTTGTGCAATTTTTTCTTAAGCATTTGAATTTGCCACTTGGTATTGAGTTTAGCCAATTATCGTGGTGGCAGCTCATTGTATTTATAGAAGTCCTGGAATCAGTGGGTTTTACAGAACTTCTCATTTGTATTTGGCCCTCTTCTATATAGATTGTAATATCCAGAAAATCGATATTCAGCTCACTTATTGTAGAAGTGAGTTTTATATTCCAATCGTTGCTATTGAGGAATGTGATGTAATTTTCCAGACTTTCTCTGTTTCCTCTCCAAATGAGGTATATATCGTCTATATAGCGTTTCCAGGACACTAGGTTCGCCCTAAATGGATTATTTTTCCAATCCATTTTCCATTCCCACTGCCCCATGAATATGTTGGCATAACTAGGGGCAAACCTAGTGACCATGGCTGTCCCCACTTTTTGGAGAAAAAACTGTTCTTTAAATATAAAATAATTATTTATGTAAGATAAAATCAATGCCCTTGATTAAAAATTCCTGTAAATCTGCATGAAGATCAGATTCAGCCAATACTTCAGATGCAGCATTGATGCCCCATTCATGTTCTATTATAGTATAGAAGGAGCTTACATCAAGTGTGGCTAATAACAGCCCTTCCTCCCATTCCACAGTATTAAGATAATTAAAAATGTCCTTGGTGTCTCTTAAGTGGGACTCATAGTTAGACACCAAAGGTTGTAAATAAAAATCTATAAACTGAGAGAGGTTAGCCATAGGAGAATCTATGCCGGAAACAATGGGTCTTCCTGGAGGGTGAACTGGGTCCTTATGTATCTTAGGAAGGATGTACAGTATATATAGTAGGGATTATAGGTTGTTTATTAATTAAATATTTAGATTATTTCTCTGTTAATGTACCCTTTTTATAAAAAAGTTCTACAAGTGTGGTTAAATTAGTGTTAATTTTACTTGTAGTGTCCCCTCTCAGTTTTTTGTATGTGACCCTATCTTCCAGCTGTATTTCGACCTCTTTCTCATAATCATTCAAATTCATTAAAATCACCCCCCACCTTTGTCGGCGGGTTTTATGATGAGGTTTTTATTTGACTTTAAAGTGTCTAGTGCTTCTCATTCTTTGTAATTTAAATTACAGTTTATATTCTTAGTATTCATTTTTTTTAAATTGTCTAATACTAAGGCACTGAATGTGTCAATAAAATTCCCTTTAACATGATTAGGATAAAAAAATCAATTTCGGTTTAAAAGGAGTAATTTCAATGGTTTGAGAGTCAGTTATATTATCATCCCCTTTGAGAAGGAAGAACTTCTTTATTGTAAGTTTCCTTACAAACTTCTGCATGTCTATAAAAACATTGAAGTCATTAATTTTTCTGGATGTGGCAAATTTTAATCCCTTTTCCAGAACTGACCTTTCCTCAATACTTAAAGTATGTGAACTCAGATTAAAATTTTTCACCAAACCCTTTGATTGTATTTCACTTATTTGATCCTCATTGGGGGGTGTCGGATTTCTTTTTCGTTTATGTTTATGTCGATTTCTATTTTTTCATTTTTTTCCTCCACCTCTTTCGCCTCTAAACTTAACTATGGTCTGTAACGGTGAGGGTTTGGTCCTCTCTCTAAAAAATCATGGCGGTTCTGTTTTCTATAAAAAGGGGAATTTGGCATTTCAGAATTTCTCAAGACCTCAAATCTATTTTGATAATCTATTCATAATCGTTGTGCCGATTGAAAAGAGGTTCCAAATTTCTCCTTCCTTTCTGTGTAGAAAAGGTGGAATTTCTGATATTTTTAGTATTTTTAGGTCTATTCCACCTTTCTTCTTGATGATTAGGAGTAGAAGAAGATTGATTTTGAACTTTCAACCTAACTTTTCCGTTTTGTCTCCACTCTAATTTATTTTGACCTCTATTCCCATTTACTGTACTTGTCTCCTATTAAAAGAGACAGTTTTCCTATTTCTCTTTATATTTTTTGATCTATATCCGAGCCCTTCCCGTTTATTAGTTTGTGGACTAATTTCAGGTGAAAATAGAATTTCCTCAAGATCATTTCTATTAGTAATTGGTTGATCCTCTGGAGACAGTGTCTCGTTCAATCTTCTGTACTTTCTTCTCAATTATATATCTTTCTATCTTCTTTAGTCTTATACCTATACCTATTTAATATGTTGGTTTGCCCTCACTAGGAATGGCCTCTTTTAAATAGCCCTTTTTTCAATCTGAAAGCCGTTTTTTCAGTCTTAAAGCCGTTTTTTCAATCTTAAAGCCGCTTTCTGTATATTACACCACATTTTCTTATGATGACTAAAAGTAATGGATTTGAGTTAATATTATTAAGTAACACCGCTTTATTAATCGGCTAAGAGACTACACTTCTGGTTTCGTGGGTTAAGCAACGCATGGGAACTACGTTTCCCAACAATTATTGGGGCAGTCTGCACCCATTCCCACTTCTGGTTTCGCGGGACTGAGACATGCGATTACTGGAAGTGAAGTGCACAAATACCCACTTCCGGTTTTGCGGGGCTGATAGACGTGATTACCGGTGGTGGAGAGGACACGGGGGAAGACATGAAAGGTACCCCCCGGATGCCCATGCAGGTGGATCAGGTCATCTAACTAAGTGGGCGTTTCTATACATCATTAAAGCCAGATTGAAATTGTTGACAATTTTTGTTACATGATGACAAGAAATATGTACCACATATAAAAGGTTCAATACCTCTAAGATCCATGTGGTGGATTAATTTTAAGTCCACTCAGTATACATATGCACACATGGGATTTGGTTACATTTTCCTTTCTCATCTACAGTGAGAGATACTTGATTGTTTCATCCTGACTTAATCACCTTGATACCTGTTATAATTCCTTTTGTTCCAGTGTGTTGATACCTATATATGGTGACTTATATATGCTCCCCAAAATTAGGTGAAAAAATCAGTGTTATTTTAAGATATTTACATAGTGCCTTGGTATATAATCTTGACACTATAATAGAATTTGACCAAGTACATTATTGCCTGGTCACCATATACTGATACGGCGGATGATTGTTCCAGTCTTTATTCCAAAGATTATCTGTTGATTTATTGTACATATATGTTCACTTATAAAATCAATAATATACAGAAGATATGACAGCATATACTACTGGTTACTATCCAAAGTTTGACTACAATAATTATTACTAATATGCTGCTATGTCCTTATGTATTACCTTATAATCCAATACAGGACGGTCACTGATACCTTCTCTTATGTATATATTGGATATTTAAGCTTATTTCTGTTATATGTTGTCTAGTCTTGTTAGTCCCTGTCTTACATCTAATTATTAATTAAAAGTTAAGTTTTATAACATACAGGCGGATACTGTGCCCCAACACAAGAGAGTACTTTCCTTTCCTTCTTTCTGACGTATAAGAAGGACCAACATTCCGGTTGGTGGTATACTCGGGTTTATCTAAAACCACTGCTTGAATTGAGGCCCTGCTTGTCCCACACCGTATCTGGTAGGAGTGCATTATTGGCACCTATGATTTTTTTTTAATCAATAAAAGATTTTATGCTATATTCCTTTTCTCTCTGTTTCCATATATGCATGTGGCGTGGCACTTCCAATATTGGAAAACCTGAGAGACAACACTAAGACTGAAAATAATAGGAAGGTCCTTATGGAATTAAGAATCTACAAGTGACTATGAACCTATAACTAAAGTCTCCATATTCTATCATAAACATTTTTTAAGTAAAAGGAAAACTGGATTATCAGGTGTGGTAATTGTCTATATTTATCAAGTCATTTCTAAAACATAATTTAAAAATATATTTAAAATTAAATAATTTTTAAGAACCAAAATGTTTTTGTTTCAAACAAAGCATGAAATGTCTTCTGTTATCATCATCTAGAGATGGAGATAACAGAAGTAGGATTGCGACAGTAATTGTACAGTACTTCTGCAATCCTTGTTAAATAGGCTTTCTGGTGCTACCTGGCAAATCTTATCATCAACAGGGGTTACTGTCAGCCATTGCCCTGAATCAATGTAGGTGGTCATTTGATGCAGTGCCAGGTTACCAAATAGGCAGAGTAGGCACCGGCCTATGGGCCCCACACCTTTTAGGTGCCTCGCTACAATGGATCAAACATTGATCTGATCTCGAAGAAAATTACAATCAGGCTTTCTTAAATTGTTTCCAAAATATAGAAACAAAATTAATCAACTCAAAGAAACAAAAATTTTACATTAAAGGCTCTATAGAGAAAATACATAATGTAATGTACCCATTAACAACTTAAACTACATAAACTCTAAACATCAGATTCCCATTACAGTTTGTCTCTTAAAAGCTCATCTTCTGTCAGCTGTCAGTTTGTAGAAAAATTTCAGTGCAACCTACATACGGTTTATTAAAATTGTTGGTTGGTAAAATGAAAAATGTATTAGGACAGTGGTTCCCAAACTTTTTGAATCGCGGCGCCCTAGAGTATCAGCATTGTTTTCGCGGCACCCCTAAGCCAAAAGTTTGTTATTGAGAACAAAAATGATTAAGTAAATTGCACTTACCTGTCATCCTCAGGCTCAGTTATGTGGTGGTGGACAGGTTTGCGCTTCTGTTTGTCCACATATTTCCATTACATTGACCATAATTTAAATTGATTTGGTGCTGTACCACCAACCTGAGGCACCCCTTCAAGTGTCCCGAGGCACCCCAGGGTGCCACGGTGCACAGTTTGGGAACCACTGTATTAGGAGATAATTTGCGAGGGGGGCCCAGAGATGTCGACTGCCTATGGACCTTCACAGGGTTTAATCTGGCACTGACTTGATGTATAGGGCAAAGTACTTCCGCCGTTGAAGATACTCATTTTTGACAGAGATAAGGCTTTTTGTACTTTAATAAATTTACTTCATAGTCAGTGCAAACTAGTAGCAGATAAACCAAAAGAGATACAAGGAAATGGCCTTGTCAAACTGTTTCCATGCCAGCTAGGAGTAGCATCTCCCCACTTCAATATCATTTCTGAAAAGAACAAGATCATGCTTTGGGTCTGAAAAATCCAAAGGCTAAATATGGTATTAATGGCACTATACTGGAAAGTACTTAAGAGGAAAGGGATCTAGGAGTCACTATTTCAGGTGACTTAAAGGCAAGCAAACATTGTAACAAAGCAATGAGGAAGGCAAGTCAGATGCTTGGTTGCATAGAGAGAGGAATCAGTAGCAGAAAGAAAGAAGTGATAATACCACTGTATAGGTCATTGGTACGTACTCATCTCGAATACTGTGTTCAATTCTGGAGGCCATATCTCCAGAAGGATATTAATACATTAGAGACTGTACAAAGAAGGGCATCTAAAATGGTGCAAGGTCTACACCACAAAACGTACCAGGAAAGACTAAAAGATCTTAATACTGTATGTATAGTTTGGAGCAGAGAAGGGATGGGGGGACATGATAGAACATTCAAATATATAAAGGGTTTTAACAAGGTAAAGGAAGGAGACATTCTTCAAAGAAAGAGAAGTATTAGAACAAGAGGACATGTTCTAAAACTGGAGGGTGGTAGGTTCAGAGGAAATTTGAGGAAAAATTACTTCACAGAATGGGTAGTAGACAAATGGAAAGCCTCCCATCAGAGGTGGTAGAGGCTAAGACAGTAGAGCAATTTAAACATGCATGGGATAGACATAAGGATATCCTTCAGAAGAAGTAAGGATCAATAAGGGTTGATATAATAATATGTTTAAAAATGGGCAGACTAGATGGGCTAAGTGGTTCTTATCTGCCGTCAAATTCTATGTTTCTATCTTTTACGTAAGTTACCATAAAAATGTAGTTAGCTTTATGAAGGGGGAGTCCTAAGCAGGGAGCATGGCGAACCCCTTTAAAGGCATGCAAGCGCAGTGCAAACCTGTGTTTGTCTTACTTGAACCTCATTGCATATGCATAAGCATACTCTCATGCAGCCAATACAGCATCCTTGTGTGTGAGAAGTAGTGTGTACAGAAGTGCATGAAAAAATACTTTTTAAAAAGCTGTTTACAAACAAGCAAAACTGCTCTTTATATTTCAATAATATGCAGATTGTTGGATGGAGAAATTTGTAGATCCCCTCTTTACAGGTAATTGGCTGCAGAATTTTCTATGAGCAGAATTTAAACAAGGTAGTTCTTTTACTCGTGGTGTTAAACTCTTATGGTGCGTACACATGGAGCGATATAAATTATCGTTTTGAACGATAACGATATCATTATTGTTATCGTTATCTTTTAAATCGTTAATTTTTAGGTCCCTACAAACTCACCAATGACCAATGACGCGCGGCCACGTATGGACGATAGTGATATCGTCCTTCGACCGTGCATGCAGGTCAACCTGCTCAATATCAAGTAAGTTACTATAAGGACCCGCGATCAACGATCGCGGGTTGTTATAGTTGTTGGTAGGTACATAGTGTGTTTGGATGATCGATATCGATCATCCAGCACACCGGGAGATCGAACAACGATATAGTTATCTTTATCGATCGTCCCATGTGTACGCACCATAATGGGTGCATTGTTTGCACAGCTGTCCTCATGGAGAAGTGCACCTAACTTGCATTAAGTATATGCATATCGGACACTTAATGGAACCCTTGTTTCACTTTCTGATATGAGGTTTTTAATAGTACATGGTATTTAGTCTTTTTACAAAGGGACTCTGTATGGGTCTTAGTAGACCCATTCCTAACAGCATTTTCTCCCACACCACTAGTACCTGCAAATTGCCTACTCATTATCAGCAAGCAGCCAATTAGAACTGGAGAAGACCCTTCTTTTGAAGTCTTTTAGTACTTCATAAATAAACAGATGTAGTTATGTACTAATTAAATGCTATTTCCAGACACTGCATGGACACACAAAAATTGTAAGGAAAAATAACCTAATTTAACAACATCTGTAATTTCCATTTTTATTCTGGGCAACAGCAACGCATCAGCAGGTTATCCTCAGGTGTCCATTTATGTAGCTTAATCTGTTGTTACATCAGCTTGGGTTTCTTTCCTATTAAAAGGTATAGATGCAGATGGTCCAACAGGGAAATAGGCATAGAACAAAACTCCAATGTGACGTGGCTCAATGAAACCTTGCTTAGTCTCACACTTCATTTGTCTCCCATTATATCACTTGTGTAGTCTATAAAACATGCACATAACTATAAGTTATATTTACAGCTACATGGTAGACAATTACTTTGTTTCATCACTTGCTTAATTATGATAAATAATACCTCTTTCACACCGCTGTCCCAGGTCACACCCAGGATTTTGTACACGAGTCCATCCCGGTACCCGGCTAATTGCCAGGTCGATGACGTCACAGCCAACACATGCCGAGCCAGCACTTGGAGATGGAGATGATCTCCAAGCGCCGGCTCTTCCTGAGCTGAGAACAGGACCCGGGTCGCATTGACCCGGGTTACCCGTTCATGCTGCACTGCAAGCCAGGTTGAACACATGTTCAACTCTGCTCGTTACCCAGGTTGAAATGCCGGGTTCCTCGACCCAGGGTATTTCAACCTGGCCCTTTCACACTGAACAATAACCTGAGTTGTTGCGCTTTCACGTGCAATAACCCAAGTTATTGCTGGCAGTGTGAAAGGATTATATGTAGGATACTTTGTCTGAGTTACAATAGAATTATTCTCACTGCAAAATTCAGAAAAACATTCATTACGTACTAGCGTATGCTGCCATATTTGTAAGTTCAAAAACTCTATAATGGATCAAAAAATTACCATGCATAAAAAATACCATCAATAAATTAATTGTATAGTAGTAGCATATAATGATAGAATAAATAAGAGAATCACAATCAATAAATTACATATACTGTATAATACATATATAATAGAATATAATAATACCTGTATGAGAATGTTTTTTAAATCAATCTGAGAACGGTGCTATATTTAATTATTTTTTTCACATTTTTGTGCCAACTTAGAACAAATTATATCATACTAGTATAAGGACCCGATGTATCCCGGGTCACCACGGTCCACCCCCTGCTTTGTCCAGTATAGTCCCCTCTCGGCCCACCCACCCCATCACTACTCTGCCTCCACTCTATCCCACCCCTTCCCCTCTGTCTGCTGCTCTTGTCTGTTCTGCCCCCATGCTGTACTGCCCCCATGCTCCTCCGTCCCATCCCGCAGCAATTTCCGCTGCTCTGTCCCACTCTGCACCGGGCTACCGTCCTGCCCCTCCTTCCAGAGACTGCATACTTACTTCTGGCAGGTCCTCCTCCTCTGGTGCTAGGGTCTGTCTCAACTCCTTAGCAGTGGGAGCCATTGGGGCGCTCGTTCTGGCTCTCACTGCACATGCATGTTGGAGACAAAAGAGACCTTAAAAAATTATTAGATGCCAAGTTGCTTCAGAGTTCCTGGCCATGGCTAAAATATACAGTGACATATTTGATCAATAATGTCTGTATACTAGATCCTTTATGAGCCAAGCCCCTTTTGACACTACACATCTTAAAATAGAATATTTTTTTAGCAGATTTCAGATGCATTTAGAACAGTTTTGCTGTATTTGGCTATTAAGAGCTAAGACAATAGTATATCAGAAACATGCCAGACATTAGCACCTAAGCCCACACATACACATTTACAAATCTGGAGGGGTTGAAAGAAAATATGAATATATATTAAGTTAGACCAAGTTATTAATGTTAGAGGTTTTCTCTAACATTAATAATTTGGTCTAACTTGTTACATATTCATATTTTCTTTCAAGCCCTCCAGATTTTTATTATTTGGCTTATAAATACAGTTTAATCACCTGGGTGAGATGTTAAGGCTTAGATAATGTTGGACAAGATAATGTTAGGACAAATTGATCCTAATATGATCATTTGGTCATTCTTGAATAATCTCTAAGTCTCCCTCTAGAGGATTCTAAAGTAACATTGCTCTTCAGATAACCTGGATGAGGACATCAATCTAAGATTGCTTTTGTGTCCTACAACATGGTTTTTTGATGAGATAATGGTTATCACTGGTAGGTGTATAAAAAACATAACATGTAACATTTCATTACCTCTTCATTGCTTGCATCTGACTAGATGTGTCTTTTACGAGCTGTTTTTACAGTTGGCAAATGGCTGTATCCCCCATTGAAGTATTTCGAAGCACAGAGCATGTGTATTTAATTTTAAGTCTTGGTGATGTTCTTGATTGATGATGTTAACATCCTTTTCCAACTCATTAAGCTATGATTTGGCAGAGTATTATTGAGAAGAGAAAAAAAATGTCTGATTCAATTTGTACATTGGCTTGGTACATTAAATGTATAATATACTGTCAGTCATCCACGGATACATTGACACAAGTCTGTTGGGGTGCAATTGTGTTTAGAGGCAGGAAATATCTGGTACATTGTAGAAGAGGAATACGTTTCTACATATATGAAATACAGTATTTTAATACTAAACATTAAAACGTCAGACGCACATTTGCTTGTCAGCTCAATTTCCGTTGCTGATCTCTTAGCCCTAATTATCTAATGCATTTTACAAAGTCAAGGGACAGTTCCAGGTGGAGATGAGTAACATTTGCTAAAGTCAATGGCCAGAAGTACATAGACACCTGAACACCACAACCATGTGTGCTTATTGAACATCTCATTTTAAAATCATGCCCATAAGCGTAGTTGTCTCTCTTGTGCTGCTACAGTAGCCTCGACCATTCTGGGAAGGCTTTCTCCTAGATTTTGGAACATGGCTGTGGGGATTCACATACATTCAGCCCAGGGGCGTTTCTAGAGAGGAGGGGGCCCGTGTGCAGTCTCCGACCAGCGGCCGGCAGCGCACTGAGCTGTGCGCGGCCAGCGCCGGAGTTATAGACTCTGGGCACTAGAGTGTGTCCAAAGTCTATAGTGTATGCACAGGTCACCAGGAAAATAGCCGTGGCGGCCATTTACCCTGTACTGCGCATGCGCAAACAATGGGAAAATGGCCGCCACGGCCATTTTCCAGTCATTTTACAGCGCCGGACGCTCACACCGACGTGGGACTCCAGAGAGGTAAGTATTATTATGGGTGCACCCATTATAGATACGCCCCTGATTCAGCCACAAGGAGGCTGACATTTGGCCTTCCAATTCATCCCAAAGGCATATAATGGGTTGAAGTCAGCGGTCTGTACAGGCCTGTCATGTTCTTCCACACCAAACTTGACAAAAATTTCATGATGTACTGTGCCTTACTTTGTGCACAAGAGCAATGTCATGTTGAAACAGAAAAGGGCCTTTCCCAAACTATTACAATAAAGTTGGATGCATGCAATTCACTACTTGTCATTGTAAACTGTAGAATTAAGATTTCCTTTCACCTATAATTAAGGTGTATCTGTATGCAAAATGCTATGTAACAGTGGCACAGCAGCTTACACTGTAACATAATATTTTGCATGCAGATTATAGGAATGCAGCATATCATTTTAATCAGCAGAAGCTGCTTGTGCGTCCTATTTGCATAGCTTTGTGAATAAGATGCATTTGAAGGTAAAAAGTTGCACGAACAGATGGTTGGCACTACCAAGTTACATTGCGCTCATACATTATATTTAGGGGTGAGCGGGTTCGGATTTCTGAAATCCGAACCCCCCCGAGCCCCCCCGATCCGAGTCCGATCCGAGTCAGGCTCGACTTTTCCCGCCTGACTCGGATTCTGAAATCGAGGCAAAACGTCATCTTCCCGCCTTCCGAGTCTCGCGGGTTTTGGATCCTATATAAGGTACCCACGTCGGCGCCATTTTCTCACTCGGCTGTGGACAGTGAAGAGGGAGGGTGGGAGTTAGGGCTGTGTAGTGTAGTGTAGTGTAGTGTAGTGCTGCTGTTGTCCACTACTTCAAAGTCCATAGGGGCTGGCTGTGTTGTGCTGTGCTGCTGTTGTTAATAGGGGCTGTGTCCACTACTTCAAAGTACATAGGGGCTGGCTGGACTGTGTTGTGCAGTCAGTTCTCCATAGGGGCTGTGTCCACTCCAAAGTCCTGTGCAGTGTCCCAGTCCTAAAGAGGTGCTGTAGTGTTGTCCAGGGGGTGCTCTGTCCATCAGGGGTGCTCCCCCCAAGTGCTAAAAATATAATATATTTTCTGTGTTTGTGAATTGTGTGCGCAGTAGCCGCACGTGCATCAACAAAGTAGTGCCAAGCGTGCGCCTGTGTCATAAGTAAAGGGCCGGCTGGCTTGACCGTTAAAGGGTGCTGTAACCCCCGAAAGTACACTCCAGTCCAAACCAAAAAAAAATTATTTTCTGTGTTTGTGAATTGTGTGCGCAGTAGCCGCACGTGCATCAACAAAGTAGTGCCAAGCGTGCGCCTGTGTCATAAGTAAAGGGCCGGCTGGCTTGACCGTTAAGGGTGCTGTAACCCCCGAAAGTACACTCCAGTCCAAACCAAAAAAAAAATTATTTTCTGTGTTTGTGAATTGTGTGCGCAGTAGCCGCACGTGCATCAACAAAGTAGTGCCAAGCGTGCGCCTGTGTCATAAGTAAAGGGCCGGCTGGCTTGACCGTTAAAGGGTGCTGTAACCCCCGAAAGTACACTCCAGTCCAAACCAAAAAAAAATTATTTTCTGTGTTTGTGAATTGTGTGCGCAGTAGCCGCACGTGCATCAACAAAGTAGTGCCAAGCGTGCGCCTGTGTCATAAGTAAAGGGCCGGCTGGCTTGACCGTTAAGGGTGCTGTAACCCCCGAAAGTACACTCCAGTCCAAACCAAAAAAAAAATTATTTTCTGTGTTTGTGAATTGTGTGCGCAGTAGCCGCACGTGCATCAACAAAGTAGTGCCAAGCGTGTGCCTGTGTCATAAGTAAAGGGCCGGCTGGCTTGACCGTTAAGGGTGCTGTAACCCCCGAAAGTACACTCCAGTCCAAACCAAAAAAAAAATAATTTTCTGTGTTTGTGAATTGTGTGCGCAGTAGCCGCACGTGCATCAACAAAGTAGTGCCAAGCGTGCGCCTGTGTCATAAGTAAAGGGCCGGCTGGCTTGACCGTTAAGGGTGCTGTAACCCCCGAAAGTACACTCCAGTCCAAACCAAAAAAAAAAATATTTTCTGTGTTTGTGAATTGTGTGCGCAGTAGCCGCACGTGCATCAACAAAGTAGTGCCAAGCGTGTGCCTGTGTCATAAGTAAAGGGCCGGCTGGCTTGACCGTTAAGGGTGCTGTAACCCCCGAAAGTACACTCCAGTCCAAACCAAAAAAAAAATTATTTTCTGTGTTTGTGAATTGTGTGCGCAGTAGCCGCACGTGCATCAACAAAGTAGTGCCAAGCGTGCGCCTGTGTCATAAGTAAAGGGCCGGCTGGCTTGACCGTTAAAGGGTGCTGTAACCCCCGAAAGTACACTCCAGTCCAAACCAAAAAAAAATTATTTTCTGTGTTTGTGAATTGTGTGCGCAGTAGCCGCACGTGCATCAACAAAGTAGTGCCAAGCGTGCGCCTGTGTCATAAGTAAAGGGCCGGCTGGCTTGACCGTTAAGGGTGCTGTAACCCCCGAAAGTACACTCCAGTCCAAACCAAAAAAAAAATTATTTTCTGTGTTTGTGAATTGTGTGCGCAGTAGCCGCACGTGCATCAACAAAGTAGTGCCAAGCGTGTGCCTGTGTCATAAGTAAAGGGCCGGCTGGCTTGACCGTTAAGGGTGCTGTAACCCCCGAAAGTACACTCCAGTCCAAACCAAAAAAAAAATTATTTTCTGTGTTTGTGAATTGTGTGCGCAGTAGCCGCACGTGCATCAACAAAGTAGTGCCAAGCGTGCGCCTGTGTCATAAGTAAAGGGCCGGCTGGCTTGACCGTTAAGGGTGCTGTAACCCCCGAAAGTACACTCCAGTCCAAACCAAAAAAAAAATTATTTTCTGTGTTTGTGAATTGTGTGCGCAGTAGCCGCACGTGCATCAACAAAGTAGTGCCAAGCGTGTGCCTGTGTCATAAGTAAAGGGCCGGCTGGCTTGACCGTTAAGGGTGCTGTAACCCCCGAAAGTACACTCCAGTCCAAACCAAAAAAAAAATTATTTTCTGTGTTTGTGAATTGTGTGCGCAGTAGCCGCACGTGCATCAACAAAGTAGTGCCAAGCGTGCGCCTGTGTCATAAGTAAAGGGCCGGCTGGCTTGACCGTTAAAGGGTGCTGTAACCCCCGAAAGTACACTCCAGTCCAAACCAAAAAAAAATTATTTTCTGTGTTTGTGAATTGTGTGCGCAGTAGCCGCACGTGCATCAACAAAGTAGTGCCAAGCGTGCGCCTGTGTCATAAGTAAAGGGCCGGCTGGCTTGACCGTTAAGGGTGCTGTAACCCCCGAAAGTACACTCCAGTCCAAACCAAAAAAAAAATTATTTTCTGTGTTTGTGAATTGTGTGCGCAGTAGCCGCACGTGCATCAACAAAGTAGTGCCAAGCGTGCGCCTGTGTCATAAGTAAAGGGCCGGCTGGCTTGACCGTTAAGGGTGCTGTAACCCCCGAAAGTACACTCCAGTCCAAACCAAAAAAAAATTATTTTCTGTGTTTGTGAATTGTGTGCACAGTAGCCGCACGTGCATCAACAAAGTAGTGCCAAGCGTGCGCCTGTGTCATAAGTAAAGGGCCGGCTGGCTTGACCGTTAAGGGTGCTGTAACCCCCGAAAGTACACTCCAGTCCAAACCAAAAAAAAAATTATTTTCTGTGTTTGTGAATTGTGTGCGCAGTAGCCGCACGTGCATCAACAAAGTAGTGCCAAGCGTGCACCTGTGTCATAAGTAAGGGGCCGGCTGGCTTGACCATTAAGGGTGCTGTAACCCCCGAAAGTACACTCCAGTCCAAACCAAAAAAAAAATTATTTTCTGTGTTTGTGAATTGTGTGCGCAGTAGCCGCACGTGCATCAACAAAGTAGTGCCAAGCGTGCGCCTGTGTCATAAGTAAAGGGCCGGCTGGCTTGACCGTTAAAGGGTGCTGTAACCCCCAAAGTACACTCCAGTCCAAACCAAAAAAAAAATAATTTTCTGTGTTTGTGAATTGTGTGCGCAGTAGCCGCACGTGCCTCAACAAAGTAGTGCCAAGCGTGCGCCTGTGTCATAAGTAAAGGGCCGGCTGGCTTGACCGTTAAAGGGTGCTGTAACCCCCGAAAGTACACTCCAGTCCAAACCAAAAAAAAATTATTTTCTGTGTTTGTGAATTGTGTGCGCAGTAGCCGCACGTGCATCAACAAAGTAGTGCCAAGCGTGCGCCTGTGTCATAAGTAAAGGGCCGGCTGGCTTGACCGTTAAAGGGTGCTGTAACCCCCGAAAGTACACTCCAGTCCAAACCAAAAAAAAATTATTTTCTGTGTTTGTGAATTGTGTGCGCAGTAGCCGCACGTGCATCAACAAAGTAGTGCCAAGCGTGCGCCTGTGTCATAAGTAAAGGGCCGGCTGGCTTGACCGTTAAAGGGTGCTGTAACCCCCGAAAGTACACTCCAGTCCAAACCAAAAAAAAATTATTTTCTGTGTTTGTGAATTGTGTGCGCAGTAGCCGCACGTGCATCAACAAAGTAGTGCCAAGCGTGCGACTGTGTCATAAGTAAAGGGCCGGCTGGCTTGACCGTTAAAGGGTGCTGTAACCCACAAAGTACACTCCAGTCCAAACCCAAAAAAAAATTATTTTCTGTGTTTAGCCGCACGTATATATCAAATCGATATAACATAAATGGAGGACCAAACTTTCTCCGATAAAAATAAAATAGAGAAAGATCAAGAACCACTTCCTCCTAGTGCTGAAGCTGCTGCCACTAGTCATGACATAGACGATAACATGCCATCAACGTCGTCTGCCAAGGCCGATGCCCAATGTCATAGTAGAGGGCACATACAATCCCAAATGGCAAAGTTCAGGAAAATGACCTTGAAAAAGACATTTAAATCAGCTGAAGAGAAACGTAAACTTGCCAATATGCCATTTACGACACGGAGTGGCAAGGAACGGCTAAGGTCGATCCCTAGTATGTTCATGACTAGTGGTTCAGCTTCACATGACGATGGAAGCCCTCCTCCCACTAAAAAAATCAAAAGAGTTAAGCTGGCAAAAGCACAGCGAAGAACTGTGCTTTCTAAGAAGATATCACAAATCCCCAAGGAGAGTCCAAGTGTGGTGGTGGTTGCGATGCCTGACCTTCCCAGCACTGGACGGGAAGAGGTGGCTCTTTCCACCATTTGCACGCCCCCTGCAAGTGCTGAAAGGAGCACCCACAGTCCACTTGCTGATATGCAAATTGAAGATGTCACTGTTGAAGTACAACAGGATGAGGATACTGGTGTAGCTGGCGCTGAGGAGGAAGTTGGCGAGGAGGATTCTGATGGTGATGTGGTTTGTTTAAATCAGGCTCCGGGGGAGACAGTTGTTGTCCGTGGGATGAAAAAGCCCATCACGGTCATGCCTGGGCAGAAGACCAAACATTCCACCTCTTTGGTCTGGCAATATTTCTATCCAAATCCGGACAACAACTGTCTTGCCATATGTACCATATGTAAAGGTGAAATAAGTAGGGGTAGGGACGTCAACCACCTAGGAACATCCTCCCTTATACGGCACCTGCAGCGCGTTCATAAAAAGTTACTGTCAAGTTCAGAAACTTTGGCTAAGACCGTAAGCAGTCCAGGGACACCTAAATCCCGTTGTCCTGTTGTATCCAAGCGCCTGCAAACCACACCGTCAACTCCCTCCTCGTCAATTTCCTCCTTAGTTAGGATCGGAAGTAGTCCTGCAGGCCATGTCACTGGCTTGACTGACTCTCCTATCCGGGATTCCTCCGGAGGATCCTGCATTGCTACGCCTACTGCTGCCGCTGCTGCTGTTGCTGCTGCTGGGAGTCGTTCATCATCCCAGAGAGGAAGTAGGAACACCACTACTTTTACTAAACAATTGACCCTCCAACAGTCCTTAGCGAGGAGGATGAAGTACGACAGCAGTCATCCTGAAGCAAAACGTATAACTGAGGCCTTGACTGCTATGTTGGTGTTAGACGTGCGTCCGGTATCCGCCATTAGTGCAGTGGGATTTAGACAATTGATGGAGGTAGTGTGTCCCCGGTTCCAAATCCCGTCTAGATTCCACTTCACTAGGCAGGCGATACCGAGACTGTACAGAAACGTCAGAAAAAGTGTCCTCAGTGTCCTGAAAAATGCCGTTGTACACAATGTCCACTTAACCACGGACATGTGGACAAGTGGAACAGGGCAGACTAAGGACTATATGACTGTGACAGCCCACTGGGTAGATGTATCACCTTACGCAGCAACAGCAGCAGCGTCACCAGTAGCAGCATCTCAGAAATGCCAGCTCGTTACAAGGCAGGCTACGCTGTGTATCACCGGTTTCAGTAAGAGGCACACCGCCGACAACCTCTTAGAGAAACTGAGGGAAATCATCGCCCAGTGGCTTACCCCACTTAGACTCTCCTGGGGATTTGTGATATCTGACAATGCCACCAATATTGTGCGGGCATTACATCTGGGCAAATTCCAGCACGTCCCATGTTTTGCTCACACAATAAACTTGGTGGTGCAGAATTTTCTGAAAAGCGACAGGGGCGTGCAGGAGACGCTTTGGGTGGCCCGAAAAATTTCTGGCCACTTTCGCCATTCAGCGACTGCGTGCCGAAGACTGGAGCGCCAGCAAACACTCTTGAACCTGCCCCGCCATCACCTGAAGCAAGAGGTTGTGACGCGGTGGAACTCAACCCTCTATATGCTTCAGAGGATGGAGGAGCAGCAAAAGGCCATACAAGCCTATACATCCACCTATGACATAGGCAAAGGAGGGGGTATGCACCTGACTCAAGCGCAGTGGAGAATGATTTCCGTGTTGTGCAAGGTTCTCCAGCCCTTCGAACTTGCCACACGTGAAGTCAGTTCAGACACTGCCAGCTTGAGTCAGGTCATTCCCCTCATCAGGCTTTTGCAGAAGCAGCTGGAGAAAGTGAAGGAGGAGCTAAGACGGAGCGATTCCGCTCGGCATGTGGGACTTGTGGATGAAGCCCTTCATTCGCTTTGCCAGGATTCCAGGGTGGTCAATCTGTTGAAATCAGACCACTACGTTTTGGCCACCGTGCTCGATCCTAGGTTTAAAGCCTATGTGGTGTCTCTCTTTCCGGCCGACACAAGCCTGCAGAGGTGCAAAGACCTGCTGGTGAACACACTGTCAGCTGAAGCGGAACGTGACACGTCAACGGCTCCTTCTTCATTTTCTCCTGCAACTGGGGCTGCCAGGAAAAAACTTAGGTATCCTAAGCAACCCGCTGGCGGTGATGCAAGGCAGGCAGGACCAAGTTTGGACATCTGGTCCGGACTGAAGGACCTGGCAACAATTTCTGACATGTCTACTGTCACTGCATATGATACTGTCACCATTGACAGAATGGTGGAGGATTACATCGGTGACAGCATCCAAGTAGGCATGGCAGACAGTCCATACCTGTACTGGCAGGAAAAAGAGGCAATTTGGAGGCCCCTGTACAAACTGGCTCTATTTTACCTGAGTTGCCCCCCCTCCAGTGTGTACTCCGAAAGAGTGTTTAGTGCAGCCGGGAACCTTGTCAGCGAAAGGGGTAGGAGGTTGCTTCCACAGAATGTGGAGAAGATGATGTTCATCAAAATGAATTATCAGCTCTTCCAGGGAGACCAGCCTCCAGAAGGTACAGAGGGACCTGTGGTGGTGGATTCAAGTGGGGACGAGTTAATACTTTGTGAGGATGAGGATGTACACACTGAAGAGGGTGAGGAATCGGTGGATGAGGAGGATGAGGATGACATCTTGCCTCCATAGAGCCAGTTTGTGCAGGGACACATTAATTGCCAGCTTGTTTTGTGGGGGCCCAAACGAACCAATCATTTCAGCCACAGTTGTGTGGCAGACCCTGGCGCTGAAATGATTGGTTTGTTAAAGTGTGCATGTCCTGTTTATACAACATAAGGGTGGGTGGGAGGGCCCAAGGACAATTCCATCTTGCACCTCTTTTTTTTCTTTGCATTATGTACAGTTTGGGGCCTAGTTTTTCAAACTGCCATCCTGTCTGCCACTGCAGTTTCACGCCTAGATGGGTCACGTGTTTGTGCCGCCCACTCGTGTCGCTTAGCATAGTCATCCAGCTACCTCGGTGCAACGTTTTGGACATAAAAACACTATTGTGAGGTGTGAGGTGTTCAGAATAGACTGGAAATGAGTGGAAATTAAGGTTATTGAGGTTAATAATAGCATAGGAGCAGAAAAACCTACAAATTCTGTGATTTTAGCTGTTTTTATGCTTTTTTAAAAAAAAATACAGATCCAAAACACAAAACCCAGAACCCAAAACACGGAAGGGTGGTTTTGGCAAAACCAATCCAGATCCAAAACACGAAGAAAGATCCAGATCCAAAACCAAAACACAAAACACGAAAAGTGGCCGGTGCACACCCCTAATTATATTTAACACAACTTGTAGCACACGGAGGTAAAATGTATGTGGACACATCTGTATTTAAGGACAGGGCCAGCACAGAGTGGCAGTTAGCCCTTCTCCCGCGATGTGGACAGGTTTGTTAATTTTTTCCATGGAATTTTGACAAATATTAAGTGACAATGACTGAGATCTTACAGTTTTCATTGTACAATTGTAATCTGGTGGAGCTTTAGTCCCAGAGCGATCAACATAAACATTATCATGACCCTCATCACCATCAGCAAGGAAACAAAAGCTTGCTTATTTCTCCCAAAGAAGGCTATGATGCTTTTAAATATGTTGGAGCAGTCTCAGCATTCCAAACCTTAGGCCTGATTCAGAGATGTACATTTCCAATCAGTGGAGGAACTTGTGAGTGGTGTGCCAGGTGCAAAAATATGCTTTGCTACCCCCCTACTCTGCCCTACCCTCAGTTCTAAAAATGCAATTCAGTAGTGCACCAATACAGACAAAGGCCCTGATTCAGAGCCAGACGCTCTGACAGAGCGCTCGCTCTGAATCAGGGCCGTCCTTCTTAATCTTTAGAGTGGCCTCCTGGCCGCTCGTATAGCTGTGGGGGACGGGAGGTTTCTGTCCTCCCTGAGCTCGCCTTAGGACACCTGCGTTACGGTTTGACTGGTGACCACCCACAGCTATAGCGAGCGGCCAGGAAGATGGTCGCGATGGTCAAGAACATCGCGACCATCGGGCTTGCGACGAGACCCTTGTGGTAGGGTCTCGTAGACGCAAGTCCTGGAGTGCTTTCGGCTCTTGAGATGTCAGTGGGGCCGGCCCCAGACCGTAGGCGTTCCCATGGGAACGCCTCTGTCTAGGCAGCCACGCCCCCGGCACGCCCACCAAAGGGGGCGTGCTGTCACTCACCATCGACAGCACGCCCCCTTTGGTACGAGACCCGGAGCGACGGCTTGCCCATCGCTATCCGGGTCACGCGCATGCGCACGACGGAGCCGGCTCCATCGTGCGCATGCGTACTGAGCCAACATCGACCAGCTTGCGAGCGCTCAGCGCTTGCGAGCGGGTCTGAATCAGGCCCAGAATTCAAGTTACTGCCAAACAGTACAGAACAACCATGTGAATGGCAATCAGAGACCATATTTTCTGTAGACAAATATAAGTTGCCACAGGTGAAGAAGAGAAATTACTGTAATACTATAACATTCTGTCATTACAAAGCAATTGCTCTGAAGGAATCTAGGGTTGTTATCCCAAAATGAGTGTACATTTTAAAACACCTTGACAGTGACCGAGAGGTCAGCAGCGAGTGGAGGTAAACTCTCCGGTGTCTGATGTCAGCAGCATTGCTTCAAGGCTCCACATATGGGGTGAGGCAAAGGGTGACGAGGTAAACTCACTGATATATGATGTCAGCAGCATTGCTTCAAGGCTCCACATACGGGTCGAGGCAAAGGGTAATGAGGAGAGGCAGTGGGTTATAGGGAGAGGCTAGGAAAATGGTCAAAACCGCAGTAGGAAGACAACCGTTTTATTTCTTAGATTTCAGGACTACATATGCCCCTGTATATGCTATCTGCTCCACATACATCGTATGTGCCTCAGAACCCCCTCATGCCACCTTATTTGCCACAGAACCCCCACTACACTTCCTCCTGACACTACATCAATACACTACACCGCTGTTCCTTCTATAGCCTATACTACACTGTACTGCATCACTGCACTACCTCCCCATACTATATAACTGCACTACATCCCCCCTATATGATGCGCTACATCACTACACTACATCCCCCGTCATGATAACATTAGAACATCTCCATGCCTCCACATGCAGGAGGATTTCTTAGCCTATCAGGTCTCTGCGGAGCTCCAGAGAAGAAATTGGCAAGGTAAATTGTAAGGAAGGGTCCTGGGAATGAGAGGAACAAGAATAAAGAGAGGCAGGGTAGAGCAGAAGTGAGGAGTGGGTCTAGTCCTGGGGTTGGAGGGAGTTCTTGGGATCATTTGGATGTCCTGACTGTAGTTGCAGAGAAGGTGGGTGGGTGGCTGGAGCAGCGCAGATTGGCTGCAAAACAGTGTCTCTGTATCACTAGTGTTGCCTGCGCACGCTTTCCCATGGTGACATTTCCGGAAACCACAAATGGTGACTTTTCTGGACACAACAAATGTTCGGGCAAGGGGAAAATTCAGTACTGAAGTGGGTAGCCGTTGGCCCCTTAGTCCCCAGGTGCCCCAATGCAGTGCATGCTGCACCCCTGGTAGTTCCTCCCCTGTTTCCAATTGTTGGGAGTCTGCTCATGTGCAGTACTAGTTTGGCACATGTGCAGAATGGGCCCTGCATGATTGCTCACAGTCCGCAGTTTACAACGGAGTTTACTTGGGCATGTGTCCTATTGGCAGGGTGACCATGGAAGGACACTGTGGTCTGAGACTTGATAGATGGTATGATCTAAATATATGATGTGGGAAGAGCAGGATAAGGGTGCCATCTTCTGGGGTAAATGGTTGCACTTGTCATGCAGCAGCCAAGTAGTAGTACAAGTATCCGCAGCTAGTTTTATTAACAGCACAAAAATAAACAACATATAAAATTAAATCCTGGCTTTTCCGGCTCAATTTAAACAGAGTGATTCCCTCTCTCAGAGTTGAGAGGACCTAACGTCCTTCTCACAAAACAGAAGTCTTTAGCACAGCACTTACATTCAGTAATCACAGTATCTTTCAACAGGCCTCAGACCTGTTCCCCAGACAGTGAGAAACTGACTACAGAGTAAACTGACACACCCTTTACCAGCCTCTCGCAGGTGGTCTGGCAATCAATCCTGCTAATCATCTATTTTCTACCAGTCAGAAGCTAAAAACTTGAGGTATATATATCTCCCCTTGACAACTTTTCCAGTGTTTTTTTTCACATCTCCCCCCTCCTGTAGCCCATAAGCAAATATTATGGGACAATGCATCTGTGTTGGCCAGTTGGTTTCCCAGCCTATGCTCTACTGAAAATGTAAAATTTTGCAATGCCAATAACTATCTCGTTATTCTCCCATTGTTCTCTTTATTCTCAGCCATCAATTTCAACCAAGCATGATCTGTAACCAATCTATTTTTTCATTCCAAAAGGCACAGTAGCACCTTAGTCTTTCTAATGTCCACTTAATTGCCAATGCTTCTTTTTCAACAGTGGCATAATTTCTCTCATGTATGTTAAATTCCTACTTAAATAAAAAGGGGATGCTATTCATCATATTTGCTTTCAGTCAACACAGCACCTATCCCTACTGTACATCTGATGCATCTGTCTGCACGACAAATTCATTTTTAAAGTCAGGTATTATCAAAAATGGTTGGGTGCACAACACAATGCCTATTTAAGACTTTTCTGCCTCAGAATTTCATTTAATCATAACTGACTGTTTACCCTTGGTAAGGTCAGTCAAAGGGACAGCTACAGTATGGTGGCAAAACTGGGTATAAATCTTCTATTATACCCCTTGATTCCTAAGAAAGCTCTCACCTGCTTCTTATTTAGGGGTTGAGGTCAATTTTGTATTTCCTCAATTATATTAAGTTGGGGCCTTATCAAACTCTGCCAGGTTACTTCACCTCTTCCATCTAGGTTACTCCACCTCTTCCATCTCTAAGCAATACTTTTTTAGGTTGACTGTTATCCTGCCTCATGGATAGAGTCCAACACTGTTTGAACCCTTGGTAAGTGAGACTGCCAATCAGGACTATAGATGACTACATCATTGCGATAAGCAACAGTATACTGTGTATGAGGCTTTAGAATTTTATCCATCATCCTCTGAAAGGTGGCAGTTGCCTCATGTAACGCAAAGGGCAACATATTATAATGGAACAGACTCTCTGGTGCAGAAAAAGTTGTCTTTGCTTTTGTCTTGTCGGTCAACGGCACTTGGCAGTACTCTTTGGTTAAGTCTAGAGTGGTTAAGCACTGTGCTATTCCCAGTCTTTAATAAGTTCATACACATGAGGCATTGAGTAGTCATCAAACTTTGACATACTATTGAATTTACAGAAATCATTGCGGAAGCTTAAGCTCTGATCCGATTTCAGAATGAAGACAATGCGACCGCACAACTCACTATGTCATTTTTCAGTTAGATCTTATTCCAGCATTTTTCAATGTCTTTAGACACTGACTACCATTGGACTTCAGGTTTTCTATACGGCTTTAGTTTAACCTTAACCCCTAGTTCAGTGATTATGTCATGTTTAATGACTTGTTTTACCAGGTATGTCAGAAAACAAATCTCTTATTTCTTACGTGTAATTCTTTAGCCTGATATTGTTGAATAGTTGAGAGGGTTTTGGCTGTTGTTAAATCAGGAACTAAAGGTACTGCAGTTACCGGAGGGACCAGGGTGGATGACAGAGCTATCCTATATTTCCAAGGTTTTATAAGATTGACATGGTAGATCCATTCTGGCTTTCTTTTTCCAGACTGGTACACTTTATAATTAACCTTACACACTTTTTCTAGGATTTCAAATAGTCCTTGCCAATAGGCCCGGAATTTAATTTCTACCATGGAAACAAAAATAAGCACTCTGGCCCTGATTCAGAGCCGGTCGTTCTGACAGAGCGCTCGCTCTGAATCAGAGCCTCCTGGCCGCTCGCATAGATGTGCCCAAAGCTATAGCGAGCGGCCAGGAAGATGGTAGCAATGGTCTTGACCATCGCGATCATCGGGCTTGCGACAAGACCCTTGTTGTAGGGTCTCGTTGCCGCAAGCCCCAGAGAGATTTCGGCTTCAACAGAGCCGAAATCTCTCCCACTGACATCACTCGTGATGTCAGTGGGGCCGGCCCCAAATGGAGGCGTTCACATGGGAACGCCTCCGTCTGGGCAGCCACCCCCTGGCCCGCCCACCAAAGGGGGCGTGCTGTCACTCAACATCGACAGCACGCCCCCTTTGGAACGAGACCCGGAGCGACGGCTTGCCCGTTGCTATCCGGGTCTCGTGCATGCGCACGACGGAGCCGGCTCCATCGTGCGCATGCGCTCTGGGCCACCATCGACCCAGTTGCGAGCGCTCAGCGCTTGCGACTGGGTCTGAATCAGGCCCTCAAAGGTGCGTAATCAGGCATTATAATTGTATACCCCCTGTTGCCTGTTCCAGGTCTTCTCTCACTATTAGCACCACTGCAGCTATTCCTTCCTGCATCTGAGAAACATGCTCAATATGCGTCTTTGCAATATTTACCCACCCAATGTGTGGCTCTGAACCAGACTTTCATGTATTCCTCTGAACCCACCTCCCCATTTGTCTCTCTGACCCCCCCCCACCCCCATGCATGCGTTCCTTTGAACTACCCCTTTCCATGTGTGTCTCTGAGTTACCTCACATGTGTGCATTTGACCACCCTCCCCATGCGTGTCTCTGAACCTGCCTTCCCATCTCTTACTGTGCAAACACTGCCATCCCCAAATGTGCCATTGCCCCCATCCCCTTTAGTGCTGCTCTACATAGTATGACCATGTACTCTTATTTTAGCAATGACCCTTATTTTAGCAATGGTCTACAACAAATGTTGAGATGAATGAGTGTACCATCTGTATTTAAATGCATTTAAAAACATGCCATCAAATGTTCATTTAAGACCGTTGAATAAATAACTCCCAGTTTTACACAATCAATGAGCTCAACTTTTACCCAGGTTATGCGG
The DNA here is from genome assembly GCA_031769625.1 of Taudactylus pleione. Classification (NCBI taxonomy): domain Eukaryota; kingdom Metazoa; phylum Chordata; class Amphibia; order Anura; family Myobatrachidae; genus Taudactylus; species Taudactylus pleione. The sequence continues at coordinate 635,849 of JAUIMM010001269.1, forward strand.
TTTGGAATTGACAGAATTTAGTAATTAGAAAGAGGGCTGATTCACGTTTACACAATTCCTGTCTGTAGCTGCAAAACAGTTGCTTTAGATTAGTGTACAAATAGACGTTAGTGTAATACATCTGTTGTTAATCCACATTCTGGTAGAGGAGAGATGCCAGCACATCATTTATTAAGGATGTCAATTGTCTGAAGTTTTATTCTTGCTTCTTTTGTCTCCTATGTGAGCACACAAACAAAGGGTTCCAGGAAGTCTTTCATTTTACTACAGGACGCTTTTCCGCCTAAGTTCCTAACATATCAGGACATAATGAGTTCCATCATTTTAATGTAATTTTGGATCCAGACTCTATACTACTAATCCTACAATTATCTGACCATCTGCATGGTGTCTGCTACGTTCCTTCTTTATCTGGATGTTTTTTTGTGACACAGCCGAAATGCTGTAGAAAGTGTAAAACTAGTAGGAATATAAACATTTTCATCAATTATTTTCCTAGACAAGTCCTCATTCACAGTTAATGGTGTATTACAGAGCAACATAAATCTAAAATGACCTCACTGTATTCTTCATGTTACTTTGCTACACAAAATGTGATTTATAGGTTTTAGTAAACTGAGGGCCTGATTCAGAGCCGGACGCTATTTGCAATCGTTCGTCCAGAAAATAGGGGTGGCTATTCAAATGAACCGTTCGCTCTTTGCGGTCTGTTCACGCCTCTATGTCTGAACGAGCGAACAAAACTTGTAGTCGTTTTTTGAAAAAATACGCCCCCTGGCCGCTCGCATCCTACGTCATGTCCGCTATTTATTAGATTAATCGAGTACATCGACCAGCGTATGAACTGCTCGCTATTCTTGTGGTTGGTTTTTGCTACCACAATCTTGCGAGCAGTTCTGACTATAAAATAACCCAGTGACGTGGTCAATGACGCTGCTGTATTAATTATGCACACCCTTAAAACGCCCGTTTTGACCTTTAAGCACGGCTGCGTTCGGATCTCCCCTCCCCGTTTTCAAGCACCTTCCCCTGTTACCACCCACATATGCCTCATTCTGTCACTCAAAATAGCAGGCATTCGCTATTTAGCGAACAAACGATTTTCGGCCGCACTGACTGGTTCGCGCATGGGTATTACGATCCGTATGCATACAGTTGGGCAAACATCGCTCGGAGCGAACGAGTAGCCGCTTACGAGCGGCTCCGAATCAGGCCCTGAATCTTTACATTAACCAAGACGATCCTACAGTTACAGTATATATATATATATATACAGGTTGAGTCTCCCATATCCAAAATGCTTGGGACCAGGGGTATTTTGGATAACGGAATATTCCGTATTTTGGAATATTTGCATAAAATAATGAAATATCTTGGGAATGGGACCCCAATATACACACAGAATGCATTTATGTGTTATATACATCTTATACACATAGCCTGAAGGTCATTTTATACTATATTTTTAATAATTTTGTGCATCAAAAAAAGCTTGTGTAAATACATGAAATTCATTTATGTTTCATATACACCTTATACACACAGCCTGAAGGTTATTTTATACACTATTTTTAATAATTTGTGCTTTAAACAAAGTTTGTGTACATTGAACCATCAGAAAGCAAAGGTTCACTTTCCCAGTCATGCTAAAAATATTCCGTATTTCGGAATATTCCGTATTTCGGAATATTTGGATATGGGAGACTCAACCTGTATATATATATATATTATATATATATATATATATTTATATATATATATCAGTGTCAACTGATTCACATATGTCATTTGTTACTTCCGGTTTGTGGGTGCTGGACATGCTGTGGTACGTGAGTTTCCTTCTTCCAATATAGGTGAGTAATGTATTTTCCATTGATCATACTGTATACCTTGATAAAAGAGCCGGGTGGGCTCTGAAACATCGGTCATTTTCAAATTAATACCTTTTTTGCATTCAAGTCCCGTAGTGCGGCCTCTGTCTGTCCTAGGACCAAGTACCTTTTTGTATGACTACTCCCTGGGAGGGCACCTTGCATTGATCTTGGACTGAGAGTGCCGATTCATTTTGTGTTTTATATAATATATATATATATATATATATATATATATATATCTGTACCAGTCAAAAGTTTGGATACACCTTCTCATTCAATGGTTTTTGTTTATTTAAATTATTTTCAACATAGTAGATTAATACTGAAGACATCAAAACTATGAAAGAACACATATGGAATTATGTTGTAAACAAAAAAGTATTAAACAAATCAAAATATGTTTTATATTTTAGATTCCTCAAAGTAGCCCCCTTTTGCTTGGATGACAGCTTTGCACACTCTTGGCATTCTCTCAATCGGCTTCATGAGGTAGTCTCCTGGAATGGTTTTCCAACAGTCTTGAAGGAGTTCCCAGAGGTGCTGAGTACTTGTTGGCTGATTTTCCTTCACTCTGCGGTCAAACTCATCCCAAACCAGCTCAATTGGGTTTAGGTTGGATGATTGTGGAGGCCAGGTCATCTGACGCAGCACTCCATCACTTTCCTTCTAGCCATTACATAGCCTGGAGGTGTGTTTGTGTCATTGTCTTGAAAACAAATGATGGTCCCAGTAAATGCAAACCAGATGGGATGGCATGGCGCTGCAGAACGCTGTGGTAGCCATGCTGGTTAAGTGTGCCTTGAATTTTGAATAAATCACCAACAGTGTCACCAGCAAAGCACCCCCACACCATCACACCTCCTCCTCCATGCTTCACAGTGGGAAGCACACATGCAGAAACCATCCGCTCACCTTATCTGCGTCTCGCAAAGACATGTAGGTTGGAACCAAAAATCTCAAAGTTTAACTCATCAGACCAAAGTACAGATTTCCATTGGTCTAATGTCCATTCCTTGTGTTTCTTAGCCCAAACAATTCTTTTCTTCTTGTTGTTCATCCTCAGTAGTGGTTTCTTTGCAGCAATACGACCATGAATGCCTGATTCACGCAGTCTCTTCTGAACAGTTGATGTTGAGATTTGTCTGCTACTTGAACTCTGTGAAGGCTTTATGTGGTATCTAATCTGAGGTGCTGTTAAGTAATGGTTTCTGAGGCTGGTAACTCTAGTGAACTTATCCTCTGCATCAGAGATAATTCCTGGTCTTCCTTTCCTGGAGCGGTCCATATGAGAACCAGTTTTATCATAGCTTTTGATGGTTTTTGCAACTGCACTTGAGGATACATTCAAATTTCTTGAAATTTTCCGTATCGACTGACCTTTATGTCTTAAAGTAATGACGGACTATTGTTTCTTTTTACTGAGTTGAGTGGTTGGTGCCATAATATGGATTACAACAGTAGTCAAATAGTGGTGTCCACTGTGTACTAACCCTACCTCTGCACAACACAAGTGATGGTCTCAAACACATTAAGAAGACAAGTAATTCCACAGATTGACTCTTGACAAGGCACACCTGTTAATTAAAAAACCATTCCAGGAGACTACCTCATGAAGCTGATTGAGAGAATGCCAAGAGTGTGCAAAGCTGTCATCAAAGCCAAAGTGGGCTACTTTGAGGAATCTAAAATATAAAACATACTTTGATTTGTTTAACACTGTTTTGTTTACAACATAATTCCATATGTGTTCTTTTATAGTTTTGATGTCTTCAGTATTAAATATTAATCTACTTTGTTAAAAATAATTTAAACAAACAAAAACCATTGAATGAGAAGGTGTGTCCAAACTTTTGACTGGTAGTTTATACTGTATATATATATATATATATATATATATATATATATATACAGGTTGAGTCTCCCATATCCAAATATTCCGGAATACGGAATATTCCGAATTACGGAATTTTTTTAGTATGACCGAGAAAGTGAAACCTTTGCTTTCTGATGTTTCAATGTACACAAACTTTTTTTAAAGCACAAAATAATTAAAATACAGTATACAATAACCTTCAGACTGTGTGTATAGGGTGTTTATGAAACATAAATGATATTCATGTATGTACAGAAACTTTTTTTGATGCTCAAAATTGTTTTAAATATTGTATTAATTGACCTGCAGACTATGTGTATTAGGTGTATATAACACATAAATTAATTCTATGTTTAGATTTGGGTCCCATACCCAAGATATTTCATTATAGTATGCAAATATTCCAAAATACGGAATATTCCGATATCCAAAATACCCCTGGTCCCAAGCATTTTGGATATGGGAGACTCAACCTGTGTATATATATATATATATATATATATATATATATATATATATATATTATATACATTGAGGACTTTTTTTGCAACCTGGTCCAAAGAGCATATACTGTATTTGTTGTCAACCAAAGGAGCCAGTAGGACACTTGGGGGCATAGTTACTATCAACCACATATACAGCGTTTGAGGTAAGAAATTTTCTTCTTAAAAAGCTCTGTCCCACTGAATGCCTGGAATCAAAGTGATAGCTATCGTATATACAGACGTTGGCCGCTGCATGCGTCAGTGGGGCCAATGGTGAGGGATCCTCAGGATCCCTCTCCGGTAAATTTTGAGAAAAAGTAGCCCATTGGCTACTATGGGCTAACTCCATCTTGGCCATGGAACGCCATTCCGTGGCCAAGCTCCGAATGATAAGTAAGTCTGACTATGGTCGCTGCTTTTGCAGTTGAAGATGGAGGGTCCGCGGCTAATTGTCAGTTTTCGGGGATTTCCCTCAAAATATAATTATAAAGTAGGGATAAAACACTGTAAGAGAGATCTATTTCTAATGAATGGAGGTGTTGTCTACATCAACCTATCAGATTCCAGCAGTTATTGTACTAGACCTGATAAATGATAGCTAGAATCTGATTGATTGCTTGAATCTGATTGATTGATTGGAAACACCTCTGCTTGTCCTCTTTAGAAGGCTTGATAAATGTATTTACTATTTATTTATTAACAGTTTCTTATATAGCGCAACATATTCCGTATAAATAAATCTCCTCCTGTTTTTCTAAATGTCATAATGAAAAATACTGCACTATGGATAATTATAAAGAATAAATATATTCTTCATCATTAGTCATTAGCCACAATGATATTTAGTGTAAAGGGGCTTTAGTCCTGAGTTGCACCATAATATTTCTTTTTCACACTTGGGGCTCTCTTTATTACAATCCGCATTTTAAATGCAGATTGTAGTGTGATATTACCGACTGAATTTGCATTGCAAATTCAGCCAATATCACAGGGATTTACTAAAAATCCCTTGCAGGGACAGAGCTTGCGATAAAGCTCTGTCCCTGCCAATCCCGTCCGCACACTTATCACTGTATTTTTGCAAAAAATACAGTGACAAGTGCCCGCGTATGCGCCGACCGGCCGCCACTAAGCCCAACGCCTGCAACTAAGCCCTGCCCCCCACGATCGTGACCCTCCCACAACCCCTCCCCCAGCAACTCCCCCCGCGACCCCCCTCACTTAATTGCACTTACCTCCGGTGATCGGGCTCCGGTGATGTCCTCCATGGATTCGGTCAGCTGACATCCCATCCTGCACTGGGACCCGGTCACCTAATGACTGGGTCACAGTGCAGGATGGGAGACCAGCTGACCGTAGGAAGGAGATCACTGGAGCTCCGATCTCCGGTCCATGGACTCGGGTAAGTTTTTATTTTTTTATTTAGCAGTGATCAGCTTGTGGTCTGTTTAGACCATACAGCTGATCACTGGGGCCGGCTCCGGGCTCTGCTCTGCCTATTAGAGCAGAGCAGGAGTCCGGTAACTGGGGGAGACCCTTGATAACTCCACCTCCAGGTGCCGTTATTATCACAGAGCTTTCCCCGGTATTTTTTCATAATTTATGTTTAGTAGCTACCTGATAGATCGCATTTCCCATTATAATTAAGGGAAATGCGATCTGATTACTAAAAATAAGTGATAATTAGGGCTTGGGGTAGAATTTTACGAATTCAACTCCAATTGCCCTTTAGTAACTTTAGGTGAAACTAAAATAATAAATAATTTGAAAAGGGTGTGAAAACAACCTTTTTCACTTTATTTTAGTAAAAATAATGATAATAAATTGAGCCATTGATTACAACCAGGCATGGTTAGTTGTCTTTTTGGTGATGAACGGAGCTTTGTGTACTATATTAGCGCCTGATTCAGAGATGGACGGTATTTCACAGCCACACAGAAGTGGCTATGCAATACCGTCCAACAAAATGTAAATCAGCAGGAGGTGTCCTGCATTGCATTTGTGATCGGAGTGCAGCGTCCGTAGACGCTGCCTCGGATCACCATTGCGACCATTGCGACCGGTTGCTGAAGCTTACCTCAGCCTGGCCTCGTGACTTGTGAGGCCAGGAAATCTGCGTCCACCGACACAGACCTTGGCATTGTCCCTACTGGAAAATGGGGGTCTCCATGAACAGTGGGCAGCCACGCCCCCCAAACGCTGCAGCATGTTAATCAAGGGGGGACTGTGAGCGAGATTGCAGTACCTGTCCTGTACTTAGGCAGACCCCTAAACCTCGGAGATGTGCTCTAACTATTGGGTTAGCGTACATCTCTGAATCAGGCCCTTAGTTCATAGAAGGAGCCCAGATGAAATATGCATAATACCACTGGCACTGAGACTGGATTGCTATAACATTCCTTCCTCACATTCTTGGAGAGAGACAGAGTACCGACCAATCAGCTCCTGTAATTTTTCCAATACAGCTTGCACGTTTTCTATCTACAAGGCTACATACATCTCCCCCCACAAGGTGAAATAAAGGAGAAATATGAGTACAGTTGCTACCCTCTATACTTTTCTTGATGATTATGTCTTGATAAGTTTAACTAGAAATCACCAATTACTGTATACATGTAATGCTGGGTACACACTATGTGATATGTACTGGACGATATGTTGGCCCGATGGGCAGGCATATCGTACCACGGGTACATATTTAAATGATGTAATGAACGACTTAACAATTCCTCGTTTCATCCTTCATTACCTGCAATGGGGCAGCATGCAATACTATCCAGTTGGACATGCAGCACAGCCACCCGGATGATGTCGCATGCGACAGCGGGAGCATGCATATTGGCCGTACACACTGAGTGATGCGGTCAATATGTCGTTCTGATTCGGCCGGAAACTACATATCGTGCCGACATTGTCTCAGTGTGTACAGAGCTTTAGACTTAGAACAGGTTTTCTTTATTCACACCAAATATTTTTGTAATTTTGTATATGTTAATAGTGCATTTCTGTCTCTAACTGGAGAACAGGGGCGTATCTACCCATTGGCCAGGATGGCACTCACCAGGGGTGCCGACCAAAGGGGGGGCACCACCCGGCAGTGCCACCACTAGCCAAGGGGTGGACAAGTCCCTCGGCCCCACAAGTGTAGGGCAGACCACAGTGAGAGCGTTCTGCCCTACACAGTTTACAAACAGACAGCCGTCAGCGGCGGCTGTGTGTTTGTAATAGCAACCAGCTAATGAGAGGCTGCCTGACTCTCATTAGCTGCTGCGTCGTCCGCAGAGGGAGCCAGCTGGAGCTCACTAATGAGCTCCATCTTCCGGCTCCCTCTGCAGCATGTGATGGGAGAGACGTCATGACGTATGATGTCTCTCCCATGCAGGAGAAGAGTGGGCGGGACTGAGCGGATAGCTGCAGTCGCGTCAGGAGCGAGGATCAGGTAAGTTGTTTTTTTTTCCTTTGTGTGTGTGTGTAGGGGGGCACTGAAATAGGGGTGGCCGCTACTGGGGACAATTTATGTGGGGGTGCCCACTACAGGGGGCTCTGTATAGGGGTGGCCACTACTGGGGGCACTCTATAGGGGAGGCCACTACTGGGGGCACTCTATAGGAGTGGCCACTACTGGGGGCACTGAAATAAGGGGTGGCCACTACTGGGGGCACTTTATGGGGGGGTACCTGCTACTGGGGGCTCTGTATATGGGTGGCCACTCCTGTCGACAATTTAGGGGGGTGGCCACTACTGGGGGCACTCTATAGGGTTGGCCACTACTGGGGGCACTGAAATAGGGGGTGGCCACTACTGGGGCACTTTATCGGGGGGGGGTGCCTGCTACTGGGGGCTCTGTATATGGGTGGCCACTACTGGGGACAATTTAGGGGGGTGGCCACTACTGGGGGCACTGTATAGGGGTGGCCACTACTGAGGGTAATTTAGGGGGATGGCCACTACTGGGGGTAGTTTAGGGGGGTGGCCACTACTGGTGGCACTGTATAGGGTGGACTACTTCTGGGGGCACTGTATAGGGGGGGCGACATCCCTGCTGGAGAATAACATTTCCAAGTACTGGTGATGATTTGTCCTCTATTTTATATGATTTAATGCAGTTGTGATTGTGACAGCTCACAGTTAGTTTTATTCGAGCTTCAACCTAAAATCTCCTTTGCTACTGACACTCTCTTCCTGTTTCCATGAATATGGTAATGCATTTGAGAGATAGGGTTATATTTTCTGCATACTGTTTCCCCTGAAACTACACAGGAAGAGCAGCCACTTAAATCCATCACTCATAATGTTTCATTTACATTGGCAGAAATTAGCAAGTCTTAGCATGCTTCAGAAAGAGGGTTTAAAATAATTTAAAAGTACAGTAAACTTAAATTGGAAGTTGCTCTGTGTAATAATGCCTTTCACAAATACATATATAACAGTAAAAGCCACAGAACTGAATATACTTGAGATACGTGTCTGATGACGACAGGAGGCTCCGCAGTATGGCAGTTTTTAGTACGCAATAGATTTCACACAGTGGGCCTGATGCAGAGTTGGAGGTAAATCCACCATATTTTGCACAAAAGACGTATGCACTGAAAACAATGAGTACAGTATATTCACCCATATGCAGCGCTCTATGCATTGCCAGATGCAACCTCATCTGTGTATGTATGCACCTGGTTTGCCACTACTCACCATATTCATGACCTATACTATACCTATACTAGGTGCAAATGATACACCTCAGAGCAGGACTGTAGGCCTGGAAGGGACGCATAGGTCTACGTACACCCACACTGAGATTTCATTCCTTTGTAAGGGTAGATGGGATCAAAATGCTGATAACTCTGCACTTATGTGCACCTATTATTTAATGCAAATAGCGTATGTCCAACTCTGCATCAGCCCCAGTGTTCTGTTTTATATAAGCCACCTTGTAGTTTAAAATGATTGACCCTTAGTTGATGTCCATTTATAGAAATATCTTACTAGTATTCCCTCCTCCCTCCTGTCATTTTACCTACGCCGGGAGAACCCGACGCCCGGCATCCCAATCGAAGTTAAGCCGGGCGCCGGGCGCGGACAGCCGTAGGGGGAGAGGGTTAGGTTATGGGCTCCTGGGGGGGACTTAGGGTTAGGCACAACCCCCAGGAGGGTTAGGGGTAGGCTAGGGGAAGGGGGGGTTAGGGTTAGGCACAACTGGGGGGGAGGTTAAGGTTAGGCACCCCCCGGGAGAGTTAGATTTAGGTTGCGGGGAAGGCCAGGGGCACCGAGAGGGGGGGGGGAGTGAGTACAGATTACCCGGGCCCGGGCTTCCTGAGGGGCCCGGTGGGGGCCCGGGTCCGGCGCCGCTCCCCCCCTCACAGCAGCCCAGCACACAGCATGTGCTGAGCTGCAGTTGGAGACTGCTCGTGGCTGCTAAGCAGCAGCCACGAGCAGTCTCCTATGCCTGTGCTGGGGAGCGATCACACTGATCACGCCCCCCTGGCTTTGCGCTGGGCTGAGGGGACTCAGAGCGCCACTCCTCCCCAGCGCACGGCGCCGCTTCCCGGCACTGCAAATCTTTTTTTTTTCTCGGCAAGGGTGCGTGGCCACACCTCCCGTGATTAGGCCACACCCCCTATTACCAGGGTCCGCCACGGTTCTTGGCGGGCCTGGGGAAGGCACCCCCCCCGGGAAGTTTAGGCACAGAGAGGGTTAGGGTTAGGCACCCCAAAGGGAGGGTTAGGATTAGGGGGGTTAGGTTAGGTTAGACTTACCTTAGCTGCTGTCAGGATCTTCACTGGTGCCGGTCTTCCGGCGTCGGGATTTGAACCGCCGGACATGCGTCTGGCGGTAAATCATACCGATCCATCTCAGCAGCTGTACTGTTGTACTGCTGCCAATAGCATGGGAAAATTCAACCTTTACTCTCTTGACACATTGCGCTACGGACATGGTGGCACCATATAATTAAAAGATAATAATAATTGTGGCATAATATGTCTAGAGCTTGCATTGCACATGGTGCACTGAGCTAAACGATGAACAGATAAAGAGCCGTCTCCAACGTTAATCAGATTATCAATTATTGCAATAAAAAAGAAAGGGACACGCTTTGATCTAGCACAATTAGTGCAAAGACAATTAAATACAGAATATACGATACAGCCCAATACATACGCATGTGCATCGGTCCCAGCATTACAGTCATCAGTCCAGAAGCCTGTGGTCATCCAAAGAGAATGGCTACTGACTGGGACCGGGACACAAGCTATACAACCTAACAGATCATGATAACAACAATGTAGACAGACAAACATAATTCCATTGGTTCTTGCTCTTGGTCTTTGTAGTACGCTGTAGATCATAGGACAGTTCACTAGGGCTATGTCCCAATTCTCCACAGTCTCTTGAGATTACACTGTCTTTCTTTAATTGGTTTAAGACACTACATACAAAGTATACATTCTAATCAATAATTTCCTATGATCTATAACCGTCAAACGCAAGATGCGACTCCCTCGCTGATAGATTCAAATATCTGGAAATAAACAGGGTGTCAGTATAGTGCCAAACATGCCATGTCTACCATGTTGTATACCTTAAATATCATTTACATACATTTCACAACAAAATTATATGCTACTAAAACCTCTAATATTACGTTTAATGTAAAGGAACCTTTTATGAGTGAGTGTATATTTATGATTATATGTAAGTATGCGTTGTGCGTCTACACACAGCGTAAAAGGTATGCTGTTTGCAGGGGTTGTGTACAGCACAAACATGCGCTGTGTGTGTGTTTATATTTACAATAGCAATTGTGTATATGTGTGCACGCATTGTGAATACACATGCAATTGTTTAAGTGTATGTATATGCAAATGTGCATCAGTGTCATATACATATATTAATATATACTGTATATATATATATATATATATATATATATATATATATATATATATCTAGCTTTATTCAGTAACTGGTATTATTGATATTACTTCTGTTTGAACTAAGGCCCTCATTCAGACCCACTCGCAAGCGGGCGCACGTACGTTAGGCGTACGTACAAAATTATTTAAATTCAATGGCTCGCTCGTATTTTCGTTCGCATCTAAAATTCCTCCCTAAACTCAGGCGACCCCTCCTCTAACTAACGAGCGTGCGAAATAGCGAGCGTACATCCCCGAAATGGCTTGAAGGGAACGCACGCACAAGTGAAACCGGAAGTGGCCTTGTCAGATGTCGATTACCTGCTCCTTTATTCTGCCTACCTCCCTCAATCGTATCATGCCAATCAATGTATCAATTAGCTTAATTGTTTTTTTTTTTTCAACACAATGCAAGAAACTTTACTCTTGTCCGTGTTTGTGTTTACCCGCAGAATACGTACGGATGGAACATTCGCTTTTATTGTTCAAAAAACATGTGAACCACAATTAAGCAATTGTTCTATTGCTGTGGATCCCCGCATATTTTCCGGGGTTCATTTCTTTATTTAAATTTGCAAACGCATGTCACTGCATCAAGCCTATCATAACTCTCCAGAGATTTCTGGCCCTGTTGAACACATGACTCATACACTAACCAATAAAATTGCTCCTGTTAATTTCCAAAATACATTAGCCAATCAGAAATTTTTGGCACACTTTATCAAAAATGTTTTGTATGAAAAACTCCATTGCCATCATGAGAGCCTCCGCATTCACCAGGCGCGAGCTGCTGGTGCTTACGGAGGTGATGGATAGGCGGATCACCAGCCAGCCTCCACCCATCACCAACCGGCAGAAGCGCTCCGCGTATGCGGAGGCACGGTCCCGCCTGCGGTCGTTGGGTTCACGCCGCAACATCGGGCAGCTGGAGCGCAGGTGGTCAGACCTGCAACGGCGAACGCCCCGCTTGCTGGCATGCTTTCGCATGCAGATCCTTGAAAGTAAGTGTTATGTATTGTGGTTTTTATGTTTGTGTTTGTGGGGCAAACTGCGTGTGCATGTTTTCCTGTCTGTCCTATTAATTATTTGTCCTCATATCTGCGTGTGCATGTTTTCCTGTCTGTCCTATTAATTATTTGTCCTCATATCTGCGTGTGCATGTTTTCCTGTCTGTCCTATTAATTATTTGTCCTCATATCAGCGTGTGCTTGTTTTCCCTCTATTTCTTTTTTTTTCATTCTACTCCTTTTTGCATGTTTTTTGTTGCTGGTTTTTTTTTTTTTATTTGGGCCCCGGATTTGCCCAGAAACTAACCTCAATTTGTTTGACATATTTTAGGAGGACAGCCAAGACTACGCCGTCACCGTCCGGCCAGACGGCGTTCCCGGCCACTATCCCCAACCCCCAGCCAACACTCCACCCCAAATATTTCCCCTATACCCCACTCCTCCCCAGCCTTCCCAGACCCTCTCCCGGAACTGTCGGGCCTCCTTCCCCTCTGTCCCACTTCCCCCTCTTCTCCACCCACCCCTCTTCCAATTACCCCCTCCCCGGAGTCCATCATTACCCCTCCCCGTTCTTTGGGGAATGAAGGCTCCTCCGAGGAGGAACATGGAGGGACTTCCGGAGCTCCCGTTTTGGCTCCCGGTATGTTTTTCTTTCTCATTTTTTTTAACCACAAACTGTTTGTATGTAATCATGTGTCGTGCCTTTATTCGTGCTTGTTTGGTTTACTTTTGGTGATTTAGCAGTTTGCCTTTACCTCTTCCTGCTGATTTCAACATACACATATCACACCTGTGTGAATTTGTACATAGGCCTTGTATTTTTGGCAGCACCCCCTTTTTGTTTTGGTTTTTCTTTTTTCGGTTTAGGAGTGATTTCGTTGTGTTTTTGTTTTTTTAATGTGGATTCCCTATTGTTTTATTAATCCACACACTTTTCTCACCCACAGAGGAACAGAGGCGTCGACAAGAGGTGGACGATTGTGTTGGCCAGATGCGCCAACATGTCATTGGCATTCTTGTGGCCCTTGACCGGCTGTCTGGCATCCTTCGCCAGTAGTTTTTTTTGTTTTTTTTCGTTTTGTAAATAAATTTTGTAGTTCTAATATACGTTCTGGCTCATTCTTTTTTTCAAATACAAAAATAGTTTTCCCTGACATAAGTAGACTGTTCCTGCAAGGATTTCCCTTTTTTAAAAGTTAGATTGTATTTTGTATTTGTATGTTAAACAGCCACAAGAAACACATAACAGTAACAATGTCATTTCCCTTTTTGGGTGTAGTGTCAATTAGATATTTCGCCATTTTACAGGTTCCTAGTTGGTGTGCAAGCTGCTTAGGCCAATCTTCAAAATCCAAAGGTTTGGACAGGCTTCCTTTTGGTGTGGGTTGGGAACCTGCAAACATATTTCAGTTTACATCAACTGGTGTCAGTACTGGATTACCCCTTAGTCAAATGTAAGGTGTGTTAACCTGGTTACACTTGCTGTTAACGTCCAAAAAAAGGAAGTCCATTTCACTCTCCAAACATTTATTCACAACATAAATGAGAAATCAAAGTGGTCAGTCCCAAAAAAAAAAAACAGTGATAATCTCAAATACAACACATACAAATAAAATCTTTAATAAAAAAAAACAATCAAGAACTGGTTGACGAAGGACCATGCCAACATGATTCCACAAACATGGCGTTGCGATATGGGTTCCAGAATATATGGACAAAATCACCAGATCCAGGTTTGGTAAGGGTAGCAGGAAGTAGTGAGCGTTGGAGTGGCAAAGATTATGTGAACAAACAGAAGATGGTGAAAAAAATAAAATAAATTAGATGTTCGCAAACAAACACAAACACATTAGGTATAAACACTGTAGTTTGGGTCAAACTTACCTAAAAAATCTGGCCACCACATCATCGCGTATGGCCCCCCCACATACTGACCTCCGACCAACCTCGGGGGGGCCATCCTCAGGTAAGGCATCCTCTGGCTGCATTGGGACACCACTCCTTATGGCGATGTTGTGAAATATCCCACACAGGACCACAATTTTCGACACCATATCCGGCAAATACATGAGCTCGCCACCAGAGCGGTGGAGGCATCTGAATCGGCCTTTTAAAAGGCCGATACAGCGCTCCACCACTTGCCTGGTGGCTGTAAGTGCGGAATTATACTCACTTTGTGGGCCTGGTGTGGGAGCCAAATAAGGAGTGAGCAGCCAGGACATGCAAGGGTATCCACTGTCTCCTGTGAAAAATAAGAGACAACATCAGGAACACTGTGTATCAAGCTTAACATTGTTATGTACTAAAGGTCTCCACTTACCCAGAAGCCACGCATCACCAGCTTGTAGGTTGGTTAATTTCTGCCATATCCCTGATTGCCGGATGACGAAGGAGTCATGTGCACTTCCTGGTAACTTAGCATTCAGGGACAGGATCTGGAGGGAGGCATCACATACCACCATTACATTCAGGGAGTGATAGTGTTTCCTGTTTCTAAATATTGCCTCCAGCCGTGCTGGAGGCTGAAGTGGTATGTGAGTACCATCCACAACCCCTATGATGTGTGGGAAGCCAGCTATTTGGTAAAAATTGGCCTTGGCCACACTAAGGGCACCCATATCCAAAGGCATTTGAATAAAATGATGGAGGTGCTTGAAAAGTGCCTCCATCACTGCCCTCAGGATCCGGGAAAAGGAGGATTGGGAGATGCCCGCCACTATTCCCACCGTTGTTTGAAACGATCCTGAGGCACAGAAATGTAACACCGCCATAAATTGCGTCAGTGGTGGTATTGCTGTTGGACTGTCAATTTGCCGCTCAAGATCACTTTCTATTAATGAGAGAGTGTCTATGATGATTTTGTGAGGTAGACGGTAGCGTCTTAAAACCTCATCATCGGGCATTCCAAAAAGGGTGACACGTGTTCGAAATATCTGGGGCCTTGCATGCCTACGATGCCTACGCCTGGGATGAGATTGAGGTTGGTCGGCTTCCGGGAGCATGGCCAGAACAATCCGCCCCAGATCAACCTGAAATTCAAAAATTTCAAAGTAAGGCTTTTGACCCACCACAAAACTATATTAAAACAACTTAGCTTGATGATACCATCCATTGCTGCTTACATGCCGGGGTATTGTCATGATACGTCCAAACTGAAAATAAACAACAAAATTACTTGACACATTTCACTCTGTGCATTTTTGTTGATACATTTTGTGCTAGACCAAAGTTCAAATATGCCAAACACCCATTTAGCCAAACCGCAAAGCGACATTTAACACAGTACATCAATACGGGTCGAAATGTTGGCTCAAAAAGCGAAAGCTAAACCATCAAAAAGTTAGAATGATTATTAAGCTGTTTAAAATGCGCTAATTAGTTCGCTAATACAAGTCACAAGAGTAACTACTAAAAATGTGCTAATTAATTAGCTAATACAAGTCACAAGAGTAACTACTAAAAATGTGCTAATTAATTCGCTAATACAAGTCACAAGAGTAACTACTAAAAATGTGCTAATTAATTCGCTAATACAAGTCACAAGAGTAACTACTAAAAATGCGCTAATTAGTTCGCTAATACAAGTCACAAGAGTAACTACTAAAAATGTGCTAATTAGTTCGCTAATACAAGTCACAAGAGTAACTACTAAAAATGCGCTAATTAGTTCGCTAATACAAGATAAAAAATGGACTTACCAAGAGCAAATATCTAAGATGCAAAATCAAAAGGTCTTTGGGGTCGAAAATAAACAAAATCTAAAATAGAATAAATTAGGTATCCAAAAATTACAAAATATACGAAACACAATGAAACAACAATTGAACAAAAGTTAGACTTCACAAAACTTACCAAATCAAGAAACGAGGTCCCAAAAATATAAACCAACAAAGATAACGGAAAAAAAAACGCAAATCTAACCAACAAACGAATCTCCAACCTCCAACTCCTTTCTACGCAATCAATAAACTCCAGCCAAGATAACCTCCAACAATCCAAAAACGCCACCTCGACTTGAGACACACCAAGCCATAAATAGTGTTTCGTTTCCCGCACAAATTAAGGAGGGATCATAGGGCCGCACAATCAATGATGCGGCCGCAAAATAAGGACGCATGTATAAATACGTCACGAAAACACATTCAAATTCTGGTGTATTTCTTGTTTGGACCTCAGACATGGCGACAGACCAGGGAAAAAATGCCCAAGAGTCAGGCGGTAAGTCTTTCATGCATTTTCTATCAACGATTAATTTGAAACATAAGATTAGGCAAGTTGTGATTTTGTGAATTCTGTAAATTTACACAAATAGGTGAGGAGGATGACATGGAAGAGGCTGCTGGGCCCAGTATTCCGGCCAAAGCGGGCAAAAAAAAAAGGCAGCCACATTTCACAAGAAAGGAGATGGAGGTTTTGATCCAGAAGTGTGTGGACATCCTGCCACAGGCAGACAGGAATATGAGTCTAAGCCAGAAGTGGAGAATGTGGGAAGAGGTAGCCGTTGCTGTCAATAGAGTGGGTGATTATGTCCGTCTAGCCCGGGATGTCAAACGGCGGTAAGTAAACCCTTGCCCCCCCTAAAAACAAACCCCATTTTAAACCAAAGGATAATGGCTTCCATTTTTCCCCACAGATGGGGCGACTTCAAATATCGCCTAAAGCAAAAACTCGCGGACAGGGCTAGGCATGCAAGGGGGACAGGTGGGGGTCCCACCCCTGTGTCATTGGAGTTGACGGATTTAGAAGAGCTGGCACAGGGGTGTGTGCAGCCTGTGGAGGTGTTTGGCGTGTCCAACATGGATACGGACATGCCAGACTTTGCGGCTCCTCATGTTGGCCCAGGTAAGTATTGTGATGTCACCAACTCTGAAATGCTATTGTGCCAATATGTAGATTCTAATGTGACTCTTTTCTCATTTTTCCAACAGAGACACAGGCGGATGAGTCTGCTCCAGAGGGAAGCCTTGGCCGCAGAATTTCTGCTGGCTCTGCAGGGGAGGAACCAGTACATCCGGCTGAGGACCCTGCAGAAGCCAGTCCAGGGCGTGCCCCCTCGCAGGCAGTGGGCCTCCTCACAGAACTCAATTTCAAATCGGATTTCCATACGGAGATTCTGCAGAGGATGGACGCCAGTCTGATACGGGTGGCTGAGGCCCTGGAGCAAAATGCTGCGGCCAACGTGACCATTGGTCAGGCCCTGGCGGAAAATACCAGGGCCAACATCCGCATCGCCGATGCCCTGGAGCAGCTCGTTCGCCAGCACATGGTGGAGCCGACCTCCCTTCCTGCCGGAACATCAGGATCCTCCACCTCTGGCACAACATCAGCCAATCCTCCAAATGTGCCTAGCCCTGTGCCTAGTCCAGAGGCCACAACATCTGCCTCTGGACAGGCCAGCCCGATGACATCCCGGACCCGGTCTGGCGCCCACCCTCCCCCATCCAAACGGGCGAAAAAACGGTGACAGCAATGGCGACTTTTCCCACACTCCTTCTGTGCTTGGCTCATATTCCTTTCTGGTCAAAACTTCCCTCTCCTTTCTTGTGAAATGTTTTTAAGTTATTTTTGTACGTTTATGTTATCAGTTATTGATTATTTATTTTTGATAATAAGTATCTTTGGCAGAGAAAAAAAAAAATATTATGCCAATTGGTTTGTGTTTAAACAATAAATTTCTGAAAAAAATCTGACATTGTATTGTGACATTATTGTACAAATGGGTTACATTTAATCCTGGCCCTAAAGGCAAAAAAGGACACAAAAAACCATTTCATTTGTATAAAAAAAAGGCCTCTTGAAGGAACGTTTAAAAAATCACATAACGATGCAAATTGCACATTAAAAAAAAAAAGGGGAGCTAATTAAAACATGATGACATTATTGTCACAATAGGCCATAAACAACAAATTGAGGCCAAAAAAACCCCCAAAAAATGTACGCCAATTGATTGTGTAATCCTGACATTAGCAGGTATGATTTCCACCTGCGTACGGTTTTGTGCTATCCCAATAAACTGCTTTCCAAACACATACCAAGCCGGTTTTCAATACAACACTAATTGCTTTTGTGACCACCCGCGATTAATCGCTGCAACATCATGGAGTCCCGGGACGGAGGAGAAGGCCATCGCCAATGTGGTCGAGTAATCCAGACCCTAAACTGTGCGAGCATTTTGAAGGGAAAGAGGATGTTCCAGTGACGTATGTGACGGTCCGAACACATTTGACGTTCGCATCTGCTAATGTATGTACGCCCCAAAAACGCCTCGCCACGCCTGCGTTTTTCCATCTCCACCCCCGTCAACACCCAAAAACGCCCTGTTCTGTCAATCACATTTGACATGTCACTTCCTGTACGCTATTTTAGGAACGAGAGAAAAAAAGCTCGCAATCTGCCGTACGCACATGCGCAGTGTAACACCGACGCATGCGTGGTTAGTCAACATCGGAACGCAACGAGCGTACTGCTGTTTGCGAGTGGCTCTGAATGAGGGCCTAAGTTCAAAATGACAGACAATGGAGTTGTTCTGATCAGAGATGGCCAGCAGATAATTGATGGAATCACAATGTAATCAAAGGCCTTTCTAGCCTATTTAGAATATAAATGCTAGTTCCTTTAGGCATGCAATGATAGTCAGTCTTAAAGACAATGGGCCTGATTCAGACCCACTCACGAGCGGCTGTCCGCTCGCAAGTGGGTCGATGTTATGGACTGAGCATGCGCACGACGGAGGGAGCTCCGTCGTGCACATGCGCCAGACGCGACGAGCGAAGGAAAGTTCTTCGCTCGTTGTGTCCGATCAAAGGGGGCGTGCTGTCAATGTTGATTGACAGCACGCCCCCTTTGGTGGGCGTGCCGGGGGCGTGCCTCCCGTCAGAAGCCGGCCCACTGACATCACTAGTGATGTCAGTGGGAGTGATTTTGGCTCTGATAGAGCCAAAATCACTCCGGAGCTTGCGGTTGAAAACCTCAACCGCAGGCTCCGGCTCGCAAATTCGATGGTCGCGATGGTCTCGACCATCGCGACCATCACTATGCACGCTCGTATAGCCTGTGGGTGGTGACCCACAGCTATACGAGCGTCCAGGAGGACGCTCCATGAAAATGGAGGCCGGTCCTCATTCAGAGCGTGCGCTCTGCTCAGAGCGTACGGCTCTGAATGAGGGCCAATGTTTCATTCAAAACACTCGTCTGCACCTCACAGTATGTGTGTGTTTTTCAATTACTAGTCACAGACATGTCCACAGGACTTGTCTCCCTGCACTGACCAAACCTTGCATTTTTAAAATACATATAAAGACTTTAACAGTGTGCAGTAACACGGCAGATGTACACAATGCAAAATAGCGCCATACACAATGATATTATACTGACTACGCCAGATGGCGTCGTGCAGACAATGCAAACATGGCGTCTTCAGATATTAATTTAAGATCTGGTCTCAGCCAACCATCCGACTTCGACAATGCGAAATCTGGTAAAATTATTTTTATTTCGTTTCTCTAAAGATTGGCAGTCAAATTGTGCAATATTAATGAAAAGTACAGTAGGTACCAGGGCAGTACAAGCGCACTATGCCTGTCCTGGAGAGGAGAAAAAGCCAAATGGAAGCAGAGCAAAATTAGACTTTCTGAAATGCGGAAGTCAGCACAGTATTCCAAATGACTAATGCACATGAGCATTCCCGCATTAATGCAGTGTCTCATCCTCAAGTATCGTGATGTCAGACTCTGCTACGAGAGGCTTCACTGGAAGATTAAAGGGAGGGGGAACCAAAGGACAAGTGCAAAGGTGAGGAGAAACTGTTCTTCTTTGATCTCTGTTGGCTACAATGCCATCAACAGATGAATTTCATTTTTGGTGTAAAGTTTGGAGAAGAGAAGTTTTTCTTTTATCCATAAAAAGTGTTGTTATGCAGCCCCCATTGTGACCTGTGTGGCTGCAGGAGTAGGTGAAGCACAGTTTTCATATTGCTAGATAGGGAGAAGTGAAAAATTGCAAACATTCTGGAGGAAAGATGTTTTTAGCTTTACTAAATAGAGCCCTTAATGTTTATTAGTAATGCATATTTAAAATACAGAAAATGC
The DNA here is from genome assembly GCA_031769625.1 of Taudactylus pleione. Lineage (NCBI taxonomy): Eukaryota > Metazoa > Chordata > Amphibia > Anura > Myobatrachidae > Taudactylus > Taudactylus pleione. Next base: position 656,086 of record JAUIMM010001269.1, read on the forward strand.
ATTACCAACTTTATTGAACATATAATAGACGTGTGATTAATTTATGCCAAGTAGAAAGGGCTTCCCCAAAGCCCAATTGCATCTGGTTGTTCCCTCAGTTGTGCCTAAGTGGCAACCTTATATATATATATATATATATATATATATTATATATATTTATTGTATATCACACATGCCAACTGTCCTGGAACCTGCGGGAGGCTACTGATTTTTTGCGTAGTCCCCCTTACCCCTGGAAGAGTAAGTACCCGCATCCTGCCCTCTTCCTAGTGAGGTGTTCAGAATGAGTAGAATAATACTGGGAATCCACGGCCCAGGAGGAGGGGGCAGGGCCTAGTGAAGCAGTGATATGATAATTTTGTTAGTGTTCACTCTAGCTCCGGTGGCAGACAGGGCGCCGGAGCTAGAGAGGGCACTTCTGTGCGTGCGCGGGGGCAGAAAAGGGGGCATGTCTATAAGATGCGTCCCCTTTTCGTCACTCTTGGGGGCGTGCCCAACACTTACGGACACGCCGGGCAGCCCCCAAGCGCTGCCGACAGGGAGAATAGATGCCGGGCGCATGCGCCCGCCATCTATTCTCCTTGGTGGTGACCGGGTCACCGCACATTTCCCTACCCGCGGGACATTGCGACCCGCGGGTGAAGACGGTACCCACAGGCTGTGAGGGCAGGGCGTATTTTGCCTCTTTCTGGAGAGCAGGGTGCTTTTTGCCCTCCGGAAGGAGGGCAGGGCGCCGCGCCCCGCTAAAACAGCCTAGCGGGAACGCTATTTGTCATTTGGCCCCGCCCCTATTCAAATAGGCACGATTCGCAGCATTTTGCCGTGAGGGAGGCCTAATAATTAACAATGCAGTTAAACATTTTTTTTTTTTCGCTGCTTTTCTGGTCTGGCGAGCGCAGAGGAGAATGCCAGGGCTGATCTAGAGCCCCAGTCCATCCTTGCTCACAAAATGTAAGAACTGCTCTGCATCCTTTGTCACCAGACACAGATTTTATACATAATCTATGCTTTTATCATGAGTTGAGGACTGCTAGCTCATAGGCTTAAAGATACAACACCTCCCCCAAGCGTATCAACTACTGGTCAGGCACCTGGGGACTTATGGGAAAATGGGGTGCAAGAGAAAATATGACCACATCATTTTATTATAAACAATAGGCTTTAATCCACAGCACTCCACTATCTGAGGTGTGTGACCACACTATTTAAATAAAAAAATCCTATGTGCTCTGCATTCACCTAGTTACACACCAAACTGTATTTCATTTAAATTCAGAGAATGTTTGTTCCAAAAAATTGCAATAGGTTGTTAACCCTATATTATTATGGATGGTGCAAGTGCGCACTAATAATGATGATGGATAGGTGTAGTGAAATCGCAGAGATCAGGCGCGTAGAGAGCCCGGCCGGGTCCAGGTGAAGGGGGCGCTGGGGAGGGGGCGCTGTAAGCCCCTCTTCCTGGCGCAAAGCCGGGGGGGGCGCGATCAGTGTGATCGCTCCCCCCACAGGCATAGGAGACTGCTGCGGCTGCGGCTGCTGCTTAGCTCACTGTGTGCTGGGTTGCTGTGATAGAGGGAGGAATGAGGGAGGAGGGAGGAGGGGGGGCGGCGCTGGGCCCCTCTAGCAAGCCTGGGCCCGGGTAAATAGTACCCGCTCCACCCCCCCTCTCGGCGCCCCTGGCAGAGATGTGTTCAATGCCGCATACGGCGATTCTATCCATTTAGGGCCTGATTCAGCAAGGATCGCAACTGCGATTATGCACGCTATAGGTCGATTGGTGTGTTCTGCACAGGCATATGTATCGAAGTGCGAGTGCGTGACACAGCCACTGCGATGGGGACTGCAACCACAGTGACTACGTAGACCCATCGCAGAGTGATTGACAGGAAGTGCCGTTTGTGGGAGGTGACGGGGGATGGTCTGCGAAACACATGCGTGCCAGTGCGCTTGAACGCCAAACAGAGGCGTGCATAAATTATCCACTGCGATGGCATATGCAGCCTTTGCTCTCTCTGCGTACCAGAAGGTTAGTAATTTCCGAGTAAGGTCTGACCTGAGAGGCTGCGATGGTATGATGTTACTGATGGCTTTGCAGTATTACGGATGTGTGTAAGGTAAGGTGGTCGTCCTTATGTTATGCTGTGACGGCATAGCGATCGCAGAGGATTAGCATATGATCGATCATCGAAGTGAGACTGTGTGCGTAATCGCTATTGCAATCGCAGTTGCGATCCTTGCTGAATCAGGTCCTTCGTTTCATGCACACAATGCAGAAGCATTTACGGCCAACTTGCCTTCAATTCTGCATCAACCCCATTGGGCTTAAAGAAAAAAAAATATATAAACACATTCCTGAGGACATAGCACAAGGTTTAGAATCTTTTAGAGCCCACGACTTTTGCTACTCTTGCTCTCTACAATTCCCTACCTTGTGCAATCAGTGAGGCATTCAGAGGCTGGTCCCAGACTAGCACTTTGCTGTAGTTATGTCATTGTATCATAGCCGCAGAATTCATACCTTAAACAATGTTATCGTTATGCTTATGTAATTGCTTATAAACTACAAAATGTGTTGATTTCCATGGGGGGAAAAAAGCCTAACCCATTTATAATGATCATATTTAGAAAGGAAAAGTAAACTGATTTCTCATTTTGCAGACGGCCTGATGTATTTACATTTAATTGTTAATGGTTTATCATAGCTTCTTGTCAAACTACTGTACTTTTTAGCAATTCAGGTGCCTGTGAATCGCAGCTTTTTCTATACTTTTCTAGATATTACAAGGATTTACAAAGATTGGAAATATAGACACATAATACAAGCTGTGTCTATTGAGCTGATGCCATTGTATGTTAGTTATATACTTGTAGAAGAAATCTTAATAAAAATAAGAATATAGATGAAAGCATAAGAATATAGATTATACTATGGAATGCGGTGATTCTGTACCTCATTGTATAGCACATAAATAAATCTTATCTATCAAGCTGATTTTATGTTGCTAATGTTATGTGAGAATTTCCTAGCTCTGGCTAGTGGATATGGCAACAGGCATTAATGTCACTTACTAATCCAAGTTGAGGGATCCAGAAAATAATTTATGTTGCTTGTGCATCTGATTGTCACATTTCACAAAATTGTATATGTGAAAAACATTATTAAATTGAACATACTTTGATTGGCCATAAACTGTTCATCGTATCAAAGTCCTCTTTTTTTTGTTTTTGTTTGCTGGTAATCAAAGTCCAAGTAACTGGTTAGAATACAGTATACAATGGGCCTGATTCATGGTCAGACTGTATTGCACAGCTGCAAGGAAACGGCTGTGCAATAACGTACAGCAAATATTTAAATACTGGAGGAGGTGTCTATAGGATGCAGATTCCTCCTGACAGCAATAGTGATCTGAGTGCAGCATCCGTAGAGGCTGCCTTGGATCACCATCGTGACCATCGGTCACTGGCATTGGCAGCGTGCAAGGCCAGGACATCTGACGCAGACCCTAGCCTCCGCACTTACGGAAACGGGGGCGACATGCACCCATTTCGGGGAATGTTGCCAGGCATGCCCCCCCCAAATGATTTACATGCTGCGGCTTGGGGGATCTGAGAGCAATAGCGCAGAACCCGTTATGCACATGTGCAGTTCGGTTCCTGCACATGCACAGTTTTCCGATAATCGGAAAACTGTGTGGGATCCCTCATCTGAATCTGACCCTTGAATCAGGCCCTATATGCAGTAAGGACTTCCATTAACAAACCTGCCTCTCTATAAAATGGGTTGGGGGCTGTAACTCATGATCTGGGCTAATCTTATCAAGTAACTACAGCTGCAGACATTTAAGAATAATGCTAGTATTTTGCCTTTATTTGACTTGATTGAAATAACATGACGTGTCTCTCCAAACTGAAATTAGAACATAACTTCCTGGCAGCTGCAACATCTGTATCTGCATTTATATAGCCCAGTTGTTCCCCCAGGTATGGATCCTGTTCTCTGGTTTATTTGATCATCGCAAAGAAGATAAGAGTAAGTTCTGCTAAAATGACTTGGATACGTTACTATATCCTCATTTGCTCTATTTATAAAAAAAGGAGCAGATATATCCCGCTGCAGATTTATGCTGTGTGGGGCTAAGAGTAGGATTGTCCAGGGAATACGAGATGGAGGAGGTAGGAAATTGCTATCCATACATTTTCTGTAGAGATGCTTTCTTTCCCAGCCTATATGCTGGCTCTTTTATTTCTATGTGATAATGTTGCATTAAAGTTAGGAACATAACTAGGGGTGTGCATACAGTGATAAACATCACATAGAGGGCCTGATTCAGAGCCGCTCGTAAGCGGCCGCTCGTTCGCTCCGAGCGATTTTTGCCCAACTGCGCATGCGTACGGATTGTTATACGCATGCGCGAACCAGTCAGTGCGGCCGAAAATCGTTTGTTCGCTAAATAGCGAATGCCTGCTAACTTGAGTGACAGAATGAGGCGTATGTGGGTGGTAACGGGGGAAGGTGCTTTAAAACGTGGAGTGGAGATCCGAACGCAGGCGTGCTTAAAGGTCAAAATGGGCGTTTTAAGGGTGTGCATAATTAAAACAGCAGCGTCATTGACCACGTCACTGGGTTATTTTATAGCCAGAACTGCTCGCAAAATTGTGGTAGCAAAAACCAACCACAAGAATAGCGAGCAGTTCATACCCTGGTCGATGTACTCGATTAATCTAATAAATAGCGGACATGACGTAGGATGCGAGCGGCCAGGGGGCGTATTTTTTCAAAAAACGACCACAAGTTTTGTTCGCTCGTTCAGACATAGAGGCGTGAACAGACTGCAAAGAGCGAATGGTTCATTTGAATAGCCACCCCTATTTTCTGAACGAGCGAGCGCAAATAGCATCCGGCTCTGAATCAGGCCCCGAGTCTTTTACCAGCAGTGGAGTAGCCAGGGAGTGTGAAAAAGACTTAGAAATGTCTCTTATGCAGCTGGGCATGGAAGCTGCAGTCTACCATCCGGAATTCTGCTATAGGGTGTCTTTTACCTGAAAATGACAGCGCTGGCTGGGACTTTAAAATTAAAACACAGAACACGATCCAGCCAAGCAGCAGCTCCACTGTTTGCAAACACTAATTTGATGCTCCTAACAAGAGCTGGCCATCAAGTCAGCAGAGGAAGAGGAGGAGACTCTGAAGAGTGTGCACTACCACGTTCCCTTCTGATCCAAAGCACAGAATCCAGGGCGTTGGCTGTGAGCTTCTGCAATGACCATTTAGTAGGCGGAACTCACATGTTCGGGTATTAGGATATTTGCTGCATTGTGCTGAAGAAATGGAATGCAGTGGTGATTTGGAGTTGGCAATTGGGGTGTCTATTTTTCCAACTTTGCTCCCCCTCGTGTTGAAATCTGGCTACACTAATGAATGCCAGATGCACTGAAGAGAAGCCATTGCTCAAGGGGACCATGCCTCTCTAGCTGTGGCTTTGTTCTATCAATGACAGGGTTGGGGAATCTGGGATATATTCAACATGTTAAAAAAAATCTCGATTCCCCAATCACAACCTGAAAATGGTCAGAATCAGCAGGTCGAAGATGTTTAATTTCCCGGATGTGTTGACGGTGGAACGCAGCGCTAATGTATGGGCCTTCAGTCCTAATTGTTGATAGCACAGAGCCCCATTGTCAAGCTCACAGGAACTCACTTACTCTATCACAGGAACTCTAACCTCCTCACCACATTAAAGCAGGGACCAGTGCATTAGTGGCAGACATTTCTTTTGGTACAGGAGAGCAGTATGAAACAGGAGTAGGAATGAGGAAAAGGACATCAGACACTGGGGCTAACCTAGAAATGAGGGAGCAGTATAGAGATGGACAGCACTGAAATGTGAGATAGGCCATGGGTGATATGTGTTATATGATTGGGTGTGTACTGTTCAGGGAAGGATCATGTCCATAGTTTGGCATGCCCAAGGTTCACTTTTTTTCTTTATGACCACGTATAACTGCAGGGATTCCCACAAATGGAATTTGTATTCACAGCAGGATCTTCCAGGAAATGGAACCTCATTCCCATAGCAGTGTAAGCTAACATTAAGGACCAAATGTAATAGGGTGAGAGTTTAGAAAATGTGAGAGAAAACTGTCACATTTTTAAACTCAGCCAATGTAATGAAGTCACAGACCATGCAAATTTGCTTGTTTTTCAGACTCCAAAAACTCTCAAGACTTAAACTCTCATCTAGGTGTTTCCTGTATTGAAAATACAACTCAATCAGTGCATTAGTTTGAGAGTTTTACTGCTGAACTCTCACATTTTCTAAACTCTCACCCTATTACATTTGGCCCTAAGCGTTGTGTAAATAGGATTTTAGCCTAGTTTCAATAAGAACATTCAATTAAAAAGTTATACTTCAAAAATACCACCGAAAGCACAACCTCAATGCAATTTGTGCATATTTGAACAGACCAATCAGATGTTGCTATTCTTTGTCAATTAGCATTCGGCATTTGATTGAAATAGCTTTGTCAACATTTGGAAAAACTTTGCCATGTTCACTTCAACAATGAAGACATCTGTCACACTTGACAAGTAAAATAACCTACTCATCATTTTTCTAGCAGAGCAGGAATATTGCAAAGAATATTAACTGTAAGCAATTGACAGGGTCAATAATGATCAAAAAACACAAGGAAGCACTTTGTACAGATGATCTTACACAATCAGGACGCTCAACGGTGATAACGAAATGTCAAGATCGAGTTCATCAAGTCTCGCAGATGGACACCTCATGTCCTTTTAACTTTTGACACAATGGACAATAAAAGCGAATGTTGATATCTGCACTTGTATTGCCCATAGCCCTTTGAAGCAAGAAATAAGCCATGTCTGTTAGATTTACAAAGAATACTCTGACTCACCTGAGCTAAACTAGACTCCAGAACAGTGGAAAAAATTTATTTCTTCTGCTGAAAATTATTTTTGTTTCATTGGAAACTGAGCAGTCTCCCACACAAGACTTCAACACAAAGTATCGCCCGGTGTGCAACAAACTGGCTGTGAAACATCCTGTGAAGGTTATAGTTTTAGGAGGCATATTAGCAGTGGGTTGGGTATGAGATCCCAGTGGTCAGGATGCCGCTGGTCAGAATTCCGACAGTGGCATCCCAACAGTCAGACTACCGACACTCATAAGGAAAGAAGGTAAGACTAACCCTTATCCCTACCCCTAACCCTAATTCTCCCTCCCCGGTGCCTAACTCTAGCCTCCTCCTAGTGCCTAAACTTAACCTCCCCCTCCCCGCACCCTAAACCTAACACTCCTTCCCCAGTGCCTAAACCTAACCTCCCCCTCAGTACCTAAACCTTATCTCCCCGCACCCTAAACCTAACCCTCCCCTAATGCCTAACCCTAACCTAGCACCCTAAACCTCCCCCTAATGCCTGATTCTTACCTTCGGGATTCTGGCGGTTGGGATTCTGGTGCTGGGATTCCGACGCTGTCGGGATTTCGGTGTCAGTATTTTGCCCATCGGCATCCCGCACTTCAGGATGCTTACTACATCCCATTAGCAGCTAGTGTTAGTCATTTCCATGCTGTTGATGGAATGATGAATGACCAAAAAGACTGTGACGTTGTTGGAAGTAGGATGCTTTCTTCAACTAAAGAGTTTCCAGAAGGTGAATTCAGCGCATCTCATTGTGCAAATATTGAGTAGAAATGCTTTGATTTACCAGACCTCAATTAAAAATTGAGAATATATGGCATAAAATTGGCTAGCAGAACCAGAAACTAAAAGAAAGTTGATTGAAGCTATTAAAGCTTCATGGAATACATTGTCACCATCAATCTTTTAGAACACCTTGTGCACTCTAGGGCTGATTCAGAGGTGGACGGTAATCACACAGTCTCTGTGTCTTTGTACACAGCAACTGTGCAATATTGCAAATGCCGCTGGAGGCGTTTTATGTCAGTAGACGCCTCCTGCTGGTTTTCGTGTTCCGCTGCTGCATCCAAAGATTGGCATCGACCCTCTGATTAACCCTAAGATTACTCAGAATGGCTGCCAGAACTCCGCTGCAGAGGCCAGTAAATCTGCCTTGGAAGATGCAGACACAGGCCTCAGTAGGCCTACAAAACCGGTCTGACATGCCCCCATTTTGTCAAAAGCTCACTGTTGCTGCCCCCGCTCCCAAACGTCCACAGCCTGTCAATCAGGCTGTGACGACCAGCGCTGCAACACCACCACTGGGCATGTGCACTGCGTAATTCGCTTCTTTGCACAGTTTGAGTAACCTCCATTCTGAAATACAGACTCATGACTTTTTAAAAAAAAAATGTTTTAATGCTCCTTTACAACCCAAATGCTAAGATCTCTTCTCTGTATGTTACTGTATTAATACTTTTATTTTGTATCTTGTGTCTTTTAAAATGCAAATGTAAAGTACTTAAGAGGAAAGTGCTATATAAACATTATTATTATTATAATATTAATATTATTATTATTTTGATAGGATATATTTCTTTAAACTTGATAAAGTTTCTTTTTTTAACTCTATTTTTTAGACTGCGTATTCAGTAGTAAATACAAACATTCCGTAAAACACATCTATTTCACTCAAGCTTATCAAATTCATGAACCACCCACTTAACCTCTCTAAGCTACTGTTCTCCTCCCCTCTACACAGTTCACATAAAATTTATATGTGTTCTCTTTTCAAACTCAAACAAGCCTCTGACCTAGGTTCATATTGCTGTAATACTGGATCATATAGCCCACTAACCACTTTTTATCATTGCAATTTGGATGGACAAAAATGCAATATATATCGCACTTAACCTGTTCTCTAAGAAATTGCAAGCTGCCTTTTGTTATTTTGCAGTCATTTCATCTGCTAAAAAAAGAAGCGAAAGTTCTGAATTACCATGGTCCAACACTTCTAGCGCCAAGATCACATACTCAATGGCTGCAACATCTAACTGTCCATCTTGGTAATGAGAGCCTTGAAGTGTCAGACATATACAATTATTCTGTCTTTTACAGCAGTAGAATTGACTTATATATACAGTAGGCAATGTTTATGGACACTGAAGACTGTTTTCTTAGTTGGGGATTGCATCATGACTTAGTGAAAAGCATTCTTCCTTAACCATAGGAAATGGCTGGTAACTCAACAAGAACATTACCTCACTCAAAATAGGGGCCTGATTCAGAGCCGCTCGTAAGCGGCTGCACGCTCGCTACTGACAGGGACTGGCTATTCAATTTCCTTGCTCGCACGGCAGACCATAAGGACGCCTTCAGTGTCTTAGTGAGCGAGAAAAATGTGATCGCATTTTAGTGAAATACCGCCCCTTGCCGCTCGCAGCTAACGTCATCTCCAGGAAGTGCTTAAAGCCATCGTTAACATCGAGAGCCATTGGAAGCACACGCACTGCTTGTGGTAGACCTTACCCTACCGCAAGCAGTGCGAGTGCTTCTTGTCAAATTACACCTACTGCCGCATCATATGCTGAACCCATGATAATTATGGACGCCCTTAAAACGCCATTTTGACGGTCAGACATGCCTGCGTTACCTGCACCACTCCCCCATTCACAAGTACCTTCCCCTGTTACCATCCACAAACGCCACTATCTGTCACTCAAAGTAGCGCTCACGCATTGTTTTACGAGCGCATGATTTCCCATTGCACAGACTGGTTCACGCATGCGTATTTAGAACCGTATGAATGCGCGGATGGGAGAAAATCGCTCAGAGCGAGCGGCCGCTTAAGTGTGGCGTTGAATCAGGCCCTAGGTCTCTATGTCTCATGTACATTGGCATTGATACATCATATGTAAGAATAATAGATGGCCCTCAGGAATTAGCTAAAAGTATGTTAAAATAGCTCTTTAAAAACTGCTAGAGTATTGTTTTATGTTAGTAATGTTCATCATGTCAGAAATGACATCACTAGGCACATGAATCAATACTGCAAATGGAGCGTACTTCTTTCATAAAATGTAATTGTCTGTAGTAAGGAATCCAGCAAATTTAGTAAAAAGGACCTGGGAGTCAGTTGAGTAATCTTTTATTTTGTTTGTAGCCTCCAGACCAGTATACAGCATAATATCTCTGGACCCATGTATCTCCTGTTTAGTTGCTTACCAAAATCAGTAACATTTTAGTATCAAAACCTTCTATTCACTGGTATTTACTTTAATGTTTTTGTATCACTGAAGGATGCAGTGGCCAGTGATGAATGTAATAAGTTGCCGTGGGAATAATGGCAGTACACTGAGTTCCCTATTTCCATGGGAGATCTCCCATTTCACTACTTCACTGGTCTGTGAGACTTCTATGAGCACAAGAATATAAAATTCTGGATTACATCCACCGAGGGGGCCTCTGACCAGACTACAATTCTAGCAACGCTAAATATTTTTGAGAAGCACTGTCCAGGCGGGATATTTCCAAGTCCAGATTTACATTTGTGTTCCCTCATCTTGGATGGGTTCCCTTCAAATTTATAAGCTTCAAGGCAAAGCAAATACATTTTTCATGCGTAGAAAAAAAAATCAATGCAAGTAAGATATGTATGAGGTAAATTATTAATGATTGCATTAATATCACTAGAATTGCAAAATAATTTCCCTGTAGAATGCATTATTAAGATCTATAAAGGGATATTGACGTTCCGTCACATCCAACCTGCTCGATTCTCATCCTTGTTCCAGTTTGTAAAATTTATGGCACTGCCTGGTCTTCAGACAACTCACCCGTATTAACGATGAGAGAAACAAGAAGTAGCTGCCTCATTCAATGAAATTGATGGATGCTGAACAGAGCTACAATCCAGCTTAGTGTATTGGGATGCCCAATCCCCTGAACTATTTTATTGTAAGAAATTTGGCCTGTTTTATATTGCAAGTGATTGAAGGCCAAGCAGAGAGCTCAGGAAATGTTCTCTGTTAGTACAGTATGTGTTTTCTTTGTGTATAATGCATAGTGCTCTCATGGGCTGCAAGCTTAGTCAAAACACACCTTCCATTAGACCACCATACTGTTATCTCTAAAGGCTGAAACTGGATCATATTGCAGATCAGAATGCTTGGAATTCGGTAGAATATTGCTATTATGCAAAGTTAATTCACCAAGTTTCTCACAGTAATTCATTCACATCCTGGAATACAAATGAGTAGTATGATTTAATTTAATAATGTTTTGTGTATATTTGCATTTATGAAAGTTGCTCCCGAAACAATTCAAGCAATAACATAACTATTATATTTACATACCTCGTAATTGCTAAAAACAACAAAACTAAAAACTAGACGGGCCAAATGTAATAGTGTGAGAGTTTAGAAAATGTAAGAGTTTTCTCACACTATTTAAACTCGGCCAATGTAATTGAGTCCGAGAACAGGCAAACTCTCATGTTTTTCAAACTTAGAAAACTCTCACGATTTAAACTCTCATCCAGATGTTTTCCCATTATGAAAATACAACTCGACCAATGTAATAGTGTGAGAGTTTACTGCTACACTCTCACATTTTCTAAACTCTCACCCTATTACATTTGGCCCACGATGTTCACAAACTCCAATGTTTTGGTTTTGGTTCTAAATCACTGTAAATGTTTTGGTTTTGGATTTATCTAAAAATTTATAAAAACTGCTAATGTAATTTGGACTTGTTTTTGTTCCTTATTAACCTCAAAAACATTAATTTCCAGTCATTTACAGTCAATTATTTTGACCATCTCACAGCTCACAATATTGTTTTCACTAATATTGGGCAAAGGTTGCAGTGAGCTAAGCGACAGAGCAGCAGCACAAACACATGGCAAATTAAAAGAATATAGCACATCTGTGAAACATAGGGGTACAGCAGTGGCAGACAGGATCATAGTTTAATTACCTGTATTATTCAAGAACTAATAGCCTAAAAGTAAAAGCCTAGTAGAATATTTAATATATATACCAACACACTTTTTCAATCAGCAAATCACAGGCCTGAGGCCTTGCTGCTGGAGTTAAGTTTAGTAGAAACTAGCTCACCATCAAATTTACTACAAAATAGCAAATCAGAGGCCCATGGTCAGTACAGGTGATTGGAGGTGGAGTATTTAGTGGTAAAGCATTTATTACTATAAGGAAAAGTAACTCAGAAACATCAAACCAACTATTAAAAATTAAGCTTCCAAGTGCAAACAGCAAATCTCAGGCCTCAGTCACAGCGATGTTATCTTTAGTTTGACCTGCACCGCTTGCCCACATATCTGTAGTTAAATGTATAGTCGATATAATGGCATTTTTTAAGCAAAGAATAACTTTTTGTTTAATGTTCTGGCACAGGTGAGGAATTACTGTTCTGGTAAATTAGAATCAAGATGGAATTTGGTAGCATAGACACATGACCTCAACTAAAACCATATGCATTGATGGCAGATATTTGATGCAGATCTAATGCTAATATAGCACCAAGTGTGACAGCCGCAGTGCGACAGGATTGCGGCTGTCTTGCAAAAGATTGTTTCACAGACAAATGTTGTTTAAAACTGTTATTCTTCTTAGTCCCCTACTATGATGAAAATTCACCCCCAGCAGTAGCCCAAGCGCTCAAGTACTCTTCATGGGAATCATGGATAGGGGAGTCAGTTTTCATTTTGGATGCAGGACTATCTCCAGTTGCTAATGAGGAGGTTGATGAAGGTGTTGGCGATGGAGATTTCATGTGTTGGTATCTATCTATGCTGCTGGTAGCTGATGCTAAACTGCTTGTAATTATATGTGATTTTCTATTTTGATAAATAACTTGAAAGAACTTGCTGCAAATGACGTAACAGGGAGCAGATGCATAGATATCTCTACCTCTGTTTACTTTGGCACTTCAAATGCTACAGATGCCTTGACAAATATTGTCAAGATTTGGGTAAAAATAATTCCACACAGAAGAGGTGGCTTTATTTTGCCCAGGCATTACAATGCACTTTTTATCACTGGCATAAACTGCTGCCACTGATGGCTGACTTACTGTAATACAAACAACATCATCATTCTCCTGACTTTTTCATCAACTTGTTCTTGTCCAGCATTTATAGCCTCTTTAGTCTCAGATACACAATTATCCCCTGAACCTGTTGCACATATACAACTTTCACAGTAGCATCCTCAATTTCTATGTCTAAATCATCATCATCATTACTTTTACTACTACTCATCCTCACTTTTGCAGAGGTTTCATAAATGGTGGAAGGAGGCTTCTTTAGGATTACAGCATCAGAAATGTCAAACTCACACATACTGTAGCACTAATGGACACCTTGTGAAGTTTGTCAATACTCAATTTGTTCTTCAGTCTTAGAATTCTTTTTGTGCACTGATTTGCCTGTTTTAGAGGTGACACATCTAGACTCAGAGTGAGAAGGTGGTGCATGCAGGTAACAGAAGAAGATGCCTGACTATGTTTGGCCCTGGTTTTGCTACAGGTATTCTAGGCCATGAAAGAGCAGTAACAGGAACACAACTTGCAACTAAAGGCCATCGTCTGAGCCTTTCCTTGCCACTGTGTTTGGTATATGGCATGTTGGGAATTTTAAGTTTTTCAGCAATAACATTTCCCTTCATAGTTAGACTTGAGGTTTGTTTAGATTTGGAAGCCCTTTATTGCACCTTCTTACCCCTTGACCTTCTTTAAAATTAGATGTAGAAGAAGTACTATGACTGCCAGCACTAGTACTGGGTTGCTCCTGTTCTTCTATGGACTAGTTCATGATTGATTAACACCAAAACAGGAGTAAAGCTACTGTACGTGAAGTTGTAACTTCCACCACACCAAGTGAATGTACAGTGAGATAAGAAAATGAGGGACTGTTACCTTTACCATACATTTTTATTAAAAGTTTTGAGAATTTCTTTTAATCCAAGAAATTTGTTTTCTTTTTTTCAGCTTTTATTATTTTGGGGTGCAGTTAATGGGGTCACAACACTCAGCAAGTACATTAATATTCACTACCTCTCAAACGCACACAATCGTCTCTTGAAATATCTAAATTGAATTATAAAAGCCTTGAGATTTATTTAAAAACAGAGAAAAAATATATTTTTTCAACCTTTATTACTTTGGGATGCTGCTGATGTAACAAAACACCCAGCAAGAAACAAACAAACAAAAAAAACTAGAAAACAAATTTTTCTTTGGGGTCCAGCCTAATTAAACACAACACACTGTTTTTTGGTCAGCCAAGTTTTTTCTCACAGTATTCTCTCTACCTTCATACACAATATATACTGGATCTGCTAGATAATCGTATAGTGTATGCCCAGCATTACTATTTTGCAGGCTATGCTAGAAACCTGACAGTTAGGAGCTGATTGATTGGTACTTTATTTCTCCAAGATTTGATAAATCTCCCCTTTATTATCATAGGGCCTGATTCAGCAAGGAAAGCAGTTGCTAATACGCATGCAATCGGTGCATGCGTGAGCTGGCCACTGCGATCGGAACTGCGGTCGCAGTGACTACGCAAACCCATCACAGAGTGATTGACAGGAAGTGCCGTTTGTGTGTGGTGACAGGGGGGTTGGCCGAACGCAGGCGTGCAAGTGCGTTTGAACACCGTTGCAGAGGTGTGCATAAATTATCCACTGTGATGCCCTACGCAGCCTGAGGCCTCATAGCGTGTGTGGATGTTAGCAATTCCTGAGTAAGGCCAAGGCTTGTGCAAGTGTGCATGAGGCTGCGATGGTACTCCATTGTACCGATGGTTTTGCAGTCTTACTAAACATTACGGATGTGTGTAAGGTAAAGTGAATGTCCTTATGTTATACTGATATTGCATTGCGATCTCAATGGATTAGTGTACTATCATAGTTGAACTGAGCGCATAACCGCTATTGCGTTCCATAGTGAATCAGGTCCATAGACTCTTATGCTCATCCTTGTATATCTTTATCATAATTAATTACATGATAAAACCTCTTTCAAGTTAAACTAATAGAAACATTGGACAAACCTATTAAACTTCAGGAATCAATCAGTCAGTTCTAGGAGCTATTTTGAAATTTAAAGGCAAATTAGATATTGAGCTAAGGAAAACACCTAAATAATGTAGATGGTAGCGAGGTGACCTGGCTTTCTGCATTTTATCTTTGTCTGATTCGTCAGAGTCACAAGGTGTGCGAGAGTGCAGGTGAAACACAAGCTGGTTTCCTGATTCATCACCTCAGCTGGAGGACTTTAATTTTATATCTGCACCAGGGCTGGCTCTAGACTTTGTGGAGCTCAGGGCAAAAGTTCCCTTTGGCGCCAAAAAAAAAGAATCAGCAGTGTTGTTTGAAAAGTGGTTATGGCTTCAATACACGCCCCCTGTTCATCAGTGTAGGGGGCATGCCCAGCAGAAAGTGGATGTGCTTCCGCAGTGTGCTGCTGCACCATTGTCTCCCGTGGCTGCTCCCAAAATGCCATGCGCGGCGACACCACCACCGGCAATCTGGAAGACCGGGAGGGATTGGGAACAGCAGCACAGTCCATTCACGTTATGCCACACAGTAGTAGTGCCCCTTATAACAAATTATGCCACGCAGTAATGCCCCTTACACATTATGCAACACACAGTAATGCCCCATACACATTAGTATGCCACTCAGTAATGCCCTTTGCACATTAGTATGCCACACAGTAATGCCCCTTACACATTAATATGCCACTCAGTGATGCCCTTTACACATTAATATGCCACTCAGTGATGCCCCTTACACATTAATATGCCACACTCAGTAATGCCCCTTAAACATTAATATGCCACTCAGTAATGCCCTTTACACATTAGTATGCCACTCAGTGATGTTCTTTACTCATTAGTCTGCCACTCAGTAATGCCCTTTACACATTAGTATGCCACTCAGTAATGCCCTTTGCACATTAAAATGCCACTCAGTAATGCCCCTTACACATTAATATGCCATTCAGTAATGCCCTTTACACATTAGTCTGTCACTCAGTAATGCCCTTTACACATTAGTCTAACACTCAGTAATACCCCTTACACATTAATATGCCACTCAGTAATGCCCATTACACATTAATATGCCACTCAGTAATGCCCTTTACACATTAATATGTGCTGCAGAGACCCCGGAGACAGGCATTGGTGATAACTGCAAGGAGTGTGGTGTCATCACAGCCCTATTGCTGATTGCTACAGTGTAAAGGGCTGTCACACTTAGTAATGCCCCCCTCTTCCCCTATCCCTCTCCACTCTAGCGACTCAGTGCTCACCTCCAGGCTGAGGATGCTGCATGCTGCTCCAGCTCCAAACTGGTGCTCGGCTGCTGCTCTCTCCCTTGCGGCCGCTCACTCCCAGGCACAGAATGCTATTGGTGGTAAGTCACCGTGACGGCGCGGCCGCGACCACATCACGCATCATAACATCATCAAGCCCAGCACTCTGAAGCAGTGGGAGGGACGAGGGACCGAAGTGAGACCGTGATGGGGGACGAGGGATCTTGAAATGATGGCAGCGCTACGGCGGGAAAGAGCGGGTGGGCGTCGACTAATTAGACGGCACCGGCGGGTTGACTGCGGGTGTACCCTCAGGCCGCAGCGCCCCGGGCAATAGCCCTGCTTGCCCGCCCCTAGAACCGCCACTGATCTGCACCTGGACAGCATGAGCAAGCAGTATTCCCTGTTTTCTATGGTTTTTTAGATACATTTATGGCCATTAGAAAGCATAGGGAAAGAATGTAAGCTGTTACGCCGCAACCATGCAACTTTGGGCCTAATTCAGAGATGTAGGTAAATTAGATATTTACGTACATGTCTGACATTTACAGATCTGGTCATGCGTAGGAGCCGCACTGCACATGTGCAGATCTTTCTGCAATGTCACTCGCAGTGCCCCAAATTCTGCAGCATAACGGTCCTGGCAGCATGATTTCAGTAACCTGATATGTCCGATGGTCACACAGTTGATCCGATGCTGCGTCTTCGGACATGGCAGCGGATCACAAAAGTCTGCAGTGGGCGTCTTTTTACACAAGACACGTCCTGCGGCTTTTGCATATTTTAGCACTGCTGCTGCATACATCTCTGAATTAGGCCCAATGCTGTGTATTTCATAGTAATCTGTTTGCTTACATTGACTGAGAATATCTACCAAAGGAGCACTTTCATCATCATGTGTAGAAATACAACACAAGAAAATATCATTTACTATGCAAAATGTACAAATGTTTATTATATAATAATGTTATACCCTAAGCATTAATTTTTAAACAGCATTTCGGGTTCAGGCATTTAATAATACCATAACAGGAATTTCAAATGTAATGGCAGCAGATTGAAGTTGCGGCAGGATGCAGTGACATTCAGGACTGATGTTATAGTCTCCTCTATCAAGCTCTATATAGTGAAACTGAATTTGCCTAATAATGTGATTCTTCTGCAGGCAGCACCTAACTGAAGTCGGGGTAATAAGAGCAAGGAAATAAAAAAAGCTCTCTTGCAAAATTGATCACATTCACAATAGGTTTCATTTACAGTTTTATGCATCTAATGCACTATTAAACATGGATATTAGAAAATGCTGCAATCATACAATGTCAAAGTATGCTCTTCGTACAATCAATGTCATCTTCCCTCCATTGTTCATGCCTCTGCCAGAAAAAAAACAGTTGTCTCAGCTCAAACATACATGAACAATGCAAGAAGTAATGGGCTGATGCAGAATTGAATACAAGTCAGTTATGCGGATGGATCTTGCGTGTTTCAGCACTGCGCTTGCTGCAGAGTCAAGCGTATGGATCTACAGGTGATGCTGAGTCCTATGTAGCTCAGCTGGATCTCCTCTAAATTGGTTCAAGTGGATGGTAATGGGGCAGTCACCATACTTGCCATCTATCCCGGAACAGCTGGGAGGCTACTTGAAATCGGGTGGCGCTCCTGATCTCCCGGAAGAGTGGGCAAGACTCCCAGAGCTGACCGCCACTCGCCGGCAGCCACCTACTTACCTTGCGAAAGTGGGCGGGCTGGGCTGCTGGTGATGCCACTTCACAATGCCGGTAATCGCAGCATTGTGTAGCTGGGGCCATGATGATGCAGTCGCATCACCACGCCCACCGGCATGCCCCCTTTCCTGTGACATATGGGACGGCCAGGAAGTCGGCAAGCCTGGGCAATCACACAAGCAGCAAAGTGTACTGAGAGCTTGTTGAACCTACACAACTGCGGGATTGTGCATGTGAAAATATCTGATAAGATGGATCTTGTACACCAAGGATAGGACTGGTGCAACTGTGTACTGATAACTATGCCAATTACTATAAATCCAAGTGTATGGATAGGGGCGGTGCAATCACATAGATACTTACAACTATTAATATGGGTGATTATCTGCATTTATTTCACAGAATGTGGGTATAAGTATGGCTTGAATTCAACCCTGAAACAGCCTACTGTAAGGGGCTTTTGTGCTAGGTCTGTCTATTTTTGTTTTTATTTTATTTACAAACCACCTTTAGGGCTCGTACACTAAAAGTGGGAAACTATGAAAGTTTTAAACAAAACCTAGTTCTTTGTCTTGCCTTCGACAGAGTGTTTGAAATGTGTTCTCCGGGCCTCCCTACACTTTATTGTACTGATTGTAACATACTTGCTGACTCTCCTTGAATGTCAGGGAGACTCCCTGAAATATTGGCAATCGTTTTGACTCCCTGAAGAGTCTGCAATCTTTCTGAGGTCAAACTGCGTGGGTGCAACACCATGATGATCTCTCTCTGCCCACCATGGAGTAGAATAGGGAGGATGTTTGTTACAATAAAATGGCTGCCACTCTCCAGCACACTGATGGCATTAATGAGTGACTGTGTGCCCAATGATGTGTGTTGAATTACAGGGAATTTGTGTCTCCAAACTTTAATTTGGCTTTTACCTTTCCTATCCTGTGCCCAACAGACTTCGGCATATGACGTCTATTTGCTAGAACAAAGCAGGTGTTGTAGATTCATAGGAAAAAAGTCTGTTGCATTCACCTACTTAATTTGTAAGTAAAATGTTTGGCTTTCCTGACCTCTTCTTTCTCTGGTCATAGGGGTTCATAAAATGTTTGTCCTTTTCTATACATGCAGACATTGGTTAATTTTGTTATTTATTAACAGTTTCTTATATAGCGCAGCATATTCTGTTGCGCTTTACAAATGTAAGCATTAATAGAACAAAACTGGGTAATAACATAAAGATATATAGGTCAGAAGGCCCTGCTCGCAAGCTTACAATCTATAGGGAACATGAACTGTATTAAGCTATGGGACCTTATCCACTATGGTGTTCCCTCTACTAATTCATAAGCAGGCATAAGACGAAAAAAACTTAAATTCTACTAGTTCTAATTATTATTGTTAATGTGATCTTAGTAGAGCTTTAGAACATACAAGGCAGAAAGAAATGTCCCAGATTTGAACTCTTGCATCTGGGTGGGGTCTGCAAACAATTACTGTGCAATGCATGACTGAACCCCCTTCAGCAAACAGTTGATTTTGTTAATTCCGAGCTGCATGTGTTATACCTGCACAACAAGCCCTGATTTACTTTAATCGCTATCATCACCCACTGTGTTACTGTAAGTTATTCAGCATCACAGGGTTCAACTTCAACTCTTACATCCACGTAGAGGATCGTTTATCAAAGTCTTCTTGTTGCAAACCTGCAATAGATTTATCCAGGGACATACGTTGTTTCCATTAAATTTGGTTAGATTTCATTCTTAGAAAATGATACTGTCTGTGCCAAACTTCATGTTCCTTCAAATAATGTCTCTCACATGTTAAGGAGCCATTCAATAGCAAAGATACAGCCCGGGCAGGGACAGGAATGGACGTTATTTAAATTTTTCTTAACATCTAGGGATTTATTCAGAGTTGCACATAAGCCGGCCGCAAATGCGGCCACATTGCATGTATGGAAATAAATGTGGATCTCCACCCATGTCCAGAGTTGGCTCCATCTATCCACTTGTGAAAGTTACCGTCATCTCTGTCAGCTCACATTTGCTCATACACTATACCTGGTGCAAGAGATCCACCCGAATTCAGGTGGATTTATGAGTACGCTCAGCTCTGCATAGTCCACAGTTCCAAACAAAAATGGCAGCTGCTCAATCAATCTAGCAGTACTAATCAGGTGCATGAAAGGGAGGGGTCAACCAAGTAGAAAAAGGAGGGGGGTTTAACCCCCTATTGTTCCTCAGCATACTGAATTATACTTGCAAAAATATATGAACACTATATGGTAATAGAATTTCAGAGATACTGGTTGCATGCATTTGCAAATACATGGGTAGCTGCTAGGCCACGGCACGGCTTCTATGTCACTAGCAGTCCCTAACACTAAAAAGTTCATGTCCGGGATGCAGGGCACCCCAAAAAATGTCCAGCCCAGGACCCCCCCAGGGCAACACACGAAAAATGGAAAAAGGGTGACAATGCAGTGTAAAGTATAGATGTGTGCGAGTAGTTAATAAGTGGTGAAAAAAGGGTTAAAATATATGTGAAAAATTACATGAATATAATACAAACATAATAGGTGATGTGAAAAGTAACTATGTGTATTAAGTGGTGATGACCTGAGGAGGCCCAGCCAGACCAGTCCGGGGGGCCCTATGCCCAAACGCTCACCCCAAATGTAAAATATACCAGTTATGCAAATGCATGCAACCAATATCTCTGAAATTCTATTACCATATAGTGTTCATATATTGTTGCAAGTATAATTCAGTGTGCTGAGGAACAATAGGGGGTAAAGCCCCCCTCCTTTTTCTACATAGTTCACAGTCCACCTGCACGCCCATGACATGCCCTACGGCTCTGAATCACATATATTTGCATATGTTCAGCTTGGACACAGTGCAAAAGATGGCAAGATCCATTCACAAATTGGACTTGGACTTGACTGCAACTCTGCTTATAATAGAGCATTTATGTGTCTTTAAGGTAGCTTAATGCATTGTTAGAATTGGATTGGCTCGCCTAGCTCTCTGCATCTGCTCCCTCACATACAATCTGCATTGCTGATGTAACAATCAGTCAGCAATGCCAATTGAAGGTACGTATACAGAGAGCCGGGTGCCTCTAGACTTTGTTCTGGCATACACGGACTGGCAGCATATCCTGGCAATACCCAGTGAGCCAGTCTGACTCTGTGCATTGTACAACAATTAGTTTACACTTATCAGATAATTGGATTTATCAGGATTAACTAAATTACATGAATATTACTGGGCTGCATTATTGGCAGACAGAGTTATATTCTGCAACAGGGCAGTGGCATTTGCTAGTACAGTAAGTGAATAGATGTGTCCTCATTCACCTATCTTCAAATCTTGTAAAATAGCCGTATTTAACGGGTCACAAAACTAGCAGCAAAGTCGCACAAAGCGCAAGGTACACAATACCTAACGCCATGCTGTACACAGCTCTACCAAGGGGTGGCCTGTGTACTGGTTATTAAAATTGTAGCAGTAATCTCATGATTACTAAAAGCCATAAATGAGACTAAACCAAGTAGTAGTGTGTAACTAACAAGCAATATTTGGAAATAAGGTACACACCACACGCCTCTTCAGATTTTTCCACACACTTTGGTGATTTCTGAAAGTGGAGAGATGTACTATGAAGGTTGTTTGGCAGATGATCCAGGACTTGTCCACTTAGTATTTTGTTGTTGGGTTAATGGGAAATTAGCTGAAATATATGCTACATAGTTATATGAAAGGTACAAGCTTTGTCTACTCGACTTAAAGAACATAATAATACAATGTAACATTAAAAACAAATTAATTTAATACAGTTTTGCACGAGTATGTAAGTCTGTTTATTTCTTTTTACATCATAACCATGAGGTCAATTAGCCTGAAAGCATTGCTGGTGTCAACACTACTCTTGCTTATGATGTTAGCCATTGCTAATGTTTTTTCTTTCGCCTGTGTCTCAAGCAATTTGAATTATGAAAACAAAAGAAATACGTTTCTGGAGAGTCATTCAAGAAGAAATCAGTTCTGGAGATCTCGAGACTCGACCATCTGTGTTGTGGCTGATAAAATATTCAAAACCTCCCCGGTAGTACAGTATAATTGTTGCCTTATTTTGCGCTTATGATGCCAAAGGATAATGAAGGGCAGAAGCATGGAATGCACTTTGCACTTCATTGCATATTATGTTACCACATAAATCAATGTATGAAGGAGATACATTTTACATGCTATTTGTGGAATATTTAAACAGTCAATGTCTAACTTTTTGAAGTATGCTGATATGATATTAATAATTTTTTTAATTAAAAATTCCAGTCACTTTTGAGGATTTTTCTGTGGAGAAATTTTGGAATCTACTCAGTTATTTCCATAGTAAGTTAACACTTCAGAGTGGGCTTTACTATGCATGAGAATAGAGAGTAAATGTAATTTACTAAAGAGAGAAATCAAATGATTGCCTTTGCAAAAGGGTCTCTGTGATGTTTTCTTTCTATAATTTTATGGGTGCTTTCAAAAAGTCCCTTCACGTGTCCTATGGAGCCTAATTATCATTAAATATTTGTGATATATTCCCCAAAAACACCCATTTTCGGGGGACACCTGCACATATTAAGTATCCCCCAGATGTATTATTAAGTATCCCCCAGAGATATCTGCTGCAGTCCCTTCATTTCCGACAGTAGCCGCAACCCCCATAGATTTCTATAGGGGATGCGATGCTGTCAGATGTTTTCAAGCTCCAGAACGCGAAGCCTATGGGTTACATTTCACAGGTATTAACTGGGAGAGGGTTCCAGAGGAACCCTCCCTGGCACTGGCCACTGCACATGTATGGTCAGTAGACTATGCAAGTGCAAAAGTGAAGAGACCTCTGATGCCGTCACTTCACGCTGAGCAAATTGCTGAGACCTGTAGTTCAAATGCAGAAAAAAGGGGAAAAATGCAGCTGCACACTGTAAGCACTAAGAATACTGATCATCAATATAAATATATATGTATATGTATATATTTTTGTTATTATGACAAACAACTCATATTATCAACTTAAATTGATGAGTGCCCTCCAAGTGCATACTGATTATATGAATTGTGGTTGCTATTAGTAATTTGAGGAGCACCCCTCCATTGAATTAATATGACGATGAGAGTGCAGAACCTTTCTATGGGCTCTATTTATTAACATTATTTTCACTAAAATAAAGTGAAAAAGTGTGTTTTCACATTATTTTAGTATCACCTATAGTTATTACAGGGCAATTGGAGTAGAATTCGTAAAATTCTACTCCAACCCCTAAGTATCACTTATTTTTAATAAAGCTGATTGCATTTCCCATAACTGTAATGTGAAATGTGATCTGACCAGAGTTACTAAAAATAAAATGTGAAAAAATACCAGGGAAAGCCCTGTGATAATAACGCCACCTGGAGGTGGCGTTATCCAGGGTCTCCCCCGGTTACCGGACTCCTACTCTGCTCTAACAGGGAGAGCAGAGCCAGGAGTCGGTCACAGTAATCAGACCACAAACTGATCACTGTAAAAAAAAATTTAAAAAATTGACTTACCTGACTCCAAGGACCGGTGATCGGGCCTCCGGGGATGACTCCCCTCCGGTCAGCTGGTATCCACATCCAGTATAACATATATGGTCTCCCATAATGCACTGCTGCCCGGTCATCAGGTGATCGGGTCCCAGTGCAGTATGGGAGATCACCTGACCTGAGGCATGGAGAACATCACCGGAGCCCCGGATCATACAGGTAAGTGTAATTAAGGGAGATGGGGGCCGCGGGGGGTCCGCGATCATGGGAAGTGGGGCTTAGCGCCAGGGGGTAGCAGCGGTGATCGGTCGACGCATGCGCGGGCACTTAGTCACGGTATTTTTTGCGAAAATACCGTGATAAGGCTCCGAAGGGGATTCGCAGGGACAGAGCTTTATCGCAAGCTCTGTCCCTGCAAAGGATTTGTAGTAAATCCCTGTGATATTGCCTGAATTTGCAATGCAAATTCAGTCGTTAATATCACACTACAATCTGCATTCAATATGAGGATTGTAGTAAATAGAGCCCTATGTGAGAAATTTTGCATCTACCTCCTTATTGAATGCAGACTAGCAGCACTTGTTTGCATGGTATTATAAGGCAAAAGTGCCTTGAGAAAGCTTATTATAAGCGAAACGCATGTCGGCATGCCTGCGCTGTGTGTCTTCATCTAAACATGACCTGATATGTTGTACTTTCAACAAGAAAAGTGTTAATATAAAATGGTTATGTGGTAAATGTCCTAGTTACAGGGATAGAGATATGTGCACAAACTCTTGAGTCACACCGTCTGTAACTAATTGCATGTGGCAACATTGTTACATTATGTCTCTCCTGAATGTCTATATACTGTAGCAGGCATAATAGGAAACCAATATACAGTAGGCTGCAATGAGAGATTTCTGGACATGAAACAGAAACAATGAATGAAGGTTGATCTCAGACTGCAACATCTTTGGATAACAGACCTGTATATTACTAAAGGTCACATTAATTAGATGATATTTGTCAAGTTTGGGAAAATATATATATACCCAATATATTTATGTAGGGGAGAGAGATTGGTGAACCTGTTCGAGTTTAATATTACTAGATTTGGTAATACGAATTATAAGGGAAACATACATCTAGATCTTGTTGTCAATCAATTATATTGGTGCCTTTAATTACCATATGAGGCACAACATATATTGACCTTTAAGCTAATACTACATAAGAGATTAAATTATTATGAACCAATTTATAACAAGGTTGAATAATTGGATTGGATTAATTATGCAATCCCTAGCCTCAAATGTATGGAAAAAGATACAAATTATCCAATTTATAATTTATACAAAATTGATCCATCGATGAGAGAATAAATGGACAATATCTTATTCTATATGGTATAAATATATTGGACGAATCAAGACATCCATACATAATAATTATTATAGAAGCCTATCTGAAGAGCAGTTGTGTGGGTCTCATATATTAGGCTATTCATTACTGGCTATAATTGATTGTAACGTAACTTTCACTCTCTCATTGCCCCTATGACTCAGAGTTAAATACAAATATTCAAATATATATTGTTATGAATTAAACACACAGACACACAGCGGGGATAATCTTTGTTATTTTTAATACACATTTTCAGTATATATTTTCTTGCCACTACTTCTTTAAATAATTTTATTAACCTCTATTTCGTTGTCTCTAGTCCCAGCAATAAAGGACATTATTTTAAAGTATACCTAATAAGCAACAAAAACTTTCTCTCCTTGCTTTAATGACTACCTTTCACTACCGATGTGGCCTACTGCCCCCATACACTAGTATGGGGACCTAAATTCATCAAGCTCCGAAAATATATTATCCTCAGATAGCATTTGCTCTTGCACACCGGCTCCTTCCAGGTTGCTCCTTCCGCCGGACGCCGACTCTTTATACTAGGGTTCTCACAGGCGCACTAGCACTGCCAAGTCAGACTATGAACGTACAGTAGCAGTGACATTATTCATGGAGACATATGATTTTCGGATTAGCTGTCTCTGCGCCAGAACAATGATGAATTGCTTTGGTGCCCACTGCGAGTTATAGTGTTAATTATCAGGGTACGCCCGGACCCCGATAATTAACATAATGAATAGGCCCCTAAATCCTTGGTGTAAGTTGCAAGCCTATGATGACGGCCGCTGGCTGTGTCTGAGTCGCAATAATTAATACAAATGCAGTTAAAGTGCTAATACTGTGAAATTACATTGTAATGAATATTTATTTGTTTACTATTCTGTTTGGGAAGGAGATGGCTGCCCATATGTTCTTCTACTGTTGTTTGTAAAAACAAAATACAATTTTATGTTTCTGTCTTGTCTGACTAGCATGCACGAAACGAATTGGGGACTTAATTTCTGCACTCTCCGGCCATTCACTGTGCTGTGGGCCTAATTCAGAGATGAGCGTAAACCTGATGTTTACGCTCATCTCCAATGTTTTTTGATCTGCACACGTGCAGAAGCGGCAGTATACATGTGCAGTTTTGGGGCTGTAATGTCGCACGTAGTGCCCCAAAAGCCACAGCATCATTGACATGCTGCTGGTGTTTGGGGTTGGGGACGGGGCGGCGACATGGAGCTTTCCAGGAAACTGGAACGTATTGACCATGTTTTCTGGGCATGATGAAGCCAGTGGCTGCATTCTTGGACATCCTGAGTAACCTAAAAGTTTTTTAGATGTTTTATGGTCACGCAGTCTCTGGGTGCAGCATCTGATCAGAGAAGTCGGCGTCTTTTTACTTAAGATGTCTCCTGCGGCTGTTGCACATTTTAGAATGGCCACTGTGTACAAAGATTCAGCGGCTGTGCTACTGTGTCCATCTGTGAATGGGGGCCTGTGTTTGCACTGTGTACTGCAATTTTCAGCATCTCTTGTACCCACAGCCAAGTCATAGTTCTTGTTGTATTGCTGATGCATTTGTTCATGTTACTTGCATGGGGAAGTATTTAGTCACATTTGTTACCTATTCACAATTACCCGCATTTTGCGTCTCCGGCTAAATCAAAATAGATAGTAAAATGTCACTTTGTACCAGACGCGTTTTACATTTGACTCCAACTATGAGTAAGCCTAAGGCCCTTTATGTCTGAATATGTATGGTACAATGTTGTTTATTATGTTTTTCACAGCAGAAGCCTTTAGCCTCAGGCAGTTGCTGTTCTGCCAAAATGAACTGTACATAGCCGGCAGATATCGGAAATAGTCAGAATCAATGTTTCCTAATGCTTTGTTAAAGGTATCAGTGGCCAAGACCTTTTAAACTGAAGAAAGAGAACATGGGCAAGTAAAAAAACAAAAAATAAACTATAATTATAATTTGTAGCAAGATTTTTTTTGCATACAAAATAAAAATCCAGTATAACACCAAAACATTTGAAGCACAGAATAGAGTATGGTACTATCTCATATCTTAACTGCATATTACAAGTTTATCTTGCAGCTAAATTAACCAACACTTTTCTTGTGCTGTTAGTATAAATACTCTGCACCTTAGCTTGTAATGTACTAATTCATGCTCAGCACTCTAGCTTGTAATTTACTAATTCAAGAACAGTATTTGCTTGATAAAAACAGTGCAAACTAGAGGAATTGTTCAGAATGGGTATGAAATACTGGCGTCTGAATAGTTCAAATCCCGATGCAGGAAGCCCGATGAGTAAACATCCCAACAGAGGCAGGTACCCTATTCCTTCCCTCTCCCCCCCCTAACATTAACCCTCCCTTAGTGGTGCCTAACTCTAACCTCCCTAGGGGGTGCCTAACCCTAACCTCACCCCGGTGGTGCCTAACCCAAACCCCTCCGCCTCACATCCTAACCCTCCCCGGGGGGGCCTAACCCTAATTTATCCCCAGGGGTCCCTAAACCTAACCCCCCATCCCCGGGCTAATGCTGATAATTACCCGGATCCTTCATTCAGGATTTCAGCGTTCGAGATGCCGACGCCGGTATCCTGATCCCCTTTGGGATAGCGACGTCTGCATTTTGCCTGGCGTCGGGATTCCAGCATCCAGACCGCCAGCATATTAACTATATCCCGAATTGTTCATATCCTTTCCCTTTGGGTCAGATAAAACAATTAGTCAACTTTTATTTCTTTTCTTCATGTATAATTTTGACATTTTCTCTCTTCCCTTTGGGGAAACCCTTCTAACTCAAAGTCTAGAACTGTGAAAATTGAAGACATTGGTAAGAGACAGACACGTTGTTAAATTAAATAGTTTTTGGCTTGAAAATCTAGTTTACGAAAACATATTGCAAACACATGTCTTATTTTTAGTAAACCGCTTAACAATAAACAAAAATCTAAAAACCACAATAAGAAAAACAAGATTTTGCTTCGCTAGTGTTCCTAAAAATCTGGCTTTGACCTGTTTTATTTAAACGATAATAAAAATAATGAGCACACACATTGCACATGCATGGATCTAGATCTGCAAATAAAAATTGAGAATAATTGTTTTATGATTTTGATGCAATCACAATGAGTGGTAAAAGGGTGCTGGCAGTATCTTGTTGGTCTGTGATTTTTTGTTTTTAAGTACTTGTACAGTATATGTGAGACATGATTTTTCATGAATGGCTGTCATGTAACATAAGGTGATACCTCCAGATCTGGTAATATAGCTGATAGAGGAGTGGAGGTAGCTGCTGTGGATACCTCCTGTTCATTGGGGTAAAAGCTCAGCTGCCAACCTTCTCCCATATAACTTCAGTCCTTAAATCCTAATATTCTTCTATACGTTGCAGATGTTCTTTCTATGTGCATCAACTCTTTTGAAATGTCCTACCATGAACCAGGAGCCTCCCCTGTCATACTCCTGAGATTTGATATAAAAATGATTAGAATAATACAAAGAAGATATTTATGACTTATAAACATCTTCTTTGTTTATTGTAATCATTTTTACACTCACCAGCTTTGTGGAGCTCCCTGGGACTGCAGGGAGACGAGAGATAAGGCAGCAACAGCTTAGCCTCACTCTGTATAGTCAGACACTGCTTGCAGAGCTGGAGGCGGGGCCACACCATGGACAGTAATCTGCACAGAACGAGAGCTATTAGAAGCATGCCTCTGAGTATGGGGGCATTCCTTGAGCAGTGCAATTATCGCGGTCTTCACGCCCAATCAAAATGGTAAAATGGATAAACCCATTTAAAATCTTAGCCATGGGTTTATCGCACATTTTTGCTCACACTATCCTGAAAGTGCGAGCAGAAATGCCGGCACCGGCTGCTATCGTTTTGGAACGGAGCAACAATTGCATTGCTCCTTCGGTCGCCCAAAACAAATAGCCTCCCAAAAAACAATTGAATGGCCCTAATGGATCCGATTTGATGGATTGCTAGATTTTAAGCAGCAATTAGTTTTAAGGTAAAATCAAGTTGTTTTTGCAAATAGGAGCCTGTTACATTTAGGACACTGATAATTACAGCCATACATACATGCTAAATCAAGCAGGATGTAGAAAAAAAACCCTTTAATAAGTTATTTAAAGACTGACAGTAGTAACGTATTAGAAGGTTGGACTTTTATGTGACTTTTATACTTATTAATCATCCTTCCTTATAAACTGAAAAATGTATCATACAATGTGTATTAGTATTTGTTAGACAATCTAATGCAGAAAATAAAACTGTTTAGCAAAAGCACTGTGGGGCTGATGCAGGGTTGTTGATAACATAAATGTAAATGAAAGAACACATGTACGTTCTTGTGCTGAGCCATACACATGTGAAAAAGCATACGGCTCTTACAGCAAATCATCCTCATTAGCACAAAAAATATGCCCCTGTCCTATAGCAAAGGAAAACCATACATCTCCTAACAGGTGTAAATGTGTGTTACTGGGCAGCATTTGTGTAAATGCACTGTACTCAGCCTGTGGTTGAACTTCTCTGCCCTACCTCTCTAGTTGTAGGTAGGGGAACTAAGATTGGGCTTATATACAAAGCACCAGGGCCGTAACTAGGGTGGTGCGACCAGTGCCTTGGCACAGGTCACCGCAGGGCAGGGGGCGCTGTTTGTTATCATTCTCACTTGTAGCTTCCTATTCTTTTATCCTCAGCATCTCCTGGCCTCCCCTATCTCTTCCCTGGCCCTTCCCCATGAGGCCATGGCCTTTTTTCAGGTGCACTATCTTATGTCCCTATTTAAAAAATGGGGGGGGGGGGGGGGGCATCAATGATCTCTCTGGCACAGGGCACCAAAAACTCTAGTTACGGCTCTGCACAGCACACCTGCCTGTCCAGGACCTGAAAGATGTTTTGGTTGCCTTGGTTGTAGGGAGTAGTGTCAAATGCATGCATGTCTGCAATCTTGCATATGCTTGTGTTTGCTTTCTCTGAATGCACATAATGAAATCATGCAAACTTAAGCACCAGAAACAGGTGCAATACTTATTCTGCATCAGGCACTGGAACTTGATGTGGATATCTTTAGTTCATGTTACACAACGAGAATCTATGAACAAGTTAAGCATGTTTGAAGTAAATATTTAGAAATTGTAATCCAATTATATACTGAATTTAAAAGGAAACCGTGTGATCATCATCTATTCTAAACATTTATACTATAAGAACATCTTACAATAACTTACAGAAGAAGAATTGCAATAATGTAATTCAACCAGTTCATCTACAGGTTCCAATGTTTTCATGATGTTCAGCAAATATAGCCAAGTAGTAATTCTCAAGGCTAAGGGTATATCCTAGTCATCCAGTACCTGCTTTACAAAAACCACATTCACACCAAAGGGAAGTAACAACGTAAGCTAATCGTATAGACCTTAGACCGAGACACGCCATCTCTGGATGTCTGTGGTTGGTTTAAATCTGAGCATCAGTGCCAAGAGCAATTTTCTATGATTCTGTAGAAGATTAAATTTCCATTGTAGATCTTACACTTGGCCGAAAAGCAAATTATCTTCTTCTAAAGGTATTTTGTATCTCCCACAACCTATTACTCAGAACATGGTCATACTATATCATTTAAATAGGACTAAAATAAGGATAAAATAAGTAATATGGTGATATTGAGAGTGTAACCTATCTATGAGATCAATATAGTTTATATGGGTGTACTATTTGGCGATGGTATGCAGAGAAAACTGTACACCAGCGGATTTTCCAGATACTCTAGACAGCTCAGGGCTTAAACAGGAGTTTGGTTGATTGTGTAGCAGTATGTTTGTACAGCCGTGCTCTCAGTTACATACACTCAGTATCCTGAATGGAACAGAGTTTGTTCACAACATGCACAGCAGCAATCATGATGCAGGATATACAGATGTGTCCACATACATCTATCCTCCATGTGCTGCAAGTCGCGCTACACATAACGCAGAAGCTACGTGCGACTCGGTAGCGCTGAGCGTCTTTTCGTCCAACTTTTTACTCTTAAATGCGTCTTAATTGCACATTCTGTGAGCGACTGCGGGTGTGTCTGCATACAAAAGACTATGTTACAGTGTTACAGCCACTGACACAGTAACGTAGCTGTGACCGGACGCCTTTCGCCTAGGCCGCACCTGGTCACGGGTTAGCGCTTTCGGAATCCCAATCACCGTCAGTGACCACCTGTCACTGACTCCGCCCACTGCGCCGTGGGCGTTTAACTATGCTGCCACCACCAAACTCTACCATCTGCGTTTGGAACCGCTTTTTATGTTACCCTCAGGCTCCTACCTGGAACTGCTTCTGCTGCGTATGCGTTTGACTAGCTGCGGCCACACCCCTTGATTGGTGTTGGCTGTTTCCTCCTGATCCCTCGCAATGGACCAGGTCTGCACGGTAGCTTGGCAGAGGGCTTGTACTTGGAGACACGGAGCTCATACCCAGAACAGCAGTAGAACGGAATAGCGTTTTGGCGCAATTCTGTTGGTCGCAGGATTGAGTCAATTGAAGTAAAGGCAAACGGTGTTTATTTGCTCAGTGTCTTAAAGAAGACCCTCCCTTCCGTCTGAAGGGGAATATCACACAGAAATCAACAGCAATTCTCCACAAAGGATTTCCAAAGATGTACCACATACAGGAATCTTATCAGCAGCTCTTCTCCTCAAAGAAGTTACAGGGTTGTATACTATTACTAGGCACAAAGCCTTCTTTTATGCCAACAAAATGCACATTACCACAGGGGGTAAGCCCGCCCTGTGTTCCTTCTAGCCAATCAGGCTATATCTCACAAAACATAAATAAATACATCTTACATTTCACAGAAATTAAATCAATTTCCTTGATACCACCCAAAAACATTTGGTTTCCTAAGCACAAACTGAGTTAGCATATACTGTTTCTGAAAAGGTAAATATAATGCAAATTCCTATTGCATTCGTCTTTTCACATGTCTATGACTAAACCAGTTTGGGCTTTCTGAGTCTCAGCACCTTCTAAGCTCTTACACAACAAAGAAGCTTCCTAAACACAAACAACTTGCTTTCCCCAAACTTGCGGGGGTATTGTACACAGACACACAGGTGTCTCCCTAGCCCACATTACAAAGGAAAGGCTTCTTCAGTCAACACCTAACCCTCCACTGCCAGGCTAGGGTAATTACCATATCCATCCCTAGGTGAGGATGTCTAACCAGCAGTTTGTCTCCAAAGGTCAAGACATTTTACATTTCTATAAGTGCATTTAAATAAACCCATATTACATACAAAAATATATTCAAACATGTCATAGACTATACTACTTCACTTTATACACCAATGCATTGCAGACGCAGTGCTCTACCGCAAAATATGTGTATATTAATACAGGTTACTATGAACCATGTGCAGTGTGCTTTTATACTGTGTCCATTTTAACTGTTTCAGTGCTGGTCGCAGTGGGAGCTGGCTCTCCCTGTCCCGCAGCGGCCATGACACACTCTACCTACACTCCCCCAGTGCAGCGGGTCCTGACTGCGACATGTAAAACATTAAAAACACACTTATCAATACTCAGCGCGTAGCGCAGAGTATACATTTCCAATGGGCGCCTGGCGCCTCTTTGTCCTTTTAAAAATGGCGGCACAGCACGGGGGTTAACCCCTTCAGTGCTGTGGCAGCCATTAACCCTGTGTGGCCTGCCTCCGGCCGCAGTAGCATTTTGCATGGAGATACACTCATAGTCGCTCACAGAATATAGACATGATGCATTTCATTTTAATCAGCAGAAGTTGCTTGTGCTACCTATTCATATCACTGTGCAAATAAGATGCATTTGAAGGTAAGAGGACACATCTATAAGCTTAAGGTATATGGCCCGGTCTTTCTGGAGCTGAGTGGAACATGTCTGTGTACCACTGTGGCGCTCTAACACAGGGACAAGATGTCGCAGCGCATGCGCAGAAGACCAAACGGTGCCTATCTTGGTAAAGGCAGATGCTTCTCAAAATGAGCATTATGGGTCTGATTCAGAGGTGGATGCTGGTGCGTCTGTTTGCAGAGTTGCGTGAGTGATAATATGCAAATGCTAGTGTCAGTCTACTACCCGTGTACTAGCATGCACCTGAATGTTCAAGCCCCGAGACGTCGACTTACACCTGCTGTGCATGCGTTAACACCGCTGGTGATTTTTTATACACCACCATTGGTGCACCATCGCGTGCACCTCGTCATTTGCATCTGCCCTATGGCAGGTGCAGTTTCGCCATCTGAACATGCAGCTATGCATCTGGGAACTCAGCCGCTGACATGCCCTCCACTTTTTTTCCATTCACTTCATGTCACCGCCCAGGAGTGCCCATTGTTTTTCCTTTCGGTCACTGATAACAATGGTCCTGAACACAACAGCATCCATGTGCGTTCACTCGGTAACGCAAGCGCCATAGGGGTTCTCTGAATATTTTGCACATGCGCAGTAGCAAATAATCGCTGAGATCGCATTGCGTGTGGTTTTGCGGGCACCTCTAAGTGTAGTAGTGCTGATTATGTTGGGTCAGAGGTGGATGATGTTGAACATAGTGTAGTGATTTTATGCTACTGTACATACGTCTAAGTCGCAGAGTGCATGTGTTCCAATTGTGTTCGTACAGAGTCGCAGTTGCGATTCAAGATACACACATGGAGAAGTGTATTAAAAATTTAGTAGGCGTTCCTGGGCTGTGACAGAAGGCTGTATCTATAATGGGTGCAGGGTGTGCGGAGTACAAAGGACAATGGGTCCAAGGGGGCCCACACCACACTCCCTGCACCTATATTTTTAATACTTACCACTCCATCTCCGGAGTCCCACGTCAGCGCCGGTATCAGTGCTTTCAAAATCGCTTGAAAAATGGCCACCGCTGGCAAGTGCCTAGAGTCTACCACTGCGGTGTTGCACTCAGGACCTGATTCAGACACGCTCGTTAGGATGCGTTCGCTCATAGCCGGCCAATTTTCGCATTGCAGTGCGCATGTGTGAACCAGCGCAAGAGATCAGGAAGCATTTGCTCGCTGTGCATAGACAGCCTAGCAGAGTGAGTGACAGGATAAGCAGTTTGTGGGTGGTGACAGGGGCTGGCCACTAAAAACGGGGGAGGTGCGAACGCAGGCGTGCCTGAGCGTCTCAATGCCGTTTCAGAGTCGTGCATAATTAAAAGACAGCACCATAGTACATGTCACCTGGCTGGATTTTACACTGAAGTGCTCGCAGTGTTTGCGGTAGGGTATGGTCACCCACAAACGCTGCGATCGCATCCGAAGGTGCCCGATGTACCGATGGTTGCATACACTTCCTGGAGATGATGTGCGCAAGTGGGTGTCTTAAGACAGGCTGGTGGGCGTCTGCATACACAAAGCGATCGCACGCCAAGACATAGTGGGCATGCTAATGCCTTGCCATGCGATCGCCTGTCTTTCCAAATTTGCATACGCTGGGTGTACGCATCTAGTGAGCGGGTCTGAATGAGCTCCTAAGTGCGATGCCAGCTGCTGGAGAGAAAGGAGGGGGCCGGCAACAGAAATCTTGGGGCCCGGTACAATGATATCTCTGGGGCCACCAACCAACCCTCTCCCCCAACATACTGTGTGTGTATATATATATATATATATATATATATATAAATAAATAAATGTACAGTATATATTGTATATGTGTATGTAATATGCTAAACTATAACAACAACATGTAGTTACTTACCTTCTTGCGGAGTCTGTGCTAATGGCTTGGCTCTCTCCCTCTTTCAACTGGACCAAAGAGGAGAACTCGGAGTGTGGGAGCCGGGGGCGTTGCGTGCGGGGGTGTATGCGAGAGGGTGGGGGTAGGGGTTTCCCCCTGGGGGGAGGAGTGGTGGACTTGTACTAAATAATAAGGGCCCTGTATATGCCCGGTGTTTGACTTTGGGGGGGGAGGGTGTCAGTGGGTGGGGCTTTGAATGGACGGCTGCTGTAATAGGAAAAAAAAGATACCTGTCAGTAGCATAGCAGTTTACTGTTGCTGATCCTCGTGGGGCCCCTCTGACTCTTGATAGGGCCCAATAGAGGTATACCTTTTGTTCCCACCTGTCGCCAGGCCTACACACTCTCTTGAAATGCCCCTCGGTGACAGGGTTGGGTCTTAGCACATGCAGGGGTAAATGTAATAGGCTGCAGCTTTGAGTCATTGGCGAGTCCCATTCGAGACTGCCCAATGTTTTAAATGAGCAGTCTTTTAATAGGCAAAATCAACCTGATTTTGTCTACTAAAAGGCTGCTACTTTAAAACATCAGGCAGTTTCCATGCAATAGCCTATTACATTTACCGCACAGTCTCTAAGCCATAGCCTATTACATTTACCCCACAGTCTCTAAGCCATAGCCTATTACATTTACCCCACAGTCTCTAAGCCATAGCCTATTACGTTTACCCCACAGTCTCTAAGCCATGGCCTATTACATTTACCCCACAGTCTCTAAGCCGTAGCCTATTACATTTACCCCACAGTCTCTAAGCCATAGCCTATTACATTTACCCCACAGTCTCTAAGCCATAGCCTATTACATTTACCGCACAGTCTCTAAGCTATAGCCTATTACATTTACCGCACAGTCTCTGAGCCGTAGCCTATTACATTTACCCCACAGTCTCTAAGCTATAGCCTATTACATTTACCCCACAGTCTCTAAGCTATAGCCTATTACATTTACCCCACAGTCTCTAAGCCGTAGCCTATTACATTTATCCCACAGCCTCTAAGCCGTAGCCTACTACATTTACCCCACAGTCTCTAAGCCATAGCCTATTACATTTACCCCACAGTCTCTAAGCCATAGCCTATTACATTTACCCCACAGCCTCTAAGCCATAGCCTATTACATTTACCCTGCAGTCTCTAAGCCATAGCCTATTACATTTACCCCACAGTCTCTAAGCCGTAGCCTATTACATTTACCCCACAATCTCTAAGCTATAGCCTATTACATTTACCCCACAGTCTCTAAGCCATAGCTTATTACATTTACCTCACAGCCTCTAAGCCATAGCCTTTTACATTTACCCCACAGTCTCTAAGCCATAGCCTATTACATTTACCCCACAGTCTCTAAGCCATAGCCTATTACATTTACCCCACAGTCACTAAGCTATAGCCTATTACATTTACCCCACAGTCTCTAAGCCGTAGCCTATTACATTTACCCCACAGTCTCTAAGCTGTAGCCTATTACATTTACCCCACAGTCTCTGAGCCGTAGCCTATTACATTTACCTCACAGCCTCTAAGCCATAGCCTATTACATTTACCCCACAGTCTCTAAGCCATAGCCTATTACATTTACCCCACAGTCTCTGAGCTATAGCCTATTACATTTACCCCACAGTCTCTAAGCCGTAGTCTATTACATTTACCCCACAGTCTCTAAGCTATAGCCTATTACATTTACCCCACAGTCTCTGAGCCGTAGCCTATTACATTTACCCCACAGTCTCTAAGCTATAGCCTATTACATTTACCCAACAGTCTCTAAGCTATAGCCTATTACATTTACCCCACAGTCTCTAAGCCGTAGAGTATTACATTTACCCCACAGTCTCTAAGCTATAGCCTATTACATTTACCCCACAGTCCATCTTTTGGGGGTGTTATGGGAGTGTTGTGGGTGTGTTGGTAAAAGTGGTTGCATGCACAGGCGCTCAACCGCTCACCTAGGAGGCCATACTCGGACAGAGAAACTACACCTTCCAAAGGGTTGGTTCAAGTGTTGATGGAGTGACTGATGGTTCATCTAATTGCGCACCAATTGGTATACAGCATGTATGATTACTAAAAGTGGTCTTCTCAGTATTTGGGTATTAGAAGACACTAATGTACACAAAGGGGAGCACTTTGTAGAGGCATTTGCATATATTCGCAGACGGACGACTGCCAATAAGTGCGACGGTGGATTCTTCTGCATCCAGTTTCAGACAGGGGCATGAATAGCTCACCGAATGCAGTGGTAGGAGCCCAAGATAAAGGGTGTGGTCAGCCACCAGAGGGTGTGTGGCCATTCATTAATTGGCCAACCATAGAGAAGTCATGCCAAAAACAGGGCCCTTTATACAGGGCCCTGTATATTCATTAGTACATTATTCAGAGTTTTGCTCATCTCTGCAGTTGGACCACTCGTATTTGTGTGCTTAGTTTCATAGCCACAATTATTAGTGCGCACTAGCACCAGCTCTGTGAAAAAGATCCATCTAAAAACAGGTGTAATTACAAGTATGCACAACTGTGCATAGCCTGCAAGTCTGCCGACATGCCCTCTTTAGACTTTGCCTACTGTATGTGCGAATGCCCTACTGCCACCAAGCTATGCTTCTTGAGCTGCAAATGTAGGTGCATACAGTACATCTCTGCCTCGTAGGTACTTGCACAGGCTCAGTTATGGGAGCATGCACAATGAGAAAGACACAAAAGATACGTTCGCCAAACCAGCTTGCATTCAACTCTGCATCAGCCCCAGTGTCTGCTGTAAGATTAGGAACTCATGCGCAATTATGAACTCCTCATATATTCAGCCACATGAGATGACGTGACAGTAAGCACAGAGTTTCAGCATCCTCTTAGCACAAGATTTTAATTGATCAAGCATTATTTTTTTAATAAATATTCGCAATCTGTGAGCACTTATCTGCATAAACAACATTGTTTTTAAAAAAGAATGCAATTATAAAGTTGCCAAATGGTTCAGTTTATGTAATGAAATTCAGCTAGATAACCGGCGACCTCTGGACACTGTAATTTTTGCACTAGCTAAAGCCCATCTTTTAGATTATCCTGGTATAGTGAAATAATTATGGGCATAAATCACCACTTAGTCTACAGAGAAAAATTATGCCTCTAAGTGTCAGTAGTGAGTGAGCCCTACTGGAATGCAACCTCTTGGGGGTCTGAAAAAAGAAAAACATTCCCAGCCACACATACAGAGGGGGAGTATTTGACAATTTTACAGCTTTGTCCTCGATCAAGGAGTAACTTCCAAGTGAAACCAGTTTCAGTTTTCAAGCAGATTGGATTTCGTTTGAGAATTCTCACTGTGTCTGTGCTCCGTCCTTAGCATAATTCAGAGGATTTGGCTTCAGATTCACTTTCATCTGTACTGTTAATCCCACATTTCTATCTGTTGAATGTTGCTATTATATTAGGAAGATTCTGTCAGTTTTGCTGAACTCAGCCCAACTAAAATACAGCATAAACAATATTTTATTATTCTGAAATATAAATCTGTACAAAAAAAAAACGTTGTTTTTTTTTTCACCACCATAAATTCATTTGTTCATTTTTTATTTGTTTTTTGTTACTAATGTTTTATCTCCAGATCATCGAATCCTTGCATTATTTGCGGCTTTGGTCTGTGTTTATTTTTAAGCCATATGCATTCATTTTCTTTTGCAACAGTTACCTAGTAAAGTGTATAGCTCTCTCCTCTCGGACAGGTACCAGACTGTTCCTGACAGCTCCCCATTCCTGTGCATCAGCCAAGTAACAATAGAAGTGGCTTTCAGCTGTTAGATCTATGCAGTTCATTATAGCACAATATCTTATGTTACCTTGATGTCTTTTTCTTTGATGTCTTTTTCTTCTGTTGTACTAGGTGTTTTCACACGCAAAAAAAGCATTGTAGGCCCTGGGAAAAACTGGGTAATAAAAATGTGAACGGTCAATAAAATTAAACTTTTAGATTTATAGCCGTTTTCAACAAAATGAATGTTTAAACATAAAAATATATAACAAGATATAAAGCGTTGATTATGGACTCAACCTCCCTCTTCTCCAGCTCACAGTGCAGTTCCTTAATCCAGCTCTGTGGCTGTAGGCTGGAAGGCAGATAAAGAATGCTGCCTGTCTGCTCTTATTGTGTGTAATTCACAATCAGAGCTGCCAGGGAGCATCTTTCTCTGCCTGCCTCTCAGCCAGTTGCCCTATGCATGGGGCAAGCAGCTGTACACTCCATGTAGATGCCCCTCGGCCTAGCCCGCCACTGCTCGAAGGCCTCTAGAATCATGGGGCCTTGGGCATCTGCCCAGTGTCCCTATACGTTAAGATGGCCCTGACTCTAGCCACATGTCAATCATGCAGCGGCTTTTGGGACACTGCGACTGATGTTGCAGGATCAGATTTGCATATGCGCAGTGTGGCTCCTGCATATGCGCAGATCATTAAACAGGAGATTTGCATAAATATCAAATTTACTATCACACTTGATAAATAAGGTAACAGAATAAAACTGATAAAGCAAAAGAGACCTTAACGTACAAGTGTTGATTGGGGAGGGGCAGATGGAATGAGTGTATATTGACTTCATTGTAGAGTAAAAATGTATAATTATTGTATTCATAATTTACAGTATGTTACATATTCAACCTAGCTTTAAATAAAATCCACAAGAAAATGTTTGCATTTGTTAAATCCTCTGATAAATAAAGTATAATCATCCCGATGTATGTTATATATAAAAGTTTTAAAAGGAGGTCAGATTTTATTGAAGTACAAAAGACACATTGACACATGTTACACATGCACCCTTAAAATACCAGTCTAACATTGCTGTGCTAAGATAAGAGACTTATGCCACAACGGGGCCCAAATTACTTTCTGTAACCTTGAAGATACAAATAAAATGACTACTTTTGAGTGGATATCCACCTATTTTTACATAAACCCCACCCCTTTCTGGCCGCACTGTTTAGGGATGGTCATTGACTATGAAACCATAGAAGGGTGATGGTTTTACATCATCGGGCAAAAACAATTGATGGTTTTGCCATCGATGGGTGGAGACAGCACATCTGCAGATAACAGGAGCCATGCAAGTGGAGAGAACCGAAACTTCCGCCATTGGACCTCTGCCACCGCCAGATGAAACAATCGCCATCAGATGCTGACCATCAATGGTTTGCATCTATCGATGGCCGGTATCCATCCCTATCACAGTTCTGGGCTGTGAAATCAGTTGGAAGGTATGAATAAGGTATATCACTGTTAGCTTTTGAAAGAACTTTGCTTACTATTAGTTGAACTAATGCAATAAATGATGTTTATAATTGATGTGAAAACATTGCAGGATATTACCCATCATGTAATTGTACAACCACAATATGCTTAATATTACTCTTGAACTTAATTTTAATTTCCTCTAACCATTTACTCAGATTTCTATTGATCCCTTGTGATTTTCTTATCCGATCTCACCATGTTGCTAGTTACATCCCTTCTTCTATACATCACGGTTTTATTCTGTTTGTGTCTGTTCGTCTGACCTACACTGGAATCTTTACTATATAACATACTGGAGCACAAAAAAGATGAATTACCCCATTTATAATTTCACTGGCTTTTTTCGGTGGGAAAATCTGGCCTATATGTCAGTACTCCCTCTTCTGTCTGTGAGCAAATTCATTTAACTTACTTTGTGTTTGAAACGTAATTTCCAGGAATGCATTAACGATGGAGTAAAAGAAGACAAAACACATAATATAGTGCATTGTTCATTATATGCTTGACATTGAGTGATAATACCCATCAAGTACATTTACTGTAGTTCTGCAACTGCATAATAACAGGCACTCTACACTAATCCTTCGCCTTTACCTTGGTGTGGCATTTATAAATCATTCCTCACCAACACATACTGTAATGCTAACCAAGAGATTTCTTAATTCTATAGCTGATCTTGAGAGATTGGATTTTGTTATCTGATTAAGCTTATTCACATGGGATAGCCATGTTGGGAATGTGTGTGCAGACTTCTCTACATATAGGCAGTGACTACTACTCATATGTCTTAACCAAGTTGTGTAGCTGAGCTTTATTTATTTATTTATTACCAGGTATTTATATAGTGCACACATATTCCGCAGCATTTTACGGAGAACATTTTGGTCATTCACATCAGTCCCTGCCCCAGTGGAGCTTACAATCTATGTTACCTATCACACGCTCACACACATACACACTAGGGTTAATTTCAGTTGGGAGCCAATTAACCTACAAGTATATTTTTGGAGTGTGGGAGGAGAGGGATGCAGTCAGGAAGCCGACAGTCGAAATACTGACCGCCGGCTTCCCGACTGTCAAATCCCGGCAGGGAACTATTGACAGGCATCGAAATCCCGACGCCTGTCATTATACCTACACCAGGAGCCTGACTCCCGGTATGCCGGACGAAGGTAAGCCGGGCGCCGTGTGCGGACAGCCATGGGGGGGGAGGGTTAGATCAAGGGCTCCAGGGGGGGACTTAGGGTTAATCACCCCCTCGGGAGGGTTAGGTTCAGGCTAAGGGAAGGGGGGATTAGGGTTAGGCACCCCTAGGGGGAGGTTAGGGTTAGGCTCCCCCTGGGAAACTTAGGTTTAGGCTGTGGGGATGGGGGGGTTAGGTTTAGGCACTTAGGGGGGGTTAGGGTTAGGGGGGGATAGGGTTAGTGGTACTTACCTTAATCCCATGTCAAGATCTTCACTGTTGCTGGTCTTCCGGCGTCGGGATTTGAACCGCCGGACATAGGTCGGCGGTATTCATACTGATCCCGGAGGAAACCCAGGGAGAATATACAAACTCCACACAGTTAGGGCCGTAGTGGGAATCGAACCCACAAGCTCAGTGCTGTGAGGCAGTAATGCTATAGCTTGACCACAAATGTATTTATATGCCCATATGCAAATTTGGTGCATTTGACACTTTCTTACATGATGGAATGGGGGAGGCAAGGGGCAGTTAAATGCAGTCTAAGGGCCTGATTCACCATGGATCGCAGTTGCAACAGCGTATGCAGATCAGCCGATGGAGCGTATTACACATGTGTATGCTTCAGCGACAGGTACTGCCAATTGTGGCTGAAGCCATTGGTTTGTTTGGGCCCCCACAAAACAAGCAACCACGGGCAGCTGACATTGCTGGCAATGATCTCTCCGTGCACAAACTGGCTTTACAGAGGCAAGATGTTGTCGCCAGCATCATCCAATTCCTCACCCTCATCAGTGTGTACATCATCTTCACACAATATTAATTTGTCTCCGCTGAAATCCACCATTACAGCCTCAGGTGCCTCTGTAATTTTTGGATCATGAAATTTGTAGTTAATTTTGATGAACATCATCTTTTCCACAAGTAGCCTCCTACGCCGATTGCTGACAAGGTTCCCGGCTGTGCTGAAAACTCTTTCTGAGTACACCTGGAGGGTGGGCAGCTCAAGTAAAACAAAGCCAGTTTGTGCAAGGGCCTTCAAATTGCCTTTTTTTCCTGCCAGTAGTGAAACAGACTGTCTGACATTCCTATTTGGACACTATCATTTAAATAGTCATCAACCATTCTTTGAATGGAGTCACGGTAGGGGTCTCATTAATTGTAGGCAATTCTTTTAGACCCGACCAGATGTCAAAACTTGGTTTTGTTGACTCATCTGCATCACCAGTGGGTATTTTTTTGGGAAAGTTTAGTTTTGTCCTGGCAGCCACACTTTCTGGAAAAACTGAAGGAGGAGCCATCGCTGCATCACATGCCTCTTGAGCTGACAATTTGATTACCAACAGCTCTTTGCATCTCTTCAGATCTGTGTCTGTTGGGAAGAAAGACACAATGTATGACTTAAACCTAGGATCGAGCACGGTCACCAAAATGTATTGCTCCGATTGGAAGATCCTGACAACCCTTGGATCCTGGCAAAGCGAATAAAGGATTTGGGCCCTCATTCAGAGCCGTACGCTCTGAGCAGAGCGCACGCTCTGAATGAGGGCCGGCCTCCATGAAAATGGAGCGTCCTCCTGGATGCTCGTATAGCTGTGGGTCACCACCCACAGGCTATACGAGCGTGCAGTTTGATGGCCGCGATGGTCGTGACCATCGCAACCATCGAAACTGCGAGCCGGAGCCTGCGGTTGAGGTTTTCAACCGCAAGCTCCGGAGTGATTTTGGCTCTATCAGAGCCAAAATCACTCCCACTGACATCACTAGTGATGTCAGTGGGCCGGCTTCTGACGGGAGGCATTCCCGTGGGAACGCCTCCGTCAGGGAGGCACGCCCCCGGCATGCCTACCAAAGGGGGCGTGCTGTCAATCAACATCGACAGCACGCCCCCTTTGATCAGACACAACGAGCGAAGGACTTTCCTTCGCTCGTCGCGTCTGGCGCATGCGCAAGACGGAGCTCCCTCCGTCGTGCGCATGCTCAGTCCAGAACATCGACCCACTTGCGAGCGGACAGCCGCTCGCGAGTGGGTCTGAATCAGGCCCTTGATCTACAAGTCCAACATACTTAGCGGAATCGCTTCTTTTTAGCTCCTCCTTCAAGCTGCTTTTCCAACAGTCTAATGAGGGGAATTACCTGACTCAAGCTGGCAGTGTCTGAACTCACTTCACAGATGACTACTTCGAAGGGTATCAGCACTCTGCACAACATGGAAACTATTTTCCACTGAGCTTGAGTAAGGTACAGTCCCCCTCCTCCAATGTCATACTTTGTTGTGTAGCTTTGGATGGCTTTTTGCTGTTCCTCCATCAAGCATATAAAGGCTGGAGTTCCACCTCATAACTACCTCTTGCTTCAGCTGGTGACAGGGCAAATTCAACAGTTCTTGCAGGTGCTGCAATCTTCT
The DNA here is from genome assembly GCA_031769625.1 of Taudactylus pleione. Lineage (NCBI taxonomy): Eukaryota > Metazoa > Chordata > Amphibia > Anura > Myobatrachidae > Taudactylus > Taudactylus pleione. Next base: position 699,684 of record JAUIMM010001269.1, read on the forward strand.
ACATGCACCTACTGAAGGGCAAAAATGAGCATCCTGTACGGCCCTGTCATTTTGAAAAATATTTTGCACCACCAAATTAATAGTGTGAGCAAAACATGGGACGTTTTGGATTCACCCAGCTGTAATGCTCTAACAATATTGATTGCATTGTCAGAAATCACAAATCTCAAGGAAAGGCCAAGCGGGGTAAGCAATTTTGCAATGACTTCACTGAGTTTTTCTAAGAGGTTGTCAGCAGTATGCCTGTTAGTGAAACTGGGTATACACAGAGTAGCCTGCCTCTGAATAAGCTGCTTTTTCTTAGATGCTGCTGCTGTTGGTGCCACTGAAGGCAATACACCCACCCAGTGTGCTGTTACAGTCATGTAATTTTGCGTTTGCCCTGTTCCGCTTATTTGTGGTTAAGTGGACAGTGGGTACAATGGCATTTTGGAGGACACTAATTACGTTTTTTTTAACGTCCCTGTGCATTCTGGGAATTGTTTTTCTAGTGAAGTGGAACTTAGATGGGATTTGATAGCAGGTACAGAGGACCTCAATTAACTGTCTAAAAGCCACTGCACTAATGGCGGATATCGGACGCACATCTAATACCAGCATAGATGTTATGGCATCAGTGATCCACTGTGCAACTGGGTGACTGCTGTCATACTTACTCCCCCTTGCAAAGGATTGTTTAACAGTCAATTGTTTTTTAGAACTACTACTAGTAGTCTTCCTGGTCCTTTTCTGGGATGAAGATCCACTCCCAGCAGCAGCAGCAGGTGTAGCACTCAAGGATTCTTCTGAGGAATCCAGGATGGAGGAGGACTGGGTTAACCTCATAAAATTGGATGCAGAACTACTTCCGATCATGATTGAGGATATTGTTGTTGAAGGTGTTGGTGGTGAAGATGCCAGGTGCTTGGATCAAACAGAGAAGGGAGGTAGCTGATGCTGGACTGCTAGTTGTAACTTTTTTAGCCAAGGTTTATGAATTTTGCAAACACTTGATGGATGCGCTGTAGATGATGTAACAAGGAGGAGGTTCCTAGACGGTTAGGGTCCCTACCTCTACTTACTCTGGCATGACAATGGGTACAGATGGCTTGACAATTGTTGTACGAATTTGGGTAGAAATGATTCCACACATAGAAGTGGATTTTTTTGTTGTATGCCCAGGCATGACAATGGGCTTTTCCTTATCATGGGCAACAATTGTTTCCACTGGGACCTGATTTACATAAACAACATCCTCATCAACAGCATCCTCATTATCAACATCCTTATTAGCATCAGCTATACAAATATCCTCATCCTGGTGTACTTCCACAGAACCATTCTCAATTTCTATGTCTGCACAGACAGAGCTGCTCATCCCTACATTTGCAGAGGATGCACAAGTGGTGGAAGGAGGCTCCTCTTCGAGTACAGTATTGGAAAGGTCATGCTCACACATTGCACCCACCAACACCCTTAGACTCTTCTCAGGGATTTGTGACATTTCTGAGCGCACAGTTGGTTCCTGTACCTTAACAATTTTCATTTTTTTTAAACATCTACAGGGAGAATGGCTTACATATTCATTAGAGGCAGAACCACCAGTCATAAATAAAGGCCAAGGCCTTAGCCTTTCCTTGCCACTGCTTGTGGTGAAAGGCATATTGTCAATTTTATGCATTTCTGCAGCTAACTTTCCCTTTGATGGTTTTCTTTACCACTGTAAAAGATTTGTTCTTTGATTTTAGATGCCCTGTATGCCCTTGTGAATTGGCTTTAGTAGAGGATGTAGACGGACTAGTATCATCATAACTGGTGGCACTGGCAGCAGCTCCAGCACTAGTATGTGGTTCCTGCTCTCCTCTGAACTGATCGTTTTCCATATCAACAAACATGAATGAAGTGGGGTACAGCACACACGTCAATTTGTACCAATTTAAATATTACACTGCAGTATCAATGACCTACAGTATCACCATATTTTTTATGAAGAAAAGAATAACACACTGTGCTACCACTTACAGTGTCTCAAGATTGTTTATGAGTAACACACTGCGCTACCACTTACAGTGTCACAAGATTTTTTTATGAATAAGAAAAGAATAACACACATTGCTACCACTTACAGTGTCACAATATTTTTTATGAGTAAAACACCACGCTACCACTTACAGTGTCACAATATTTTTTATGAGTAACACACTGCGCTACCACTTACAGTGTCACAATATATTTTATGAATAAGAAAAGAATAACACACTGCGCTACCACTTAGTGTTACAATATTTTTTATGAATAAGAATAAGACACTGCGCTACCACTTACAGTATCACAATATTTTTTTATGAATAAGAAGAAAAGAATAGCACACTGTGCTGCCACTTACAGTGTCAATATTTTTTATGAATAAGAATAACACACTTCGCTACCACTTACAGTGTCACAATATTTTGTTTATGAATAAGAATAACATACTGCTCTACGACTTATAGTGTTACAATACATGGATGGTAAACTGCGGTCTGGTCGGTAGTGTCACCAAACAATAATAGTGTAGCTGGCACACACAAAAATAAAACTGAAAAATTTATTTTTTATTTTTTGTGGAATGATAATTTGATATAACTTTATTTTTTTCACACTGGGGAAGAGCACCCTTGGATTGACAGAGCACCCCTGGACAATACAGCACCCCTTCATGTACTGCAGCCCTAGCCCCTTGATGGACAGGACAACAGAGCAGCACCCCTTCATGTACTGCAGCCCCAGGCCATTTAGGAACAACACAGCAGCACCCTTTATGTACTTCATCCCCAGCCCTTTGATGATACTGCAGCCCCAGCCCCTTGATGGACAGGACAACACAGCAGCGCCCCTTTTATATACTGGGGAAGAGCACCCCTGGATTGACAGAGCACCCTTGGAGGACACAGCACCCCTTTATGTACTGCAGCCCTATCCCCTTTATGGAGAACACAGCAGCATGTCTTTATGTACTGCAGCCCCAGGCCCTTTATAGTATTGCAGCCTCAGCACCTTGAAGGACAGGACAACACAGCAGCACCCCTTTATGTACTGCAGGCACCCTTTATGTACTGCAGCCCCAGCCCTTTGATGGTACTGCAGCCCCAGCCCCTTGATGGACAGGACAACACAGCAGCACCCCTTTATGCACTGCAGCCCCTCTTTATGTACTGCTGCCCCAGCCCCTTTAGAGACAACACAGCAGCAGCCATTTATGTACTGCAGCCCCAGCCCCTTGATGGTACTGCAACCCCAGCTCCTTGATTGACAGGACAACAGTGACAGCATCCCCAGCCCAACAAAACTGCACCCTTGAGAAGTTAAGAACACGTGCACAGACAGAGCAGCACAGAGCACGTCTGTTCTGTACACTCTCCACAGCCAGAGTGAAAATGGCGCCAATCACCTGGACCTTTATAGAATCCAAAACCCGTGAGAATGCGACAGCAGGATGATGATGTTTTACCTCGTTTTGGATTCCGAGTTAGTCAGGAAAACCCGAGCCGGACTTGGATCCTACTCGGATCCCCTCTGTTCGGATCGGTCCGGTTCTCGGAGAACTGGACCCGCTCATCTCTAGAAAATATAGCATATTATAAAGGGGTCAAAGCAGACTTGACTGTATGCCTGTTTGCAGAGTGCCTTTTGCACATTTTCACACATTTTAATGATTAGCATTGGCGATTGAGTAAGCTGCAACTTTTCAGTGTTGTTAGTACTGGACGTTATGGTAATCATCCCTTCAGCTATATAGTAGCCCTAGCATTTGTCTTGTGTCAGCAACAACTGAGTGTGCCAGCAGCATGATCATTGAAGGATAATAAAAAGGTTAATGATTATTGCTTAGTTAAATAGGTAAAGATGGCACATAATATTACTTGAATGAGACTGGTAGGGAACCCATTTACAGGGACACTGAGAACTGTCACAGGCCCAGGTACTGAGAGGGTGTGGGCAAATCCCATGGGAAGAAGTGCAGATGGCCGCATGGGGGGGGCCCGGCAGCTGCACATGAGGACATTTTACCCCTAAGCAGCACTGCAAAGGGGGACAATGTAGCTGACCCTGGTCTGGACAGTGCCCCCGTCGAGCCCCTCCAACAAGCCCGGGCCCAGATAATTAGTACCTGCACCCCCTCCCTCTCTGCACCCATGCCCATTTATTAAGCAAAAAATTAATCTCAGGGTAGGTTGGGGTGAGGAAAGCCAAGATTGTTCACTTACTGCTCAGCTTTCCAGAAGGTAAATAATATAATAAAGTGTTTTCCGAACAGTCGTAATTTTCACAGATAGAGCCAAGCAGCAACTGAGCAATCAGTAGCACCAAACAATCAAAGCCAGGGTCATTATGCACTCCAGAAGGGGGATTTGTCCTCCGGAACAGGTGGTCTAAGGCCCCCGCTGGGCCCCTTGGAAAAATCTAGGCCCAGATAATTAGTACTTGCTCCCCCCCTCCTCTGTCAGAGCCCTTTGACTCCAGGAACAAGTAGAAGAGTGCAGCAGAGGGTTCAAATGTGGGCTAGGCACATACCTACAGTAAAATGGCCTTGTCCCTTCTAGAAGTGCACTGCTGCTTGAACGTGGCATCTACTCCCATGGGAGGCAATCGGTAAGCCGACTGCCTAAATACCGGCAGCCGGCTTCCAGACTGTCTTATCCTGGCAAGGGTGAAATGCCGGGCGTCTAGATATAGACGCCCGCATTTCCCCGGCGCCGGGAGACTGGCGCCCGGCATCACGATCTTAGTGATACCGGGTGCCGCCAGCGGACAGCCGCGGGGGGGGGAGGGTTAGGTTTAGGGCTCCCGGGGGGGACTTAGGGTTAGGCACCCCCCCGGGAGGGTTATGGTTAGGCTAGGGGGAGGGAGGGTTAGGGTTAGGCACCCCCGGGGGGACTTAGGGTTAGGCACCACCCCGGGGGACTTAGGTTTAGGCAGCGGGGAAGGGGGTGGTTAGGGTTAGGCACTTAGAGGGGGGATTAGGGTTAGGCACTTGGGGGGGAAGTTAGGGTTAGGCACCCCTAAGGAGGGTTAGAGTTAGGGGGGTTAGGTTAGGTTAGTGGATACTTACCTATCCACGATCAGGATTTCCAGCGCTGTCGGGCTTCCGCTGCGTCACACTCTGCATCTGTCGGGCTGCCGCTGACGGGAATCGAACCGTCGGCCATGCGGCCGACGGTATTTCATACCAATTCCACTCCCATGGGGAGGAAGGGGGTATCAGTGCTCTTTTGTCGCTTGGGGTGCTACAATATATAGTTACCGCTCTGATCAGTGCTATCAAAAAAAGACAATACTTGTGTTTTTATTTTATATTTCACAAATAAGACTTGGTAAGTTATTTTTTTTTACTGAGTCCATAGGTTCTTATAACTTATTCTCTGATAGAATGGTCTTTTTTCTTATACTTGGTTACATTTTCCTGTTGCTCTGATGCTCCAGGGAGATGGTCACAAATGTTTACTCAAGTGCTGAGTATTACAAAGCTGAATATTTTCCTCATCATAGAACAATAGTGCCTGGGGGATTATGATGTATTAGTACTGTAAATATTTCTGCTTACTCAGGGAAGACTTTTCAGTTTAGGTTAAAAGGATTATGTAAACAGGCAAGTTATAATATGCATATGTTCCTCATTTACCATAAATGTCCTTAGGTAAATGTATTAGTACTGTACATATATTAACTACATAGGCTCTGTATACTAGATGCTTTATTGTATCAACTTATTTAAGCTTATATATTACTGGTTCTCACCCTGGGGTTGCTCAAAGTGAGGTTATGAGGTTGCCAAATAATTTTCTATAATAGCGGGGCTGGTGTGATAATAGACCTGGAGGGAAAGCAGTGTCATACGTATCTCTTCCCCCATTCATCACAGTGTGCCCCTCATTACAGACAAGAAAATACAGTGACATGATCGATGGTATTTCCTGCTATGGGAAGTAGTCTAGGTTCATTGAAATCCTGATCATTTATGACGCAGCACCCCTTATGGCAGAATATTAGCTTATAATATTGCATGTTATTATATGTTTTACCAGTTTCTATTTGGTTCAAAATACTAACATTTCAATTAATGTAATTATTAAAGTTAAAAAATAAAAAAGTCGAGAACTGTACAGATGTGTCCACATACATCGTACGTCCTTGTGCGTTAAACTGCCCTTCTAGTCGCGCCATTCCGAGGCGTGACTCGGTAGCTCTGAGCACCTTTTTGTGTGACTTTTTACCTTTAAATGCGTCTAATTCGCTATGTGATGCGAAGAGTACACACAAGCAGCAAAATGATATGCGGCATGCCTATATTCTGTGTGCGACTGCGTGTGTATCTGCATGCAAAATACTACAATACAGGCAGCGTTGGCCCATGGTATTACGCATGGTAAGTGGGCGTGTAGGGCGCCAGGCACCCTACATGGCACAGAGCATAAAACCCTGCCCACCCGCCATACCTTCGGCTCGAAATTAAGTAAGGGGAGATGGAGGGAAAGGGAGGGAAGAGGAAGGCATAGGGAGTCGCTGGGAGGCGCACGAGAAATGTGCAGCTTCCAAGCTGTAATCAGGTCCCTGGCTAGTGTGAAGGTAAAAAGTTGCATGAAAAGATGCTTGGCGCGACGAGTCGCACTGCGTTCGTTCAATATGTTTACTGCAAATTGTAGCGCACGGAGGTAAGATGTATGTGGACACATCTGTAATTGTCAGAACATCACCTAGCTTAAAAATACTAAGGGGCATATTTATTAATTATCTGGACTTTGCCACATGATTAGAATTTCGTATCGCCGCAAATTGCTGTAATAAGATATTACAGTATGCATTCACTTGCGATGCATAAAAGTTATGTCCAATCACTCTACTTCCTGGTTCGGGGCCCATACTTGTTACTGGGCATGTGCGGTCATTGCCATTGCTTGTATCATTGCCCGATCAGTGCCATTGTTTTAGAGTCAGTAGTATAAGTAGAGTTCATGCCTACACATAAGAGTCTTTTTATATACACTAAATATGTTTTTTATATGTTATTGGAAGTAACGTGGCTAATTAGAGAACCCGCCCACATGAGGTTACTAGGCATAAATAGAGATCCTTTCCATCTCTCTGCTACACCCTGATAAAGAATGTCATAGTTGAAACGCATTGGTGGGAGTAAGCAGGATCGCTATGAATGACTGCCAGATCTATGTCCGGCGGTTCAAATCCCGACGCCGGAAGACCGGCAGCAGTGAAGATCCCGATAGGCAAGTAAACTAACTATACCTAACCCTCTCTAACCCTAACCCTCCCTTAGGGGTGCCTAACCTCACCTCTAGTGCCTAACCCTAACCCCCCCGTAAGTGCCTAAACCTAACCCCCCATCCCCGCAGCCTAAACTTAACCCTCCCAGGGGATGCCTAACCCTAACCTCCCCCCGGGGGTGCATAACCCTAACCCCCCCTTCCCCTAGCCTAACCCTAACCCTCCCGGGGGGTGCCTAGCCCTAAGTCCTCTCCAGGAGCCCCTAACCTAACCCTCACCCCCGCAGCTGTCCTTGCCCGCCGCCCGGCTTACCTTCATTCAGTATACCGAGCGTCGGGCTCCCGGCGTAGGGATAATGATAGGCATCAGGATTTCGAACCTTAACGTTAGTCCCGTCGGTATTGCACAGCCTGGAAGCCGGCGGTCGGCATTTCAACTGTCGGCTTCCTGACTGCATACTGGAATAAGCTGGTAACTTGGATTGTGTTCAGACTATCAGGAACTGGATTCCAGAGGCCATCCATTATCTTGCCTGGGAAGGAAGGTCTGCTTTACACCAAGGACTAAGGATCCATTTGTCCATACACTATCCGGTAAGTACACCAGCCAATGGTGGATTTTATTGTCATTTTATATATTTAATAAATCAAAATTACTACACTATGAGTAGAGATGAGCAGTTCGGATTCCTTGGAATCCGAACACACCCGAACTTCCAGGATCCGAGGCGATCTGAGCCGCAGTTTGGATCTCCCTGTCTGCCTCGGATCCCAATCCGAGCCAAAACCACAAGATCCCGCTGTCGGATCTTGCGGTTTTTGCTTGTGCTCCAATTTTAAAAGTCACTTTTAAATCAATGGGCTGACCGCTGATTGGCTGAGAGAATGGCCTGTTACGCTGATCAGCGCTTCTCCGTAGAGTTCAGTGGGGCAAATGGACGCAAGATGGCCCCGAGGACACCACCACCCACACCGAGGACACCACGGCACCCCCGCACAGCCGACACCACCGGCACTTACGCACTCAAAACACTGCTGGCACCCCCGCACTGGGAACACTGCTGGCACTCCTGCACTGTTGACACTGCCAGCATTCCCATACCACTGCCATCCTCGCACTGCTGATACCACCACAACCTCTGAACTGCCGACACCACCAGCAACCCCGCATTGAGGACACCGCTGGCACACCCACACTGTCGACATCACAGGCAGCCTCACACTGCTGACACCGCTGGCACCCAAGCATGGAGAATGCCGCTGGCAACCCCGCACTGACGTGCATTGCTGACACTATTGGCACCCCAGCACTGTGAACACTGCCAGCACTCCTGCATTGCCGACACCGTCAGCACTCCTGCACTGAGGACACCTCCCCAACTCCCGAACTGCCAACACCACCACACTCCTACACTAAGGACACCACCTGTATGCGACCCGCACTTGTCCAACCCGCACTGTATCCAACCCTATGCGACCGAAATTGTATCCAACCCATACCGTACGCGACCCGCACTGCAACCTGCACTGTATCCAACCCACAAGTACAGAACACTGTTGTTATGGTTGGGGAGATTATGGGGAACTGATGAACAAAAAGGCTGATTGAGCACATTACTAATTTGCAAAACATTTTTAAACAGAAATAACTGCCATGTATTTGTGCCGCTGCTCTGTTTCTTAGTTTAGCCAGCCAGCCTTTGGCTTATATTGGTGAACAATATTGTGAGCTGTGAGGTGGTCAAAATTGAGTGAAAATAACTGGAAATTATGTTAGTGAGGTTAATAATACTCTAGGCCCAAATTATGTGAGTTTAGCTTTTTTTGTCAATTTTTGGAAAAATACAGAAACCAAAATAACGATTTAGCACCAAAACCAGCAAAAATTGTCCAGCGCACATCTCTAATGAGGAGTAATATTACTTTAATTTTAGGCTGTTTTTTCCTGGGAGGATTTTTAATCTTCCTGATCGCACCTTATCCCAATAATGAAGAGCTGTTGTATAAAAAAAACTGAAATATATACATTCAAATGGGGTCAGTAGTACAATTTCCCTGCATTGGGTATAAGGCACAATGGCCCTCATTCAGACCCACTCGCGAGCGGCTGTCCGCTCGCAAGTGGGTCGATGGTCCGCACTGCGCATGCGCACGACGGAGGGAGCTCCGTCGTGCGCATGCGCGAGACGCGGCGAGCGAAGTACTTTCCTTCGCTCGGAGTGTCTCATCAAAGGGGGCGTGCTGTCGATGTTGACTGACAGCACGCCCCCTTTGGTGGGCGTGCCTGGGGCATGCCTGCCAGACGGAGGCGTTCCCTAGTGATGACTCCTGGCCTTGCGGTTGAAAAACTCAACCGCAGGCTTTTGCTCGCAGTTTCGATGGTCGCGATGGTCAAGACCATCGCGACCATCATCCTGCACGCTCGTATATGCTGTGGGTGGTGACCCACAGCTATACGAGCGTCCAGGAGGACGCTCCATATTAATGGAGGTGGGCCCTGATTCAGAGCGAGCGCTCTGGTCAGAGCGTCCGGCTCTGAATCAGGGCCAATGATCCCTATGGCTACATGTATTTTCTGATAATTATAAGTGTGTTTTCATCAACAAGTAGATCTTACTAATCACTTTGGGGCTCATTTACATTTGGATGCAATTAAATTTTATGACACGTTTTTCAGGTTTAACAGAACACATCCACTTTACTACGCGCTCATAGGTGTTGCTTTCACAATCTCCCTGAAATGCTTTTTCAAAAGTAGGCAAGTATGATGTGTGTAGGTGACCGCTCCAAATTATTCCTGAATTAGCTTTGCAACCAATTGTTAATTTTTAGTTTTGAATACTTTCTTTGAACTAATTTATTGTGGTCTACAAGTTGTAATTAATAATAATAATAATAATTGTTATTATTATTATTATTATCATCATCATTATTATTATTCAAATTTGAATAGTGTGGTGTGATCTACGCTCCCTGAGGTGTTTTATTAAAAGAGGTTATTTTCTTTTGCTGCCAGCAATACAGGAGTGACCCTTTTTTAGTATGTCATGTGTACACTTAGTTTAAAAGAATTTGTTGTGCAGGCGCATAATATAAAAATAATAGAAAAATAGCCTCTAGTTATATTGCTTATAAAATGGTGTATTTATTCAATATATGGTTGACAGAGTGTTGTAAAAATACATATGGAATATAAACAGATAAAATTATGCAAAATGCTTATGGTCACACATATCAGGTGTAACGTTTGCCCACAAGTTCTACCCGAGATATATCACGGTTTCACAGTACATAATCAAAAATACACAGCACATTAGTAAACTGGCAGTGGACGTATCATAACGTCAATCAAGAAAAATATCACCTGCTAGTAATTCAGCTATGGTAAGGTTAGGTGATTTTGCTAACCCACTATTGAGACGTAAGGCATAAAGATTTTACAAAATGGGCTGTGATTTCCATTGCTGCCAGGAGTATATGCCCCTATAATTCACTGAGAGTAAAAAAAATGGAAAAAACAATATGAAATCATCAGACAATTTGTTATTTTTTGATACAGTTATCACCTAGGGAGAAAAAGATTTAGTCATGCAGAGAGCAAGTTAAGTGCATTTTAGCATCAATATACAGAGTGAGCCTCCACAGCTAATTCATGGCTGGAGACTGTCTACATTGGATGGTAGTACCCAAAATCAGAGAAGATTGAAAGGAAAGGGGCCCAGAGTCTGTCCCCCCAACTTCTGCTGTTGCCATGTCTTGAAAAAAACAGAGGACTTGGCATGAGAGAGTGGGGTTAGCAGATGGTAAGAAGAAAGAGAAAGGGCACTTCTTCTGTCAGTTCGCACATACCTTGTCTATTCTAATATCCTGGACATTGCAGGACAGGCAAGGGCGGCTGGCTGATGAGAGAGCGCAAAATGAGATAAGTCAGGGTAACCTGAAAAAAAAAATTTACTCAACAGGTGAGTGAGCAGGGGTAAGCAACTGTGAAAAATACTGTAGATAAGAGAGGGCTTCTGTAGTTCACTGTCTACTATGTGGTGATCAGGCACATATGGTTATAGTGGGAGAAATGGATATTCGCTTTCCAGCGGCATAGAGATGATTGTTTGTATCCCAAAACACTTGTCAGGATGCAGCCTGGGATTGGCCGCTACTCACCTCTGCGCTGGTGTCCTTGGGCTTAGGTGTCCAGACGCTGGGAGTTGAGGTGAGAGGTGACTGAGTATTCTCCCTGGGGTCCGCTAGGGCTTCCATGTGTGCGTCCTGGTTTCCGGGGTGCCGGGCATGGGCGCAGCCATGTTGGCTCATATCACCTGACTAGTCTCTCCCAACGATAGTCCTGTGGTCACTCAGCTGATCCTCTGATCCAATGATCAGCCACCCAGGGGTATTTAAGTCTGACTCCAGGAACAAGTAACTGCTGTTCAACTTCTTTGTTCCAGTGCCTGTGATACTATGTTGCTCTGTGCTATTTCCTTCAGAGTGTTGCTCAGCCTGTTCACAGTTCTCTAAAGTTTCCAGTATTAGCTTCCATGCTATTCTCAGTCTAAGAGATTAGTTCTCTCCCAGTATCCTGTCTTTCATGTTTTCTGTGTGTCTTGTTAAGGGTTGTTAGTTCTGTGGCTATTACCCCGTGTCACTGAGGTGTCAGATTACCTGCTATTACTGTTAACTCCCAGCTGCACCTTTTAGCATTCCCAGCCTGTCTACATCTCTGTGTTTTCTGTACAAATCTGCACCTGCATATGTAACTATTCCCAGTATATACATGTGCCCAGTCTGCTCTATGTTTGTCTGTGTAATCCAGCACCTGCACATTTAGCAATCTCCAGTACTTGCCAGTGTCCACGTCTCCCTGTGTTGCTGTGCGAATCAACACCAGCATTTCTAGCTTTCCCAGAATAAGCCTTTTTCCACTCTGCTCTGTGTTTGTATGTGCAGCCAGCATCTGCATATGTAGCAAACTCCAGTACCTGCCAGTGTCCACATCTCCCTGAGCTACTGTGCTAATCAGCACCAGGATTTCTCAGCGATTCTCAGTACATTTCTCAGTATTCTCTAGCAAGCTTGTGATTAGGATCTCTACAGTGTTCCAATTTTTAAGCATCCAGTTTACCTCCAGTGCTCTAGCATTTGCCTCATTTAATATAGTTTCTGGTCTTCTGCCATTCCCAGGTACCTGTCCAGAGGGCCGCGACCTGCTCACTTGGTGTGGCGAAAAACTAAATCCCAATTGGAGGGGTCACTGGAGAAAACTACCAAGTGAGTTAGACTCCGCACCTCTGGGCAGGTCTAGCCAAACCTGGGTTTGGCCACAACTAGGAGACCTAGATACAGTCACTTCCCTAGTCACCCGAAACCCCCGGCTCACCGTCCTCCACAGAGGAACACTTGCACTGGATCGTGACAACACTGATGTGTTGAACAGTGTTCCGGCAATGGTAAGATAAATACCTCCGTTTCTATAGTGCCTATATTGTCTGTTGGTGATTGCACCTATGCTACAGCTCCATAGACTGGCTATAATCAGAGGCCGTCTTCGCACAACACTCCTTATGTGTAGGACGTATGGCTGCTGGCACTAGATTGCTGCTGCTATTACAGTCCTTCTTTTATTCTGCAGAACACACTTTCCCTCTGCAAACTTGACCTTGAATTCTTTGTCTTCTAAGACACTTATGGAGATAAGGTTGGTTCCCAATACTTGTTCGAATAACACATTCTGGATGTCTGTGACCATGATTTCAGCTTTAATTTTGAGGCATACAGTGATGTCCTGACTTTTGTGACTGTAAGGACTTTGGGCCTGATTCAGAGGTGCTCTCTATTTGCGAGCGCACGCTCTGAATCAGGGCGGGGACAATTTTTTTATTTTCCTGTCCGCTCGCAAAGCTGTGGGTGCCACCCACAGCTAGTACGAGCAGGCAGGAGATGGTTGCAATTATCGCGACCATTGGGCTTGCGAGGAGACCCCTTTGGTAGGGTCTCAGGTCTCGCAAGCCCAAGTGGGCTTCCTGCTCTAATAGAGCAGGAAGTCCACTACTGACATCACGAGAGATGTCAGTAGGGCTGCCCACAAACAGCAGGTGTTCCTTCAGGAACGTCTCTGTTTGTTCAGCCACCCCCCCTCACCGCCTACAAAACAGGGCGAGCTGTCGATCAACATCAACAGCCACCCCGTTTTGTTGCAAGCTCCGGAGCGAGTGATTTCTCCCTCGCTATGGGGCTTGCGCACATGTGTTTTGCACGCCGCACGTGCGCACTGGCCCACCATTGACCCGCTTGCGAGCACTATGTGCTCGCGAGCGGGTCTGAATCAGGCCCTTTGTCTCTGATGCCTCTGACGTGTTCAAGCATATAAACCATTGTTGATTGCAACTGAAATGCCTCCCGAGTCCATGTACCAGCAATTCTTCCTGCGACTGTCTGTGACATTTAAAACTGACTCATTTCTTTTATCATGTTTGTTTTGTGCGCCACTTTTGTGCATTCAGAAGCCTTATGTCTCACTTTGTGACATTTGACATTTGAAACACTTGTACTTAGGCCTTTTGGACTTAGTGTTGGGCTTAGTGTCCTTTGTGAGTCAAGCAGAGTGCTCAGAAGTTGTCTCAACTATGCATTTTTGGAACTGTAGCAGCTTAGCCCTTATGATCACCATTGATAGATTAGTTGCACTGGATTCAAACCCACTATTAAGAAATCAAATTTAGGCGTCAGATTTTGCATTATTGTCTTTGCAACCTCCTCTTTGTTCACCTGGACTCCTACCAATGTCATTCACTTGTACTTGTTCATGTCTCTGCATGCACTCAGTTTGGTACCATACAGTGTATTCCTCAAGGTTATCCTCCTCATCAGACCTTTATTTCAGTGGTGTAACCAGGGCAGGTCGGCCGGGGCTCATGGGTGCCGTGGGACCGGCGCAGGGAGGCACCACAGCCATGGTCCAGGTCCAGTGTAGTGTGGACCGCAGTGAGTGTGGTCCGCACTACACAGCTACACTACACAGTAACACACACATCACCGCTGGCGCTGGGTAGTACACTTGGTGTGTGTGTTTCAGTAGCCAATGAGAGTCAGACAGACTCTCATTAGCTGCTGCCCCCACTGCAGGAACCAGGCTGGAGCTCACTCATGAGCTCTGCCTTCCAGCTCCTGCCATGGGTGATGGGAGAGACGTCATGATGTCTATCCAATAGTACCGAGCGGGAGTGAGCAGGAGGATGGTGGAGCAGACAAATGCAGGCGCAGCAGGAGCGGGGATTCAGGTGTTTTGTGTATGTATGTATGTCTGTGTGTTATGTAAGGGGCACTACTGGCCATGGGCACTGTATGGGGGCACTGAATAGGATGGACCACTATTGGGGGCAGAGCCATAACTAGACTTTTTGGTACCCTGTTCCAGAAAGAGCATTGGCGCCCCCCTCATTTTTCAAAGGGACATAGTGCACCCAAAAAGGGCCATGGCTTCATGGGGAAGGGCCAGGGAAGAGATAGGAGAGGCCAGGTGATGCTGGGGATGAAATAAGAGGAAGCTACAAGCAAGAATGATAATAAACAGAAATTTGACAGGCCGAAACAGTGCCCCCTCACCTGTGGTGCCCTGTGCAATGGCACTGGCCGCACTACCCTAGCTATGGCCCTGATTGGAGGCACTGTATAAGGGGTACTGCATAGGGGGATCACTACTGGGGACACTATGTAAGGGGCACTACTGGGTGCCTGCATAAGAGGAACCACTACTGGGGTCACTGCATAGGGGGGCCTCCATTTTTCATGCCTGCAGTACTACGGCACGCTACACAGTGGTGCTCAATCATGAGCACAAGCCCAGTGGTGATGACATCTCACTGGTGCTGCATCAGGGAGACCCCGGTAGGGGTCTAATGACAGGCGTCGAAATCCTGACGCCTGTCATTTTACCTGCGCTGGGAGCCCAACAACTGGCATACCGAACTAAGGTAAGCTGGGGGGAGGGTTAGGTTAAGGGCTTCCAGGGGGGACGACTTAGGGTCCCTTTTGCTGCTATTAACAAAAAATATTTTGGTCTTTTGATTGCTAGATTATAGAGATATATATGTATATCTTTTTAGTCATTAGCGCCTAATCTCTTGTTTATGTAATTTTTACATATGCTTTTGGTACATAATAAATTAATATGTAATTTAAATGATGTATAAATGACTTAATAAATATTATGCATTTTATAATTATATCATATTTTTTACAGTGTTCACTGTTGTATTTGTTACTATACAAAATCAAATATATATAAACCCTAACCAGATAGAACCCATAACAATACATGTTTTAAAAGCTTAGTAAAAAAACATATAAAACTATACGCCATTGGTAAACTACAGTATCATGTGAACAGCAGCTTTCCACGTTTCAGCTGATATTAGAAGGAGATTTTGGTGTGTTCTTAGTGAAATTAAGCATATTCCTATTTTCTTGTAGTAACTATTTCACCCTAGAGAGTCAGAAAGCCAGTATGGTTTATGCATTATCTAGACTAGTATTGTACTTTTACGAGATGCTGAAATGTAACATGCAGCTATAATGTTAATGAAGCCCATATGCCAAATATCTATATAAGAAGACAGCAGCCTTAAACATACTGCATAGTCAGTAGTTGGCTACGTTTTCTTGTATTTATTTGAAAACCATATTCCAATTTAAGCAATAAAAGTGTTTAGTACAAACTGTGTACATATTTCATAACTTACTAAAGTAATACAAACAAGGTTTTAATTAATATTAGAGGTGTCACTGGGTATGGTGACACCTGGTGTGGCATTCATCTACCCCTCGCACACAAAAGGGAGTGTGACCACGAGCCGACGCCACCTGATTTTCCATTTTGAGGGTGTCCTCCTGAGAAGCCCCCAGTCTACCCTAGGACAGTGCGGATGCTGTGAGCATGCATCACCTCGTCAGCGCTATTTGGTAACTCCATAAGAGGGGGTGACACCAAAACAGCAGAGCAGTTCAGATGGTGTCACACGGTGTGGCCCAAAACCACAGCACTCCCCTTGAGACGCCACAGTTTTCTATATTTTATAAATTTATATTAATGAAATAAACAATGTGGAATAAAGGTTTGCAGGAAACTGAGCAAAGAGTAATAAGGGGTAATAGGCACAGCTGGACATTACAACGATGTCTGGCAACAGAGCCATAACGAAACTTTTTGATGCCTTGTGCCAGAGAGAGCATTGGCGCCCCCCCTCCCATTTTTTAAATAGGGACATAAGATAGTGCACCTGAAAAAGGGCCATGGCCTCATGGGGAAGGGCCAGGGAACAGATAGGGGAGGCCAGGAGATGCTGGGGATAAAAGAAGAGGAAGCTTCAAGTGAGAATTATAATAAATAGGAAAATTGACAGGCCCAAACAGCGCCCCCTGCCCTGCGATGCCCTGTGCCATGGCACTGGTCGCACTACCCTAGTTACGGCCCTGTCTGGCAACACTATGCCGAGAAGTGAATTGTCATTGAAGGGTGATGTAGTAAAACAGATAAAGTTATGGTGATATTGGGTTAGAGTTATGTATTGCTGCTTCCGCTTGAGAATGAAGACAATAAATAATATATATATATATATATATATATATTTTCACCCTAAGTGTTGTTTTCACTGCATAACTTTCCTTGTAATGCAAATATATGACCTTTATTTATTGTGTTGAATTCAGCATTAAATTTCCTTTCATTTGATATATGAATCATTGCACTGCGTGAAGTGAAACAGTTTTTATAAGCATTCAAAGTTGAAAAACATTCAAATTTCAAAATGTGTCTGCAATTTTGGTCACCAGTATGTATTTATGTATGTATGTATGTATGTATATATATATATATATATATATATATATATATATATATGTGTGTGTGTGTATGTATATCAGAGGTGTAGCTAGGGTCTTCAGATGAAGAACAGCGCCCCACACACACATGCACATACTAAACTATGTGCATGCGCCTTCATCGCGCAACAAAAAATTGGGCATGGCCACATAGAGGAAGGGGCATGGCCCCTGTAAATGGGGCATGCTGACATGACACACCACCCATTTCTCATCACTCTGGGAACATTTCTTTCCATTCCATATGCACCTTACCTATATGATTGTTTCTCACAATGTGGAACCCCTGAAGAAATGTATAATCCCAGCGAAGATTTCAGTCAGTATTCACTATTCATGTACATGACATCGTCTGGAAGATGTCTGTTTGTGTAGGAATATTAACAAGGTCATCATCATACAACCAGACTCGTGCCCCCTGTGTAACTTCCTGCCCCCTGCATCTCTCAGCCACACCATCATCTCCCACCTGTATCTCTCAGTAACACCATCATCTCCCCCCTGCATCTCTCAGCCACACCATCTCCACCCTGCATCTCTCAGCCACACCATCATCTCCTCCCTGCATTTCTCAGCCACACCATCATCTCCCCCTGCGTCATCTTTCAGCACACCATCACCTCCCCACCACGTCATCTCTCAGCACACCACCATCTCATCTTTGCATCATCTATCAGCACACTATCATCTTCTCCTGCATCATCTCTAAGCACACAATCACCTCCCCCTGCGTTGTCTCTCAGCACACCATCATCTCCCCCTGCATCATCTTTCAGCACACCATCATCTCCCCCTTGCGTTGTCTCTCAGCACACAATCACCTCCCCCCTGCATCGTCTCTCAGCACACCATCTTCTCCCCCCTGTGTCATCTCTCAGCACACAATCACCTCCCCCCTGCATCGTCTCTCAGCACACCATCATCTCCCCCCTGTGTCATCTCTCAGCACACAATCACTTCCCCCCTGCATCATCTCTCAGCACACCATAATCTCCCACTATGTCATTTCTCAGCACACCATCATCTCCCCCTGCGTCATCTCTCACTGAGTCTTCTCCTCTTCATTATATGCCTCTCTGTGTGTCTCTCCACCCAGGGAAAAATGCAAGATTTCTAGAGGGGGGTTTCCAAGTGCTTTTTACAGCGAGTGTGGCCAGTCCATGAAAAGGGCATAATGAGCACTTATCCAGATTTAATATGCATCATACAAAGTGTATTGTGTGTCATAATTCCAGCATATACAGGACCAGCAATCACAGTATGCAATTACAGTAAATGCTCCAGTAGGGCCATCCTGCCTGAGCTGAATATTTTTATTTCAGATACTGTATGGGCACCATTCCAGAGCATTGGAGCAAGTCTGGGAGTCTGGCGGTGCAGCAGAAGAACTTAGCACTGCCCTGGACATATATGTATACATTGGTCTCCTTATGCATTGGATAGTGTATTATTAATTATACAGTTTTAATATTAACCATATGGGTGGTCTATAGCAGTGCATGCTTTCCAGATCTCCTAGTTGGTGCACAGGTGTATTTATTACTGGCTGACACAAGTTAAAAGGTCCACAGGTGGTGCTAATTATTTAATTTGTGATACTGAGAACATGCAGCACTATTAAAATTCTATTATATGACTATTACTATTGCGGTCATAGTGTGGGCAGCTACATTGTTGTTCGTAGCTCAGCGAATCGCGATATGCGTGGCGCGAGACGGACTCCCACGATCGGAGGTGCACATTCAGATCTCCTAGGATATAATGGGAGATGCACTCCCGCGACCGGGGATGCACTTTTGCGTCTCCATAGGATTGAATGGAGATGCACTCCCGCGATCGGGGACGCGCCATAGCATAGCCAACAGGGACAGCTGCAGCTTCAGCCAGGCGCAGGTTCAGCACAGCAAAATTCTTAATGGCTGCTTCTGGACGTCACCGCGATCTAACAGTCGAGTCTCTGCACTCGACTAGTCGATCCTGATTTTTGGCCAACCTTGTCGTGTTTACCCACATTAAGGAAGGTAATTTGGTTCATGGTTTGCTAAGGGTTACAGCAGACAGTAAGTTCTGTTTCCACAGTTTTATCAAATATACCTCATTGTTTTTTTTAAACAAGTAAAATATATTAACATTACCACACACTAATAATTTTAATGCTTTACATTGTTCAAGACATTTGTACAGTACCTTAGCACAGACGGGGCATAGTTGGAAGCCTAACCTGTAAAACAGAACAGGACATGTAGCCAGTGTCGGGTGGATTACACACTGTAACTTCTAGCAGTGAAAACAGCCAGCTGCAGTGTTTCCACATACAGGATACAGGGAACAAAACTAGCTGGGAAGATCATACATTACGAATTAAAGCTATAAAATAAGCCTGACTATAAAAATCTAATCTGTAGTCTTCCAACATTTTCTTCAATCCACTTTATCTACTGTAATATTATGTATATATTAGGGATGTGCAGGCTCGGATAGGTTCAAAAGTCCAGGAATGATGATGTTCGTCCATGTAAGATGACGTTTAGCCTCTTTCTGAGTTCCGTTTTTTTGGAGGGAAAAATCCGAACTCAACGTGCAAACTTGAACCTATCCGAGCCTGCACATCCCTAGTATATAATATATATATATATATATGTGTGTGTGTATATATATATATATATATATATATATCAGATAATTGTCGCTTACCCATAACATGTTTGTGGAAGCAGAATGAAGAATATATGTTACTCATAAGGTTTATTTTAGTTTTCTATAACTTGTTTCTGGTTAGTTTGACGTTCCTTCTCCTTGCCAGTCGTTATGTCTGCCTTTCATTGCACTATGCACAAACCAAAGGTCAAAATCACTTTCAAGTGCTTTTCTAAGCGCAGCAAGTAGTATTATATTAAGATAAACAATTTACATGTGTTAAGTTAAACTGACAGTCTGCAATGTGTATTTTCTCTCTGCGTAGTGAAGTCTAATCCCATAAAGGAGCTTTAATGTTTTCAAATAACATTAGCATTTGAGCCTTATTTTACACTCCTACATTGTCTGTGCTTTTACCAGTCTCAGTTATTTGGTCATTTCAAAGTGGGTGGTATTTTGTTCAATACTACCAGACTTTTAACTATATAGAGAAATGATGCAACTTTTTAAAAACAGAACTGCTTCTAATGTACACACAATACAGTACATAATATTGTTAGAGAATTACAAACCTGAAAATACACAGGCAGTGCTAGATTTATATGTTGATTTGTCTTATAAACCCAGTGAGACACTTGTACTGCTTTTGCTAAGAGCCCTTAGGTCCATATTCAATTTGAGGTGAAAAGTACGTTATCTCGCCGCAGGTGCGAAAAGTCTTTGTTAAAAAATGGGGATAAGTTTTCACCATGTAATAATACATGGCGAAAAAAAGTGCAGAATTGGGGTTTTGGGGTGCAGACTTAAAAAAAATATCCTGCACCCCTGGGAGTGTCCCCTAAAAGTATTCTGTGTCAAAAAATGTAAAAAAAAAAAGTCCTCAGGACACCCCAAAAAATGTACTTTCATTTTGGGGGCGAAAAAAAAATATGGGGAAACAAAGTTTTAAACTAGCGAAATTGATTCAGGAGGGGGGGGTCCCATGTATGCGTCAGGTGTTTTCTAGAATGCGGCTTGTAGCAGCAGGTGCATTTTTGAAGAATTTTAAAAAATTACTTTAGGGTCTTAAAAATATGCTTGCACCCATTTACATGTACCCCACATTTGATGGGCATAGTTATATATTTAAAAAAAAAAAAAGATAAATGCTATTCTTCACCCCTTCTTCACAGGCGCATTTATGCACCTGCAGCATCTATTTAAAAACCCTGATTACCTTCAGCAGGCCAAATCGGGGGTACCCATAGTGATCCCCCATGTCAGACCAACTTTAGGGGAGTGCCAGGATGATTTCCCGAAAATTTACAGGACTTTTCCATACTTACCTTTCCGCTGGGACCAAATTGAATATGGGGATAAGCGGGCACGCGCCCAATAGTTTACCCTGCAGAAACATCCGATGATGGCGAAAAGTCCGAGCTCTGACTATTTACCTCTAATTGAATATGGTCCATAGTGCTCTATACTAATTGAAAACAATGACATACAGCTGGAGAGAAAGAGGGCTGTCTGGCTGAGCTATTAGCTTACTAGTCAGGCTGATTAATATGCTGGGCAAACTCTCTCCAGGGTGAATGACTATGGAGAGGAGAAGCATTCTTGTCTGACATTTCTATAAGTATTCAGTTAATTAAGAAAAACATGTGTCTTCCTGGTTGAAGGTCCTCTTTTACTGTGCCAAAGGTTGCCTATCCTGGATTGCGCTAAATTGATGATGACCCGTGTCATACCACACTAAAGTGGGCTTGTATTTAATTTCAATACTTCGTAATACTTCTTTTACACCAGAGCTAAAACCCGGGTTATTGCAGGGTTAACCCGGGTAGCCCCTTGGTGTAAAAGGGGAAAGGGTCGGATTGCCAGGTCGAGTGACCCGGCAATCCAACGCAGGTAACTAGCAGGGTTTAACACGGGAATAACCCGTGAAACCCTGCGGTGTAAACGGTGTGATCCGGGTCACGGTGACCTGGATCGTGCCGCATGCCTGCCGATTGGCCAGCTTCAGTGGTGCTTGGAGATGACGTCATCTTCAAGTGTCCACTTCTATGCAGGCCCGGCTCTGGTGTGAACGGCGCCGACTCAGGAAAATTCTGGGTCGGCGCCGGCTAAATTCAGGGTCTGATCCGGATTGGAACCCTGTTCCAACCTCTGGGTCAGACTGGGAATTTAGGTGTAAAAGCAGTATTATCAGTGTCATGAATCCTCTGGCTAGCTGAAGCTACTGATAATGGCAAGTGCCTTTAACCAATGCAAGGAGGGGGACATAAAAAGACTTATCTGCATCAGCTGCACCAAGTCATACATTTTCCTGTAGATAGATCATTGTTTACCATTGGTGTATAATTTTATATTACTGCTCTTTTGGTCATGCATGCTGGAACAAGTCCACCTCTGGGACATTCTGAATATTATAAAACAGTGCTTTGTTACATGTCATATGCCAAGAACTTATGATGTATTACCTGGCATTATGCACATATTATATTTTGGCAGATATTTTTATTTATTTGATTTGCTTATTAAACTGGAACTTAAAAGTTTTGCTATTCAATTGGACTTTACTATTAAAGTCCATTGCATCATACAGTACGGTATACATAATTTACATAAATACCAATAAATTCCATGGATCACTGTAGGTTCACCAAAGGCCAATTCAGCACAACAATTGTATTGAAGACAAGTTGTTGCTTTATTCAGCTTTGTGCTCTATTATTATTATTATTATCATTTATTTATATGGTGCCACAAGTGTTCCGCAGCGCCTTACAAAATATGTAAACAAATACGTGACTAAAGACTTACAGTACAATACAACAGAATGCAGGACAAGGACATGGATAATATACATTGCTACATTAGTGACCACAACACAGAGAGACACAGATGGGGAGGAAGGCGCATATAATAATAATTTTATTTGTATAGCACTTTTCTCCCTTAGGACTCAAGGTCACTGTAAAAAGACATCAGAAAACATGGCACATTGTACAAGGATTTGGTGTTGCAAAAAATAGAAAACCACACAGAGATAATTAAAATCAACCGAAACCTAGAGAGCACAATAAGTATATTGCAGGGTTGGTGCAGACATTTTGGGAATAACTTTCATGGGTTATATATTACACCCACATAAGGTACCAAATGAGGCAGCCATCTTGGGCGCACTACGTAGGATTACCCTGGGTGGAATAGGTTACGCCTAGAAGAGATGACACAAAATGGGTGGTTGCAGTGTCCTGATGCTAGGAGTAGGGTCCCACCATAATAGTCAGCTCCATGTACTTTTCAGCCCATCCACAAGTGTACCAGGTGAGGTAGCCATGATGGGCGCACTACTAAGGTTGCATTGTGGGTAATGAACCATGCAAAGATCCAAGGCATATATGGGAGAAGTGACAGTATGTGTGGCAGTATGATATACCCTGTGTGAATAGATCCACGTAAAGCACAACCTGCCCATGGAGGATGCACTTCAGTGAAGGTATAGCACACCAGTATAGCATACAGAGGGGTGGAAATACATTTTTAAAAACAGGGAACAGCAAATACAGCAAACAGTAAACATTTGAAATATGAAATGCACTGAATGAATAGATCTACGTATTTGTACATCCTGCCCAAGAAAGAACCCAACCAAGGCAGCCATCTGGGGCGCACTGTGTAGGTTACATCTGGCAGGGTGTGCAAGCAGCGGAAGTATAACGTCCAGGTGGAGGAAAAGAAAAAAGGGTGACCGCATTATACGTTAAAAACCATGTTAAACTTAATCAGAAATTAAAAAATTATAGAGTGATCTGCAAAAGGCCACAGCATCTTCTTCGCTCCAGTGTGTGGTCTTGTCGTATCCAGCAGTTTGTGGAGATCGATTTGGCTGTAGCATGAGACAGCAGCCGAACCCAGTCTCAAGGGAGTTGAAATGAAGATGGAGTGGCAGCATGCCTGTGCTGCTGTGTTTGAGAAATGGTTTAACATTTGGTTACAGAGTAGTCAAAAGTCCAAATCCAGTTTTAACTGCTGTTCTAACTCCATGCTTCAGATGACATGCTTAAGATGCAGGCTATAGTGGCAGGCCAAGCCTGTTTAGAATGAGTCCCTTTTGCAGGAGAGGTTAGGTCAGCTGGTACAGTGGGAGGGAGTGTTTGAGCAGTTTGTTCAACAAGCTAATTAATGTTGGGGGAAGATGCACCCTCACAGTTGGGAAACAAACTTTCAATGCAGACTATTCTTGCAGTGAAAATCATCAGATATGGAAGATGGCATTAGTTTACCTGTTCATCCAAGCATTTCACTAATGTCCCTTGTTAAGCTTTTTTGCATTTTGTGCTGTAAAGGCAGATTTGAGTCCTTTTGATTAACTGTTATGCATATCACACTTAATAATTCCCACACTTTGTATCTTTCCACATGCAGCTAACCCAATGGCCACAGCTGACCCTTCAGCTGCTCTACCTGCTCAACACATAAGCCTTAAGGTTAACTGATTCTACCTATAATCAGGGCCGCCAAGAGCCAAGGCGGGCCCCGGTAATAGGGGGCGTGGCCTAATCTCAGGAGGCGTGGCCATTCCCCCTTGCCGAAAAAAAAATAATTAAAAAAGATTTGCAGCGGTGTGAGGGAGGGGGGGGGCGGCGTCGGACCCGGGCCCCCACCGGGCCCCTCAGGAAGCTCAGGCGCGGGTAATCTGTACCTGCTCCCCCCCCCTCTCGGCACCCCTGCCTATAATTATACTTATAATTCTTCTGGCAGTATAATGTCACAAATATTTTGTAATAAAAAAAAATCTAAATTGTCTAAAGCTGGGTACATACTGAGACGACGGGAATTTGTTCTGATATCGGAACGAATGCTCTTGAATGGAGATTGCTCGTTCACACTTGATCAAGTTAATGAACAACGGAAAGATCACTGTTCCGTCCTTCATTAATACCGCTTTTACACCGAAATTCTGGGTCTGACCCGGAGTTGGAACAGAGGGTCTGATTCAGAGCCGCTCATAAGCGGCCGCTCGTTCGCTCCGAGCGATGTTCGCACATCTGCGCATGCGTATGGGTCGTAATGCGCATGCGCCAACCAGTCATTGCGGTCGGAAATTGTGCGCTCGCAAAATAGTGAGTGCCTGCTAATTTGAGTGACAGGATGAGGCGTTTGTGGGTGGTAACAGGGGAAGGTGCTTGAAAACGGGGAGTGGAGATCCGAACGCAGGCGTGCCAAATGGTCAAAACGGGCGTTTTAAGGGTGTGCATAATTAACAAAGCAGCGTCATCGGCCATGTCACTTGGTTGTCTCTTAGCCTGAACTGTTCGCATGATTGCGGTAGGAAAATCCAACCACAAGCACTGCGAGCAGTTCAGACGCCTTTCGATGTACTCGATTAATCTAATAAATAACGGAGATGACGTATGATGCGAACGGCCAGGGGGCGTCTTTACAAAATAGCGAGCGCATGTTTCGCTCGCTCGCTCAGACATAGAGGCGTCAACAGACCGCAAAGAGCGAGCGCTCAATTTAAATAGCCGGCCCCTTTTTCTGAACGAACGTTCGCAAATAGCGTCCAGCTCTGAATCAGGCCCAGAGTTCCAACCCAGATCAGACCCGGAATTTCCCCGATGCCGACTCAGGATGTTCCTGAGTTGGCGCCGTTCACACCGGAGCCGGGTCTGCATTGACCCGGCTTTTCCGGTGTTGAAGTGTACGCTTGGAATGAACTTTGCTATTCCTGAACCGGTAACATTGTGCTGCCTTATGAGTCTTATTAATACCAAGGAGTCAGACTGAAAATTACTGAGACTTAACAGTTTCCTGTACGGTTGTCCTATACGATCTATTTTTTATCCTATTGGTTTATTTTCTGAAGAGGTTATATGTCCTTTCTTAGATGATGATTATTGTTTTATTGTTGTATTAAACATTCGTACCACTTAGAAGAAACCGTCCATTTCACAATCATTAACTAGTGTAGTGATAGCGCTGGTATTCCATTCCTTTTCCTGTCTATACTCTTTAGGGGCTGACACCCCTTTTACCAGCTGCTCTCATACAGAGCTTTGGCCTTTTAACTTTATTCGATTGAACCTTAAGCTCTTTGCCACTGTGACAATAAACCCAGCAAATGCCGCACAAAGCAGAATCTAACCAGAGATTCTGTGATGTTAGCAGGGATGACCCTACTAAAGGCCCCCATATACGGCACGATATACGTGCCGATCCGACGGATCGGCACGATATAGCACCTATATCGTGCCGATCCGTCGGATCGGCACGTATATCGTATATATGTATGTATGGGCACAAAATCGTACCTTGTATGTTATTTTTTAGTTATGTATACTTTTAATATAAGCAGCTGCTTGTGGGAGGGTGTCACTGTCAGCCTCCTAGCTCAGGGTATGAACAACAAAAAGGTCAGGAAACAGCGCTGACTATCAATATGTGTAGAAATAGCAAACTATTATCATAAAGCTTGATAATAAAAATATGACACTTTAATGTACACTAGTAAAACATGACATACAAATAATGAAAATAAATTAAAAAAGATAGGAATTCAGTACAATTGTTGAAATCCAACGGGACAAATATCAGGATCCAATAATGAATATGTAAACGTAGTATAAAAATGGGTCTCCAGCGGACCAACCACTAATAAGAAGTTGTCTCTTGATAAAGGATTAATTCTGCGATGAACTTTAATAGTAAAGTTAAAATGAATTGCATATACTGATATAAATAAGGATTACCACCCAGAAGTTTTCCAGTTTTAGCAGATATGAGATCACCAGATGAGTGAGAGAATAAGTTCACTGGAGACCCATTTTCTATACTGTCGATCTGTTTCATTTATTTTCATTATTTGTATGTTATTTTTTAGTTGTGTATACTTTTACTATACTTTTACTATCAATCCATAAGATTATAGCTTTGATATTTATACACATCTACCAAGTGCTGTTTCCTTACCTTTTAGCTGACATCCCGAACACAAAGTAGAAATCCTTTACAGACACATCATTCCCAGGGAACGTATTATGATTTTATACACAGATAAAGTGCCTCTTATTGTGAATTAGAAGGATATTTTAAGTCATGGAAAAGTTCTGTGACCATAAAAAAGCATGAGGCTGCAGACCTAAGGAGGGTGATGGTAGAAAGTCCAATTGGCAGCAAAAATTGGAAAAGAAGATACAGCTGGCAATAATAGTATTGAAGTCTGGCATGTTTAAATAGGGAAGTTTGGGCAACCGTATTACTCTGGTCCTGGTATGACTCCCAATTACCCATATTAAGATCCACCACTGCAAATTAGCCACTTTGAGGGCAGGGCCAATTTAACAATGGGGCAGATGGTGCTACAGCTCCAGAGCTCCATATAAAAACCGACCCCTCATCATGTCAGCATAATGATAACCAGCCTAGCTGGCCACACAATCGCTGTAAATCAAATGTTTTAAAATGTTATTTCTAGTTTCCTCCCAAAATGATGCAGTTTTTTCTGTTTATGTCTTTAGGAAGACTTTGATAGTAGGGGATGTACACAGGATGCAGTCAGGAAGCCGACGGTCGAAATGCCGACTGCCGGCTTCCCGACTGTGCAATCCCGACAGGGGACTAATGTTTGGCATCAAAATCCAGACGCCTATCATTATCCCTATGCCAGGAGCCCGACGCCCGGGATACCAAACGAAGGTAAGCTGGGCGGCGGGCGCGGACTGCCGCGGGGGGAGGGTTAGGGGCTTCCAGGGGGGACTTAGGGTTAGGCACTCCCCGGGAGGGTTAGGGTTAGGCTAGGGGAAGGGGAGGTTAGGGTTAGGCACCCCCCTGGGAGACTTAGGTTTAGGCTGCGGGGAAGGGGGGGTTAGGGTTAGGCATTTACAGGGGGGGTTAGGGGTAGGCACTTGGGGGGAGGTTAGGGTTAGGCACCCCCCGGGAGGGTTAGGCAAGGGGAAGGGGAGGTTAGAGTTAGGCACCCCCCCTCGGGAGACTTAGGTTTAGGCTGCGGGGAAGGGGGGATAGGGTTAGGCATTTACAGGGGGGGTTAGGGTTAGGCACTTGGTGGAGGTTAGGGTTAGGCACCCATAAGGGAGGGTTCGGGGGGGGGAAAGGGTTAGTAATAGTCAAAAAACTTACCTGTCGGGATCTTCTGTTGCCGGTCTTCCGGCGTCGAAATTTCAACCGCCGGACTGCCCTTCCCCTTCTAAGTATAAGCCCTTGAACATTTTCAGGCTCTTAATCAGACCCTGCTTAGGGGAAATGTATCAAACCTTCTAAAGAGTAGAGAAGTGGACAAGTGAAGAAGTTGCCTGTAGCAACCAATCTGCTTCTACCTATCATTTTACAGAGTGTACTTGATAAATGCCAGCTAGAAGTTGATTGGTTGCTATGGTCAACTTCTCCACTTCTATTTTGTTGTATTTCTCCCTTTAATCCTTATATCTAAGTTATGTACTTCATTGCTAGGGATATGATAGGCTGAATATTGGTTCAAACCACATAATGGCTACCACCACTGTCTGTTGGTTGACAGGTATACCTTAATAACAGTTACAGCCATTTTGGGTATGTACTTTGAGCACTATAATGCTTTGTACAGATCACTCATCTGCCATGAAAGCAGCACAACTGTGCATTCCCATCACATTGTATTTTTACATCAAAAGACCCCATTTAGTCTGTGGGCAGTTTAGACTGTATGATTATGGAAGGAAATAAAAACTACAGTTTTTTTGTCCCTGTGAAGAAGATAAAAACAAAACAGACACATGAATTTCCCCCTGCCGTTTGGAAGTATCTTTCTATTAATCTCAAAGCCATGATTCTAATGCTGGCAGACTCCTGCGAAAATATATATTAAAAATTCTAAGATTACAAGAATGAACATCTGGATATTTTCAAAATAAATATATTATGATGATTCAACCTCATGAAAGAGACTCACATACAAAGTTTCTTTTAAATACTTTTGTAATACAGTATATACTGTTATTTCTCATGCTAATATGTACCATGTTGAAATAGAAGTTTAAATTGGGAAACATGGATTACTGTAGTATGCAGGAATAAATTGAAAGACAATGGTGAAAAAGCTGGACGGTTGTTTTAGGACTTTGGTATGGCTGATTTGAGCAGTAGTTATCAATCTTTACAATATGCATTAGATTAGGGATGGAGCACCACCCTATTCTTCTAATCAATCTTCATTTCCTTCACCCCCGCTGTTCCCGACAGCCATTCATGCAATCAGAACATAAACAACAGCAGGAGATGAGTTGGGGGGAGGTAATGATCTGTCCACTCATGGTATTGTAAGGACAGCGCTGCAATTGGCAAGGGAGGAATCATGATGTGAGGAGGATAATGGAGGCAAATGGGGAGCTGCAGACTGAACGTTAGATAACGGAAGGTACATAGGACCTGATTCAGAGAAGGATGCTAATGCGATCGCAACTGCGTTTTCGGTAGCAACGTAGCTGCGAAAATATGCTGTTAGCAAAGATCACCCGAGCATAAAGACGCCCACTGCTGCCTTCTGCAACAGCGCATACCTATGTAAATATGGTAACATCGAAGCACATCGGCGGCCATCTTACCCTTGCTGAAGGTCTGACCTGTCGCAGCCTTGGGTGCTCTTCTGACACGCAGAGCTGCGTATGCAATCGCAGTGGATAATTTATGCACGCCCATATAACGGCGTTTAAATGGCAAACAATCGCTCGATCTGCATGAAAATTGCATTAGCGTCAGTCTCTGAATCAGGATTAAAGTCCCCAGTGGCATGGAGTAGTTAAGTGAGGTTCATGCTGAAATGGTACAGGAAGACTCTGGTGTTTAAGGCACCTCTGTATGAAACCAAGATCATCCATCCACATATCTTCTTTTTTACATACTGTAGTCTTTTAGTACCTGAGGGGGCGTGGCCAAATCTAGGATGTTTGGTCAGGACCCCTCAGAAAAAAAAGAAATGCACGGAGCCATGGAACATTCTGCAAAGGAGGACATTTGTCACCCCTTAGCAGCTGGCCCCGGTTATTAGTATCCTCCCCCCTCTGTGTTCTGGGGGTGCAGCGGCGGTAGTACTTATCCGGAACATGGCTGGCTGAAAGGGCCCGGATTAGTAGCAGGGAGAGAGAGAAGACTACTGCTGCTAAGTGGCCACAGGCTGTATCCTCAGCCCAGTACACACTGCTGTCTGCTGGGCTGCGGAGGGTCCAGGAAGGCTGCCATTGAGCAGCAGCAGTCTTTTCTCTCTCCCTACAAGTGATCGCATTAGGGCATGTAAGCCAAAATCTGGGCTTTTTGGGGGTGCATGCGGATGGAGATTGGGCGCCTGTTTCAGACAAATATTTTGTACCCAGCATGGGGTTGGTGTAAGAACCGATAGTAATGATGATGGCTGGGGAGGGAAAACCAGTGGGCATAAGGTAGTAGATCTAGCTGCTGAAGCCTTCTGCATTTGTGCTAGCATTGCATCCTACTTAGAAACAGGACCCTAGTGGTTATCAAAGCTGTCTTTATGACATTACTGCCAGAAAAGTAACAGTTACTTACGTTTCCTATTCTGATCTTCGAAACATTCTGGGTAATGAGTTTCCAGATAAAAGATCCCACGTCTGTGTATAAGAGACTTCCCTTGGTCACTCAAAATTTGTTTCATAATTCCAGTTTTATTCATCACATTTTAATGCAGGCATTTAATTAAAAGAAAAAATGACATGATAGGCGTCTTGGCAGGCCTGTGTCAACTTAGAGGTAGTTAGGGACCCGTGAAATACTGCAGATCTAGTACAAGTGAGATTTAAACCAACATGTAGTTACAATATTTGTTCTCCCCTGTGCTAGCTTTGCTTCCTTTATGAGTCTGTAGAATGTTCTTTGTCTTCTTTGCAGAATTGATGGGCCAGGTGGTTCATATCTGCATTAAAATTCTAACTTTCAATAATGAAACACTATTTTTAGGCATAAAATCACATTAAATAATATTTTAAGATTACCAATTTTACTGTATCTAATATCTGTTGGTTTTATGATGTTCACATGCTGTAACCCAACCCTTGCCTATATGTCTTGAGCATACAATATATGTTTTATGCATCTACATATTGCATTATTGAGAAAAAAGTATATTTAGGATACATTTTTAGGATGGAAGGAAGTATTATTATTTTTATCCTTTATTTATATGGCACCACAAGGGGTCCGCAGCGCCTTACAAAGTACAGAAAGAGTATAAACAGAACAAGAAAAAAGTGATTTACAGTACAAAAACATTTGGACAAGGTTTAGACACATTGCTGCATCAGCAGTCATAATACCCTAATGAGCAGCAGGGTGACAGAACACAAAGGTTTGGTGCCATTGTAAGCAGTGGGGGGGAGATGATGGTATAAGTGGGGGAAGGAAAAGCACATGAGAGAAGAGGGCCCTGCTCGTGAAAACTTACAGTCTGAAGTATTTGAAAGAGTAGCACATGAGAAAAAGAGCAATTCTGCTGTTCAGTACTCTGGGTCTCATTCAGACCCGCTCGCGAGCGCAGGACGCTCGCAAGCGGGTCGATGTTACCCCAATGCGCATACACATGACGGAGGGAGCTCCGTCGTGCACATGCGCGAGACCCGGACAGCGACAGCCAAGCTGTCGCTCCGGGTCTCGCACCAAAGGGGGCGTGCTGACGATGGTGACTGGGGAACGCCTACCGTCTTGGGAACGCCTACCATCTTGGTCCGACCTGACTGACATCACTAGTGATGTCAGTGGGAGTGATTTTGGCTCTGATAGACCCAAAATCACTCCAGGGCTTGCGGCCACGAGACCCTACCGCAGGGTCTCGTCACAAGCCCGATGGTCGCGATGGTCTTGACCACCGCGACCATCATCATGGACGCTCGCATAAGCTGTGGGTGGTAACCCACAGCTATGCGAGCGTCCAAGAGGCCGCTCCACATTTAAATAAGACGGCCCTGATTCAGAGCGAGCGCTCTGGTCAGAGCGTCCGGCTCTGAATCAGGGCCTCTGAACATACATTAGTGAGACCAAAAAAGATTGACCTTTGCTATGTTTTGCATAATGTTTTATAGTTGATTGGCATCTGTAATCCGTGTCAATGACAATTTTCTGTGTATATGTTTATGGATATATATGTGTATTTGTGTACATACAGGCCTAACTCATTAAAGTGTGTTTTGTCATATGTATTTTCTTAATTAATGAAGGTTATGAAAATTTAACTTTTTGATTTTCTGACAATTGGATGTAATGGCAAAAGATTTCCAAAGTGTTGGCTTATCCTGTTTTGGCAAACGTTCTGTTTTCCTAAATGCTGCGCTAGAAAGCACATATGACGTAAGTGATCCATATAATAGGCTGCAAGTTGCGAGCAGTGGCGAGATTTCAGTGATTTATCTGCAATTTTGTTTAAAGGCCAAAGTCACTTTCAGCAAGTGACTGGCAGTTACAGTACCTCCTCGGACAGATCACAGATGCTGCCAATTCATTATTTAAAGTTAAGTATATTAATGATATATTATCACGTGTATCTGTCATCAGTTTAGGCTGCAATTGTCATTACTGTGACCTCATATATTTACAATGACTCAGGAGCAAGTCATGTAGTTAGCCAAATAACAAATAAATATAATACACATATAATAAATATAATAAAATAATATAATACAATATAATAAAACAAATCCAAATAACAATACCAAATATCACAAATAAATGTTATAGTTACTTTATTTTACTGTTTGGGAGACACAAAGCCAGTTGAATCATCCTGCATTAAAACTTATCCTTGTTCCACCTGCAATTATCTTTATTTATCTGTAAAGTCTGTTTACCTCTACTCCTGGATGTGCACTTCTACCTCCTGGATATTAGACGTACATTGCTTAGTTAACAGAACCATTGTGTGTTGGGAAAACCTTCTAATGGGATAATACACTCATCCCAGGGAAGACATATTATTTAGTCAATTTTAATGCAAATCATATTTAGGGGCTCTATCAAATATGGGGGCAGTGCTGCAACTTATTATTTATTTATTAACAGTTATTTATATAGTGCACACATATTCCGCAGCACTTTTTAGAGCTTATTTCAGTCATTCACATCAGTGCCTGCACCAGTGGAGCTTACACTCTATATTCCCTACCACATATACATCCATATACAGAAGCCTATTAACCAACCTGTATGTTTTTGGATTGTGGGAGGAAACCTGAAGTACTCTCACGCAAGCACGAGAGAACATACAAACTCCACACAATAGGGCCTTGTTGGGAATTGAACCCTAGACCTCAGTTCTAACCATTGCGCCACCATGTATTTCGAATAGAGTTTATTGGCACATAGCAGAATAGGAACCCTATTGATATAATTTACGCATAGCGTGTGACTGAACAAACACATTTGCTGAAAGCAATTCTAGTTTACGGCATTCCCTAACATGCGCCAATCCAAAATACATTATTAGCAATTTAGGTTTTCCCAGACTATTGTTTTCCCTGGTGACATTTAAATGAGGGCAGATTAGGATACATTGACTAAAATAAGTGTTTGTCAGGTCTTTGTTCACATAGCGGAATCAGCCAGAATATTTGCTATCATCATACCTCAATATTATGTTTAATATTGCAATCATTTTGGCTGCTTGTCCTGTCTGGTTAATAGATGAGGGACCACAAGGAAGTCCATCATGGGGAATGTTATTATTGTACCAGAAATCAGGTCACGGCAAACCAAGCTTTCTCCTACCAAAGACACGGGGCGAAGCTTTCATCGTTCACTTACAAGCGACTGTGTTTTACTTTCCATCGTGTTCCCTCAGGTTCTTCTTGGGAGAGGGTTTACATGTGAAATTTCAGCCGCTGGCTTTGCTTTCCCACTTGGTTGCCAAATAAAGGGACATCAAGTAAAAGGAAAGTCTATTTTGCCATGGATAATAAAATTAACTGCTCGGAATAGGGCAGATGTAATTTTTATTTAAGGGGGTAGGACACTGGTTTAGATCTCTAGAGATGTCTGGGAATGTGCATCACATTATTTTCAATCTGAGAAATAAGGATCATAACTTATTCCAAAGGAAATGTAACCCAATATCTGAGACAAGCCTTTGCACTCTCTAACAACAATGTGATCCATTATCAGCCTGCCTTTATTACCAAACAAGCTCTATTTAATGTACTAAAAGAGCCTCTATGAAAAATGAATTTGTGTTCATTTTATGACTTCTCTGCTTTTATCATTCTGTTCACTTCCAGCAGTATGTACTTCACTGTAAATGAAGCACACTTGCCTACTTTTGAAAAAGCATTTCAGGGAGATTGTGAAAGTAGCACCAATGAGCACGGCGTTAAAGTGGGCGTGTCCTGCTACATCTGGGAGGCATGTCAAATCATTTACTTATATCCAAATGTAAACGAGCCCCAAAGCAGTTAGTAAGACCTATGTGTTGATGAATTCACATTAATACTTTTCAGAAAATGTATGTAGCCATAGGGATCACTGTGCCGTATAACCAATGCAGGGAAATTATATTAATGAGCCCATTTGAATGTATATATCTCTGTTTTATTTTTTAATATAACTGCTACATTATGGGGGTAAGGTGCAATCGGGGAGATTGTTGGACTCTTCAGGGAGACAGGGAGATTGCTACTATTTCAGGGAGTCTCCCTGACAATCGGGGAGAGTTGGCAAGTATGAGGAGAAGGGAAAGTAGACATACTGTATAAAGTAACAAAAGGCTGTGTAGTGTCCGAGTTAATCTGCACATCCCAATGTGGGAGTAACTTTCCTGCTTATAACTGTTTTCCCTTGTCTCAAGCACTTCAGTGGCACTCCAGCAACTGGTTTAAATGGTTGCCTGCAGTTAGTTGCTGCTACAGTCAAGAGAAGCAACTGTCTAATGGTGGGTATACACGGTACGATTAAAATGGACGATATGAACGATAACATTATCGATCATATCGTTATCATTCATATCGTGCATTTTTTTGGTGCCCAACGACCTGCGATGCATGGCACATATGGACGATATCGATATCGTCCATTGACCATGTATGCAGGGCAACCTGGTCGATATCGACCAGGTTACTATAGGGAGCCACGATCATTGATCGCGGGTCGCTGGCCATCATTGGTGAGTTGGTGGTGTGCTGGATGATCGATATCGATCATCCAGCACACCCGGGATCTCGTACAACAATATCGTTATCGTTGTCGATTGTCCCGTGTGTACGCACCATTATAATACTGAAGGCCAAAGATATCAATATCAATAATAAAATAAAGTAACAATAGATAAATGGTGTTACTCTCACTTGTGGGATTACCAACTATATTTTGTAGTCCTTGTTTAATAAACTGGTATGTATAACACTCAGGATCCTTTACATTTCCCAAATTGTTCATTTGAAAATTGTGGTCGCCATTGTGTTATCTACCCGGCCAAGTAGCTCTTTAGAAATGTACTATAATGCGTTACAGAGCTCCACATATGGTTCCTCTCAGACATATTAAAATTCTACCTTTCAAAATTCTTTTCATGTTACAATGTTAAAAAACAGCGATGATATGATACAAAGTAGCTCGATTGTGCCAGGAAAATTGTATTACCGTCTTTTTTACATGCCAAAGTAAAGTCTTGATAAGTGGCATGTAAATGTAAACCGTTCCCAATACAATCAGTATATGTGGTGAATATACATTCTGTACAGGTGAAAAGTACAGGAAGATGGAAGTATGTATATTCTGTATTATATTTAATAGCTTGGAAATAGGCTAGATATACCAAATCCTTCGAAGACAGGAATACTGTAAAATACTGTTTAATATTTATTTATAAAATGGAGGGGGCTGGTGGTTCTGACAGATGATATCAGTCTAACATATAGACAGTGGCGTAACTAAGGGGGGTCCAGCAGGGCGTGTGCCCTGGGTGCCGTAGGACCGGCGGCGTGGGGGGGTGCCGCTGGCAACGGTACCGGCCCGACTTAGTTAGGCAGTGTAGCGCCGACCGCAGTGTATGCGGTCAGCGCTACACATTTACACAGGACCGGCGCTAGGCTTCCCTGAGCCCAGCGCCGGTTCTGTGCTGCACAACCGAGCCCCTTCCCTCCCCCTGAGCGCTTACCCAATAGCGCCAGGAGGAGGGTGAGAAGCGGGCTCAGGTTGTGCAGTTTAACACACACGTCGCCGCCAGCGCGGCAGCGATGTGTGTGTTAACCAGTAGCCAATGAGAGTCAGACAGACTCTCATTGACTGCTGCAGTGCCCACTGCAAGAGCTGGGCTGGAGCTCACTCATGAGCTCCGCCTTCTGGCTCTTGCAGTGGGTAATGGGAGAGATGTCATGACGTCTCTCCCATAATGCAGAGCCCCTGGAGGACTGTCGTGCAGTGGCGGGAGCAGTGGCCGGAGCCAGAGCGTGGATTCAGGTAAGTGTATTTTTTAAAATTTTATTTTTACTTGTGTGTCTGCACATCGGGGAACCTCTAGTGGGGACTACTACTGGGGGGGGGGGTAACTACTACTGGAGGCAATATATAAGGGGTTTACTACTAGGGGACCACTATTAGGGGCACTAAATAGGGAGGACCACTACAAGGGGCACTGTATAAGAGCACTGGATAGGGGGGATCACTACTGAGGGCCTGCATAAGGGAGACCACTACTGGGGGCACTGCATGGGGGACTACTGCTGGGGGCACTATATAGGGGGCTTACTACTATGGGCACTGCACTGAGGGGACCACTACTAGGGGCACTAAATAGGGAGGACCACTACAGGGGGCCTGCATAAGGGGGACCACTACTGGGGGCACTGCATGCGGGGGGGACTACTGCTGGGGGCACTATATAAAGGGCACTGCATAAAGGGGTACCACTACAGGGGGCACTGCATTGGGGGGCACTATATAAGGGGCACTGCACAAGGGGACCACTACTGGGGGCACTTCATAGGGGGGGCAACTACATGGGACACTGCATAAGGGGGACCACTACTGGGGGCACTGATTAAGGGGAACTAATGAGGGGCTGCATAAGGGGAACCACAACTGGGGACATTGCATAGGGGGAGTTCTGTATAAGGGGCACTACTGGGGTTAAGGTGCATATGGAAAGGAATGTTCAGAGTGACGATAAAGGGGCATGTATCATGTTGACACACCCCATTTTTAAGTGATCACGCCCATTTTTCCCCACGCGTGCACATGGGGGGGCGCCTCCATTTTTGCATTTGCCTTGGGCTCCAAATACCCTAGTAACACCACTGCATATAGACATACCAAATGATGCGGTAGGTAAGATAACACAAATAATATGCATACTGTACATCTTTTAATATGAGAAAAGTTTCCTCACATACAGTGCAAGAAAATCAGGTGTACAAGGATGGCTAAGATTGATGGGAGGTGTACAGGGGTGGCTAGGATTAATGATAGGTGTATAATCGGGTGGCTAAGTATGATGGGAGGTGTACAGGGGTGGCTAGGATTGATGGGATGTGAACAGGAGTGGCT
Source organism: Taudactylus pleione (assembly GCA_031769625.1). NCBI lineage: Eukaryota > Metazoa > Chordata > Amphibia > Anura > Myobatrachidae > Taudactylus > Taudactylus pleione. The sequence goes on from JAUIMM010001269.1 coordinate 736,949, forward strand.
AGGATTGATACAGTAGGAGGTGTACAGGATGTAGTTATTATGCCTACAGCAGGGATGCCGGCTGTTGAAATCCAAGCGCTATAATCCCGACGTGGGACAGAACACCGGCACCGGAATGCCGACTTCAGTTCAGATGTGGATGCTGGAATCCCAAAAGCTGGCATCCCGACAGCCGGCATCCAGAACGTAAGTATAGCGGGGGGTGTGGGTGTGTGGGAGGGTTAGGTGTTAGCTACGGGGGGAGAAGGGTAATCGGTATGATTTACCAGTGGGTGGGATGCCGGCAGTCAGAGGACTGACAGCGGCATCCCAATGGTGAACATCATGACAGGGGCCGTTAAGTAGCCTAACACTCCCCCTCTTCCCCCCCCTTAACCATCTCCCGATGGTACCTAACCCTAACCTCCACCAGGTGGTGCCTAACCTTATCCTCCCCCCGGTGATGCCTAAACCTACCCCCCCTCTTCCCACAACCTAAACCTAACCATCTCCGGTTGGTGCCTAACCCTAACCCATCCCATGCAGGTCCCTATACCTAACCCCCCCATTCCCATCCTAATCCTAACCTGCATACTTACCTCCGGAATGCCAGCGGTCGGGATTCCGACGTTGGTATCTTGATCCCTTCGGGATGCCAGCATTGGCATTATGATGGGCATCGGTATCCTGACGTCCGGCATCCCGTCCGCCAGCATCTTGACTGGATCCCGGGGAGGTTTAGGTTTAGGCACCACGAGGGGGGGTTAAGGTTAGGCTAAGGGGGGAGGGTAGGGTTAGGCTATGGACCAGGAGGGTTATTTTTAGGCACCACTGGGGGGTTAGGCACTAAAGGGGGAGGGTTAGGTTTAGGCACTAACGTGGATGGTTAAAGTTAAGATGGGGGGAGTTAGGGTTAGGATGCAGGAACAGAGGGTTAGGGTTAGCGGGAGAAGGGGGGAGGATTAGCATTCTCACGGAGCCCCAGTCAGGATACTGAGCATTGGGATGCCACTGTTGGTGTTTTGACAGCTGGCATCCCGACTGCTGGAATTTCATACCCAACCCAAGGTGTACATGGGCGGCTAGGATTGATCGGAAGTGTACATGGGGTGACTAGGATTGATAGGATATGTACAGGTTGTGGATAGGATTGATGCAAGGGGTACAGGTGTAAATATGAAATAAATACTATTGTGCATGTTAAATATAAGATAATTTCATTGTCTGCTATGCAACAACTGGGAGAAGTTTTATCACTAAAGAAGGGTACACAAACTATATACGATTTAACTCATGATTTCTCCTAGCGAGGAAACATCCGATATTGTGCATACACACTATACAAGTGTTCCTTCCAGTCCTCATTATGGGGCCTATTCATCAAATGATAAATGGCCCGTTATCCGTGTGGAAACACTAGTTTTCCCCGCACCAGGGCAATGATGAATTGCTCCGGTGTTAAATATCCCCTGCTGCGAGGTGGATACTTAATCATCGGGCGCCATACAATGATGAATAGGGCCGTATGTATCTGTCTTCATGATAGGAAGGAATAGAGATTTACATGGGCACGCCTGCACATATTGGAAGTTCTGTCGGCAAGTCGGTCGTCAGACTGTACTCACTGTAATGCTGAGTACACACCGGCCGATATATCGGCCAATCAATTGATCAACCAATATATTGTGCCCCCGTCGGCCAGTGTGTACAGACGATATGTCTGTGAACTACGTCGTTCACAGACATATAGCAGTGGCTGTGCTGCACACCAGATGAACAGATATGTCAGCCGATCACCCGTACACAGGGGTGCTGAGACGGGGGGGGGGAGCCAAGAGCAGGTACTAATTACCTGGGTCTGCCACCACTCCCCATCCCTCACAGCAGCCCATAACATGCTGTTGTGTCCTGGGCTGCACTTGGAGACTGTCCGAGGCTGCTAAAGCAGCAGCCGGAGAGTCTCCTATGACAAAGGGAGGGAGCGATCATGCTGATCGCGCCCCCCATTGGCTGTGCGCCGGGCTGAGGGGCACAGAGCACCTCCCTCCCCAGCGCTCAGTGGCGCAAATGGTTTTTTTTCGGAGGGGCGTGGCCACAAGCTCCACGATTAGGCCATGCCCCCTGCCCACCCCCAAGCCGGCCCGACCCACTGCAGCATGCAGATGATGGTCGATCAGTGTGTATGAATGACCATCATCTGCAGATATATCTGCAGATATATATATATTTGCACGCTGTGTGAACTCAAGCTGCATATGGCATTGCAGCGGATAATGTATGCACGCCCCTGTAACAGCATACTAACGCACTGGCACGCCTGCATTTTGCCACCCCCCCGTCACCTCCCACAAACGGCACTTCCCATCAATCACTCTGCGATGGGTCTGCTTAGTCTCTGCGATCGCAGTTCCGATCACAGTGGCCGGTTGGCGCACGTGCATTGGACTGCATACGCCTTGCACAGAAGGCAACAATCGGCCGATTGCATGCGTAATCGCAATTACGATCGGTAGTGAATCAGGGTCCAAGTTAGAAGCTCTAGCGATTAACACAGCAAAAGTTTTCTCACAATGCAGATTTATAATTACAAAAGTTCATCCAATGCAAAGACTTTAGGCACATTAAATCTGTCAAGTCAGGCTTTAGAGCTATGCCACAAAACTATTCAGCCATAACCACAGAATTCAGCCGACAATCAGGGGTATGAAACCTGTTTTTTAAAATGTGAAACATATTGTAGATCTGTTGGTAGCTGCTGAACGAGAATGTTCTGCCACGAATTGTATGAGTACAAGAGCATAGACTATAGTAGAACAGTTTGTTTTATATGCAGTAGATTTGTAGCACGAGATTGAGTCTTGCTTGCACGGAGCAGTGATCACTATGGTTGCAGGAGTTTCCTTGAAATATCCTTATCGTTGCTAAAATTCCTGTAGCAATTAGTAAAAACAGCAAATGTAGAATATAAATCAATATATAGTAATGGAATTTTCAACTTACAGATAGGGCTTTCATGTGCTCCAATAATAACCAGGCATCTAATGCACACAAATGAAAGGACAGGTAGAAATAGGGTTCTATAAATAAATTTACCATGTCTGGAGGATTTTATGGCCAGAGTAAAGATCACATAGGAGCTGTAATTTTTTACAATTTATGGTACCCTTACCTTCAGATGACCTGTACCATCCTGTCACATTTAGAGAACACATTGCTTTATTTTTACTTTTTCAGCCATATGCATAGATATCATCAGGAGAAGCAGTTTATGTTTTGTCTCTTGAATATGATGCAAAGCAAATTTCTGCATGCAGTACAAGTCTATGGGCTGAATCCAATTAGGTGTGAGTTTGTGAATGAGAGCTTGTTTCATGTACAGTTACTCATACATTGCACCTGAGCTCCAATTTGAGATGGCAATTCACGGTAGTCGCATCAAGGGTGCGCAACATTTCTGCAAAATGTGACCTGGGAGAAGTGCATGAAAAAGTGAGGAAACCATCCTGAATCCCAAAACAGTGACAACTGAGATAGCAGGACCATATATTAGGCTGTTAGTGGCCGTAAGGAAAGTACTGGAGGTTTTTAAAAGGTGTCAAATGACTAATTTTTGCACTTTTTATTTTAATGGTTGAAAAATTATATCAAGCAAGTGTTTTTCCATCAAATTGAAGTCGTTTCAGCATTTTGGGGTACAGAAAACTGTCTGTGTAGTAGTTTTTCAGTATTTTTATACTCTTTTGTAAAAAGATTAAATAAACACTTTTACCTCTGCAAGTTCAAAAACTCCTCCACTATCAAAACAACACCCCCAAATACCTATCCTACATCATTTACACCACAACATACCTGTCCTACATCATTTACACCACAACATACCTGTCCTACATCATTTACACCACAACATACCTGTCCCACATCATTTACACCACAACATACCTGTCCTACATCATTTACACCACAACATACCTGTCCCACATCATTTACACCACAACATACCTGTCCTACATCATTTACACCACAACATACCTGTCCCACATCATTTACACCACAACATACCTGTCCCACATCATTTACACCTCCACATACCTGTCCTACATCATTTACACCGCAACATACCTGTCCCACATCATTTACACCCTCACATTTATGTACCACATCATTTACACCTCCACATACCTGTCCCATCACTGCACCTTCACATACCTTTCTCACACCATTTCACCTCCACATACCTTTCCCACACCATTTACACCTTCACATACCTGTCCTACATCATTTACACCGCAACATACCTGTCCCACATCATTTACACCTTCACATATCTTTCCCACATCATTTACACCTCCACATACCTGTCCCATCACTGCACCTTCACATACCTTTACCACACCATTTACACCTCCACATACCTGTCCTACATCATTTACACCCTCACATTTCTGTACCACATCATTTACACCTCCACATACCTGTCCCACATCATTTACACCCTCACATTTCTGTACCACACCATTTACACCTCCACATACCTGTCCTACATCATTTACACCACAACAGACCTGTCCCACATCATTTACACCCTCACATTTCTGTACCACACCATTTACACCTCCACATACCTGTCCCATCACTGCACCTTCACATACCTTTCCCACACCATTTACACCTCCACATACCTTTCCCACATCATTTACACCTTCACATATCTTTCCCACATCATTTACACCCCCACATACCTTTCCCTCATCATTTACACCTCCACATACCTGTCCCACATCATTTACATCTCCACATACCTTTCCCACATCATTTACACCTTCACATACCTGTCCCATCACTGCACCTTCACATACCTGTCCCACACCATTTACACCTCCACATACCTTTCCCACATCATTTACACCTTCACATATCTTTCCCACATCATTTACACCCCCACATATCTTTCCCTCATCATTTACACCTCCACATACCTGTCCCACATCATTTACACCTCCACATACCTGTCCCACACCATTTACATCTCCACATACCTGTCCTACATCATTTACACCTCCACATACCTTTCCCACATCATTTACACCTCCACATACCTGTCCCATCACTGCACTTTCACATATCTGTCCCACACCATTTACACCTACACATACATGTCCTACATCATTTGCCCCTCAACATACCTTTCCCACATCATTTAACCCATTATTGAGCTTTTTTATATAAATTCACCTGAATGTCTTTATTGGCCACATTATGCTATTTAAACCCTTTAAAGTGCATGATTATTCATTGGGAGGGGTGTTCTGTGTTGTGTCCTGACATTTTTACCCTACAATAAAGATTTTCCCTACCTTTCCATCTGCTTATGCGGGTGCGCACATTTGTTCTAAAAACTCAATGCAAGTTTGGAATTAGATTGCAAATTTAGGGCCTGATTCAGAGCCGGACGCTATTTGCGCTCGCTCGTTCAGAAAAAGGGGCCGGATATTTAAATAGAGCGCTCGCTCTTTGCGGTCTGTTGAAGCCTCTATGTCTGAACGAGCGAACGAAACATGCGCTCGCTATTTTTTATAAAATGCCCCCTGGCCGCTCGCATCCTACGTCATCTCCGCTATTTATTAAATTAATCGAGTACATCGAAAGGCGTATGAACTGCTCGCAGTGCTTGTGGTAGGATTTTCCTACCGCAATCATGCGAGCAGTTCAGGCTAAAAGACAACCAAGTGACGTGGTCGATGACGCTGCTTTGTTAATTATGCACACCCTTAAAATGCCCATTTTGACCGTTTGGCACGCCTGTGTTCGGATCTCCACTCCCCGTTTATCAAGCACCTTCCCCTGTTACCACCCACAAACGCCTCATTCTGTCACTCAAAATAGCAGGCATTCGCTATTTTGCGAGCACACAATTTCCGACCGCAATGACTGGTTCGCGCATGCGTATTACAACCCATACGCATGCGCAGTTGTGCGAACATCGCTCGGAGCGAACGAGCGGCCGCTTACGAGCGGCTCTGAATCAGGCCCTTAATTCGCAGTGTGAGTTCAACGTGATAAGGGCTTGCAGGATCCAACTACACTATGTAGACAAAAGTGATTGGACAGTCCTGCACAAGCGAAATGCATACCATGCATACCATTGCACACAAGTTCCAAATGGTCACTAATGTTTTGACGAGAATAGTTTGTAAGGAGGGCCATGCACTTGCAGTTCTACGGAAACAAAAAATGTTTATATTAGGACAACAATGCCAAGTGTCATGTTCCAGAAAACTGGACTGGCCAGCTCAGAGTCCAGATCTTAACCCCATTGAGAACTTCTGGGACAAATTGGAGCAACGGGTGCGTTCTAGGCCGATTTGACATTCAGTGTCACAGTTGGTCACTGTAGTTAAGGTAGAATGGCAAAACATACCGCCTGCTGTTGTCCAGGAACTTGTGGACAGTTTGCCAAGAAGGGTGTCTGCAGTAATCCCTGCACGTGGTGGTTCTACAAAGTACTGACATCAATAAAATCATGTTTATCTATTTGCTGTCAGTGTCCAATCACTTTTGTCTACATAGTGTAGCACTAAGCATTGTAGAGAGCATTGTAGAGATTAAAGAATAATGTAATTACTTTGCCTGACAATAATACAAAAGACAATTGCATGTGGAATGGCACATACAGTATTGCATTATTATTATTGTTATTATTAGCATTTTCTTAAATATTAATTTATATAGTGCTGACATGTTCCATAGTGCTTTAAAACTGGGAACAGAAACTAATAAAACAAGTGAGAGTAGCAACAGAGAGACAAGAGGAGTAAGAGGATGATGCTGGTAAAGATTATAACTATAAAATAGATCTATAATATGATGGCATACAGAATAGATTATATATTGTTTTCTATCATGTTGAGGAGAATTATGGATTTAGCTACTGTAGAAAAAGGTCAAATAGGGGAGGGGTCCTACAATTTTCTATTACAAAGCATGGTATCCAGTACAAGTCTATGTTGCTAATTAGATTTTACCGAATAGAGCTCAGAGCCACATAGATAATCTCTGTGGACTTCTGCATGCTGTTCTGTTAACATAATTTAATATATAATGAACTTTTATGTGGGTCTTTTAAAGATACAACCTGCAACAAGTCTACATTCTTCCACAACCAAAATAGCTACAGTGTTACAATAGAAAACCTCAGACGTATTGACTTACCCTTTGAGAGAGTTATCTTACAAAGAGGAAAACTATGTTTTTTGGTTTAGTTCCAAGCTCTTTAAAATGTAATAACCATGACCACTGAGAAGCTTTTGACTCATATTATTATACAGAGTTTTATTGTACACATAGGATGCAGAGCAAAGGCGGTACAATCGTTGTGTAAGTTTAGCCCCCAGCATCATATACTGTAAGTTAACGTTCCTCCCATTGTGAAAGATGACTGAGAATGCAATAGAAGATTCGTGCACAAAGGTGTGTAGCATGTCAAGGCAGCCTACAATTATACAGCTGTTGGACTATAACTTACAATTGGACCAGCTTGACTTGACGTAAAGAAAATAACTATTTTGTAGAGACAATACATTTCCAAATCAGTGGCAGAATTAGCGAATGTGGGGCCCACATGCAAAAGTATTCTTTACCCCCCACCCACCCTTTCCCTTCTCTGTAAAATACAATAATAGTAACATACATTTTTTTTTTAAATACATCAATATATAGAAAATGTTCAACTATCTTAGAAAGTGAAGTTACTGTTCTGTATATACAGTAATAAATCCACTGTAAATGGGCTTTCCTTCTCTACTGATTACATATATATATATATATATATATATATACACACCAAATCGGCGGCACTCCGGTATAAATAAAGCAAGTAAGCAGGATATAATTCCAACGTTTCGATGCTTTATTGCATCTTTGTCAAGGTACAAAATGTATGATAAACAGCACACTTACATATACCCCTCACCACACCACGTGTGTCGCCACGGCTTCCGGGTCCGGCTAAGGAGCGCCCACTTGTGACGTCATCAGCACGACCCCCGTTGCCCGGCAACAATACTAAAAACAAAATGAACATAGCAGCAAATCACAAAGAGGAATAAACAAATGTAATCCCCAAATCGTATAGGCATATTATTCACAGATGCCCCCCCAAAAAACAACAAATTAAACTAATAATAAATACACTAAACTTTTTCCATAATAGCCTCACAAAACGATCAAAATACATTCAATTGCCAAATAGGTGCAAAATACAGCAGGGAAAAAGACTAACTGCCTAATTTACAAAAAGCAATGTAATCCTAGATTTTCATTCAATCCTTTTGGTTGCAATGTGCCAAGTCTATAAATCCAGCGTGCCTCACACTGGAGCAATTTACGCGATCGATTACCACCACGAATAGATAGTGGAATGTGGTCTATAATAATATACCTAAGAACTGATAAATTATGACCCACCTCCAAAAAATGCCGTGCCACCGGTTGGTCACTGGTGCCAGTTGAAAGGGCAGCCCTAATGGCCGACCGGTGTAGGGCCATTCGCTCCCTAAGGGTCCGATCAGTTTTGCCCACATAGTTAAGACCGCATGGACAGGTGATCATATACACCACAAACTTAGTGGTGCAGCCCACCCGGTGACGGATAGAATACCTTTTACCACTATGTGGGTGAAAAAAACTGTCACCAGTACTTAAATATCTACAGGTAAGACAGTTCAAACATTTAAAACATCCATTTTTAGTTTTTAAAAAATGATCCTGTTCTTTGGCCCTTAATTGTCCTATATCTGTCTTAACCACCCAGTCACGTATATTCTTACCCCTAGTATAACAAGGCATGAGGGATGTTTCTACTAGATTAAGATCACTGTCCTTCTTTATTATGGGCCAATGTTTTTTAGAGATGATATTAATCTCCTTACTTAAAGTATTATAGTGATTCACCCATGGGAATCTCTCTGTCTGTTGTACTTTATCACTAGGGTGCAGTAGATGTTCACGGGGTAATGACATAGCACGAGCTTTCGCTCTATCCAATAAATCTCGTTTATATCCCCGTTTCAAAAACTTGACAATCATCCCATCAATATTTTCAGAGGCCATCTCAGTACTGCTACAAATACGACGAGCACGTAAAAACTGTGAAAATGGAAGACCATATTTAGATGATCTCGGATGAAAACTATTGGCGTGTAAAGTCGTATTTCTATCAGTGGTTTTGCTGAACAGTGACGTATTTAATTTAGACCCACATTTAGTGATCTCAACATCAAGAAAAGTTACTTTTGATTCATCAATGTTGTATGTTAATTTAATTGGACTCCCTGAATGGTTATGTTTGTCTATTAATTCCTCAAACAGTTCTTTTGAACCGGACCATACAATAAAGAGGTCATCTATATACCTGGTATAAAATTTTATATAGCTTGACATCTCAGAAGAAAAAAATATGTCACGTTCTGCATGTATCATATACGCATTGGCGTACGATGGGGCCACATTCGACCCCATCGCACACCCACTGCGCTGCAAATAAATTTTCCCATCAAAAATGAAATAGTTGTGGGTAAGAACTATTTCCAACAATTTAGTAACAAATGATGTAACCGGCCCCTTATACAGAGGATTACCATCAATCAAACTGTATACTGCACTAATACCTTCATCATTAGGGATGATAGTGTAAAGATTTGAAACATCTATGCTACACAAGTAGCATTCCTGTGGAATGTCACCCAATTGTATCAATTTATTAAGAAAAGATGTAGTATCTAGCAAATGATCTGGATGTCCCATGACACACGGTTGTAAAAGTGTGTCTAAGAATACAGATGTTGGTTGAAATAGAGATCCCCGGGCCGAAATGATTGGACGCCCCGGAGGGTTGTCCAAGCATTTGTGCACTTTTGGTAAAGTGTATAATATAGGAGTAATGGGATACTGAGGCAGTAGAGCATCACACAATTCTTGTGAAATGATGCCCTCCAGTACCGCCCCCTCCAAACATTCCTGTAAAATTCCTTTATAATTTGCAGTGGGATCCACATCAAGACGCATGTATACCAACTTATTACTGAGTTGTCTCATCACTTCAGCAGTATACTTGTCAAGGTCTTGAATAACAATCGACCCGCCCTTATCTGCGGGTCGTATAACAACATCAGAATATGAAGACAAAGATTTTAGCGCTTTAAGCTCCTCCCTACTCAAATTGCTGGAACATCTGGGTACATTTCTATTCAGCATATTAACATCCTTATCAACCATATTAATGAAGGTTTTGATAGAATGGTTATTAGACATAAGATCAAACAAAGATTTCATAGTCAATTTAGACACTGTAGTAGGCACATCATATGCTTTACCACTTATTGGTTTTGCCTTGGAAACTGTAGGGACATACAATCTATCAAAACGGAATCTGACGGATATTGAATATCAGGTACTATCTAAGGGTTTATCGTATGTCCCTACAGTTTCCTTTCGTAATATGGATTGGGAGATTGAGAAATACAAACTCCACAGACAATTGAAACTGCATGAATTTTTTAGGGGATCCAAGGCAAAACCAATAAGTGGTAAAGCATATGATGTGCCTACTACAGTGTCTAAATTGACTATGAAATCTTTGTTTGATCCTATGTCTAATAACCATTCTATCAAAACCTTCATTAATATGGTTGATAAGGATGTTAATATGCTGAATAGAAATGTACCCAGATGTTCCAGCAATTTGAGTAGGGAGGAGCTTAAAGCGCTAAAATCTTTGTCTTCATATTCTGATGTTGTTATACGACCCGCAGATAAGGGCGGGTCGATTGTTATTCAAGACCTTGACAAGTATACTGCTGAAGTGATGAGACAACTCAGTAATAAGTTGGTATACATGCGTCTTGATGTGGATCCCACTGCAAATTATAAAGGAATTTTACAGGAATGTTTGGAGGGGGCGGTACTGGAGGGCATCATTTCACAAGAATTGTGTGATGCTCTACTGCCTCAGTATCCCATTACTCCTATATTATACACTTTACCAAAAGTGCACAAATGCTTGGACAACCCTCCGGGGCGTCCAATCATTTCGGCCCGGGGATCTCTATTTCAACCAACATCTGTATTCTTAGACACACTTTTACAACCGTGTGTCATGGGACATCCAGATCATTTGCTAGATACTACATCTTTTCTTAATAAATTGATACAATTGGGTGACATTCCACAGGAATGCTACTTGTGTAGCATAGATGTTTCAAATCTTTACACTATCATCCCTAATGATGAAGGTATTAGTGCAGTATACAGTTTGATTGATGGTAATCCTCTGTATAAGGGGCCGGTTACATCATTTGTTACAAAATTGTTGGAAATAGTTCTTACCCACAACTATTTCATTTTTGATGGGAAAATTTATTTGCAGCGCAGTGGGTGTGCGATGGGGTCGAATGTGGCCCCATCGTACGCCAATGCGTATATGATACATGCAGAACGTGACATATTTTTTTCTTCTGAGATGTCAAGCTATATAAAATTTTATACCAGGTATATAGATGACCTCTTTATTGTATGGTCCGGTTCAAAAGAACTGTTTGAGGAATTAATAGACAAACATAACCATTCAGGGAGTCCAATTAAATTAACATACAACATTGATGAATCAAAAGTAACTTTTCTTGATGTTGAGATCACTAAATGTGGGTCTAAATTAAATACGTCACTGTTCAGCAAAACCACTGATAGAAATACGACTTTACACGCCAATAGTTTTCATCCGAGATCATCTAAATATGGTCTTCCATTTTCACAGTTTTTACGTGCTCGTCGTATTTGTAGCAGTACTGAGATGGCCTCTGAAAATATTGATGGGATGATTGTCAAGTTTTTGAAACGGGGATATAAACGAGATTTATTGGATAGAGCGAAAGCTCGTGCTATGTCATTACCCCGTGAACATCTACTGCACCCTAGTGATAAAGTACAACAGACAGAGAGATTCCCATGGGTGAATCACTATAATACTTTAAGTAAGGAGATTAATATCATCTCTAAAAAACATTGGCCCATAATAAAGAAGGACAGTGATCTTAATCTAGTAGAAACATCCCTCATGCCTTGTTATACTAGGGGTAAGAATATACGTGACTGGGTGGTTAAGACAGATATAGGACAATTAAGGGCCAAAGAACAGGATCATTTTTTAAAAACTAAAAATGGATGTTTTAAATGTTTGAACTGTCTTACCTGTGGATATTTAAGTACTGGTGACAGTTTTTTTCACCCACATAGTGGTAAAAGGTATTCTATCCGTCACCGGGTGGGCTGCACCACTAAGTTTGTGGTGTATATGATCACCTGTCCATGCGGTCTTAACTATGTGGGCAAAACTGATCGGACCCTTAGGGAGCGAATGGCCCTACACCGGTCGGCCATTAGGGCTGCCCTTTCAACTGGCACCAGTGACCAACCGGTGGCACGGCATTTTTTGGAGGTGGGTCATAATTTATCAGTTCTTAGGTATATTATTGTAGACCACATTCCACTATCTATTCGTGGTGGTAATCGATCGCGTAAATTGCTCCAGTGTGAGGCACGCTGGATTTATAGACTTGGCACATTGCAACCAAAAGGATTGAATGAAAATCTAGGATTACATTGCTTTTTGTAAATTAGGCAGTTAGTCTTTTTCCCTGCTGTATTTTGCACCTATTTGGCAATTGAATGTATTTTGATCGTTTTGTGAGGCTATTATGGAAAAAGTTTAGTGTATTTATTATTAGTTTAATTTGTTGTTTTTTGGGGGGGCATCTGTGAATAATATGCCTATACGATTTGGGGATTACATTTGTTTATTCCTCTTTGTGATTTGCTGCTATGTTCATTTTGTTTTTAGTATTGTTGCCGGGCAACGGGGGTCGTGCTGATGACGTCACAAGTGGGCACTCCTTAGCCGGACCCGGAAGCCGTGGCGACACACGTGGTGTGGTGAGGGGTATATGTAAGTGTGCTGTTTATCATACATTTTGTACCTTGACAAAGATGCAATAAAGCATCGAAACGTTGGAATTATATCCTGCTTACTTGCTTTATTTATACCGGAGTGCCGCCGATTTGGTGTGTATTTGTGGAGAACTTTTCGTTTTCTTACGGAGGGCACCCGGGACTTTTTGATTGCTGTATGGGAGTGCCATCCATTCGGACGCTATATATATATATATATATATATATATATATATATATATATATATACCAGTATTCTCTTGGATTACAGTAATTGTAACACAGAATATATATATGTGCTTTTTACTCCATGTACTGTACAATATATCATTAGTTATGGTATAGGAAGAATTATTTGATAATACATGAAATGATTTGGTATGGGATCACAATAAGTTATGTTACTAGAACCTGTGATATAATAGTAACAAATAATAATAATATATTAGTCAGGGAGAATAATCCTACCAAGAAACTCTGAGGGTAAATTCAAGCAAAAATGTTTGCCCACTTTAGCGTGACCTTTATCAGACAGGGGATATGAAGTGGTAGAGAGACAAATATTTTCAACCCCCTCTGATGCATATTTATGTCTCCATATTATCGTGGGGGAAGCAGGGGCATGGTGCTACAAATTGCATCATCACAGCCCCACCATGGTATGTGGGATGGTTGCCAAGAGAACCCCCCAAATTTGTCAATATCCTGGAAATTCCAGGATATAGGCAACTAAGCTCTAATAGCTACTTAGCACACGAGTGATAAATGTCACTGTGTATTGTAAATGGTGCTCCAGCCAATCAGCTCCCAACTGTTATTTATCTAACAGTTGACAGTTGGGAGCTGATTGGCTGGAGCATCATTTACAATACACAGTGAAACTTATCACTCGTTTTGGTGGTAAATCTCATTAGTAAATGAGGCCCCTAATCTTCTGAACACCAACAGTCGCAGCTTGTCAATAGTTCCGCAAAAAATAATAATAATGTCAGACAGGTGAACCTCTGGCTGATGAGGGCCTCAGTGCTTTGTGCTGTCTGCACCTGTGTTTGTTCCACTCCTATTGCTATATCATTTTGTCAGTGAAAACCAATATATACAAATTGCATGCAGATAATTATAATTGTAATGCAGGTAGAGAGTATGGGGCATGCAGGGGCATTGTATGGGGTCAGGGGAGGTATAACCATGCCCCAAAGTGGAACGCTATTCACCCTCAGTCAGGGTCGCCAATACTTAGCAATGGGGACAGCTTCTACATAGTACCCACTATGGACTGTATTCACACCCACACTTATAGCCACACCCTCCTGGGGTCAGACAGAGCAATTGACAGCCATGAAAGCATGATTCAATGAAAGATCTCCACTGCCCTTATTACAGCTTAATAAAAAAATGTGATACATTATTAAATTACACCAGTATGTTTTTAGACATTTACAAACAATTTAGATTCATATTCTTAGAAGTTAGGATGATATGATGGTTAAGAGAGGCATGCAAGTATTATAATAAAATAAATACAGTATTTACTTTACACGTATTTATTCTGACCCTAGTATATATTAAAATAAGAGGGTAAGGGTCATTTTGAGAAAGACATAATGCAGAAACCATGCTAGAGGGAACATGTGTTTTACAGATACACTCACAGGACAAGCTGAATCATTAAGCCTGAAAAGTGGCTTCTTGATCTGTACCCAGGCTGAGTAAAAACAAATGTCTCTTTACATGTTGAGCATGTGGCATTAAGCTTTCCCGCATTTTTCCCGCATTAAGGAGGCAGCACTACGGTAAATTATACATTAGTGCCTCAACAATGAAATATTTTTTTTACATTTTATTGTTCATTATATGGCAAATAAAAAAAGGACACTTTACAATGATGACATTAATTTACAGTAATATGTACCCAGGATATACCGTGTAAGAATGGACACACAAATACAAACTAATACTAATAAACACATATACTGTATGTCCAAACTAGGAAATTTAAACCCATTTTACATACACTTAAGAAACAGACACACTTGGCAGCCATTTACTTGATACAGGGTCGCTATTTATCATTGGTGACAGTGGAGGCCAGGTAAAATATAATTTCTTACTACCACATATCATTGCAATAAGAAATTATTTTAAGTGACAATGAATCAAAATTCTGGGACAGTGATTCCAGTATTAACCTATCCCAGTGCTATTACTGCTGGGTTTAGTCACAGCTTTCCCACTGTACATGGGCAGCCACTGGGCTGCCCATATGTAGGCATAGGCTGCTGGGAGTGGTCTGGAGGTCTCTCTCCAGTGAAAAGGTAGCCTATATGTTACAAAGTCTAACATAATCTAAAGATGGTCATATCTATTTCCTGGCAAACTACAAAAAAGTAAAATTTTCAGAGATGGTAAAATAAGCAACATCACTACTCCCATAGTGTTTTGTGGCTACTTAATGAACACAGGCGATATCTATGATGTCTCATGCCTTAGCCCTGTAATACATTGCCCCAATATTAAAAGTTCAGAAAATCATGCAGAAACAGCAGTTTCCTCTTGTTATCCTGTTGTATGATAACTAGGAACCATAGTCACATATACTGTATAACTATACTCACAGACACACACAGCTGCACATATGTGCATAATCAACCAATTGGTAAGGCACACTCGCAATGAAGATAAAGAAAGTGGGCGGGGATGCTGACTGACAGCTGAGCCTGTCAAGTCAGTAACTAAAAGTAGCGAACAAGAGTGAGGAGGAGGGCCATCCATCCCAGTACATGCACTGTGTTCTGTCACTGTGTGTTGTCTGTAAGCCACCAGACTTGGTGAAATTGCTGTGGTACAGGGTTATGGCCTGATAGTCAGTAGCTCTGCATTGCGGTGCATGTGTAAAAATAAAACCATCAAGGACACAGCTACCATTGATAGAGTGAAATCATCTGTATATCTGCCTTCGATTGTCGAATCATCAACCATTGGTATGCAACCATCGATGGTTTCTAATCATCGATGGCCCATGTCAATCCCTACACTGGCTTATTAGTGGCCGTTGTCCCCAGCATAAGTATGCTGCCTGGTGGACCTTTTACACTAGCGTCCACGGATCATCCCTCAGCCTCCCCTCCCTCCAAAATATTCCACGCGCCTGGTGCTACTGAATGGAAGCCTCCATGCGATTGATGGGGGCTGCAAGGACGCGGGCACTGAGTGATACAGGCTGCAAGCAAACCAGCCTCATCGTCTCCCCAGTGGTCCCATACAGTCAGAGACATAGGCAAACGCAGGGGGGGGGTTCCGTCTGCCTGGAAACCCCCCTCCCCAGCACATACCATGACCACAGTAGAAATAATAATATAATAGAATTTCACTAGTGCTGCATGTTCTTCTCAGTATCACAAATGAAATAATTAGCACCACCTGTGGATCTTTTAACATGTATCAGCCAGTAATAAATAACCTGTGCAATAGGAGATCTGGAAAACATGCAATGTTAGGGATGCACTGCTATAGAGCCCAATATGTACATATATGTCCAGGGAAGTGCTAGGTTCTTCTGCTGCTCCTCCAGTGTCCCAGACTTGCTCCAATGCTCTGGAATGGTGCCCACATCTAAAATAAAACATTCAGCTCAGGCAGGATGGCTTATTGCCGCATCAAATGACTTACTGTGATCTCTGGTCCAGTATATGCTGGAATTATGACACACAATACACATTGTGTGATGCATATTAAAGCTGGATAAGTGCTAATTATACCCTCTTCATGGACTGGCCACGCTCGCTCTAAAATCAAGCATTTGGAAACCCCCCTCTAGAAATCCTGCGTTTGCCACTGAGAGATACAGGCATCAGTAGAGGTAAGGAGTCTGGCGTCCTATAAATAATTGGAAGGCTGACTGCGCATGTCCAGCTGTTGGAGCACTGAAAATCTCATTACACCTTGCCAGCTGGATATGCTGAGACTTGTAGTGCCTTACATGTTTCATGGGGTGATATATATATATATATATATATATATATATAAAAAATAATTATAACATCTATCTATATATAATACTAGGTAATGTATCTGGTTTCACCCGGGTAGTCCTTAGATATTTATTGTTTACATTTGTTTACATTTACTTCTCACCACACCAGAAACACATTAATCCTTCACCTGTATAATAATACACTCCCTCTCTCACTGCTATGGTAAGACACTACCCTCCCTTACCTGTGTGCTAACACATTCCACTCCCTCACCTCTGTAGTAACGCATTATCCTCGCTCACATTTCCCTCCCTTGCCTGTGTTGTAATACATTCCCCTCTCTCACCTTAGTAGTAACAAATTCCTCTCCCTCACCTCTGTAGTAACACATTACCCCCACTCACTCATCCCTGTAGTAACACATTCTCCTCCCTTGCCCGTGTTGTAACACTTTCCCGTAGTAACATATTTGACATTTCCCTCACTCACCTGTGTAGTAACACATTCCCCTCCCTCACTATTCAAATAGGGAAGCAACACCATCTGCCAGTGATGTTGGCAGTACAATGACAGTTAGTGTTTGCATATGAACTGTGCTACAGCCACGATGAGACAGTCAATCAGGACATTGCATAGGGGGAGGAAACATTTTAGCACTTTTCACATTCTAAAGCCTCATTCACACTAGATGATTTTTATGAATGATATCTGGACGATATCATTCAACAATATATTGTTTATATTGTTCAGTGTGTATGCAGTGAACGACCATCAATGCGTGCTCCCGTGGGTCATTACCGATGTCTTTTGTTGTCCGTACATGCAGGCCAATGTGACCATATCTTCAAGAATTGCCTGCTCAGAGATGTGGCAGGATTACTACACTGAAAGATATCTTTAAAGATATCTTTCAGTGCATACACTTAATATAGTTTGTCCTGCACTACCGAAAGTTCAAGGGAAATCTTTCACCAATATCGTTCATACAGCACATTGTATAGTGTGTATGAGCCTTTAGTAGTCGAAATTCTAATAAAATCCCTTCTTAGTGGGTACATACATCATGGAAGGCATATTCTCCCCGATTTTCATGTTGCTAGGTCCAGGGGTTTGGGCTGGGCATTGATAAATCAGTCAGTCAGGACATTTGATTTTATATATATATATATATATATATATATATATAGATATACTGTATATATTAGATGCTGTCTATATCATGCTCACTGGTTTGCTGAATGGGATGATGAATGTACTGTATGGAGGGCACTGGAATGCTCTTTTGCTATATGACGATAACTACAGTGGTCTTTGTATTGTATAGCTGTCATTGAAATGCACTTTCTACTGTATGGCAGTCACTGGGATGCTCTTTGTGCTTTATGTAGGTAAATAGGATGCTTTTGGTTCTGTATGATGGTCACTTAGATGGTCTTCCAACAGTTCCAATTTTCTGTGGGTCAGCCCCTATTTTTGGACACTGTCTAACTAAGCAAGAGCAAGTGGTGAATAGAGTGCCAGGCACATGCACACAGCATCTATTCAATGGAGAGAAGGACTGGTGGCATGCCCAACAGCCTGTCAGCGCAGAGAAGGAGCCAGGGAAACGGGCAAACCCTGTATTATGCCATCTCCAGGTGAAGTTATTTTCACAGGGCTTCCCCTGGTATTTTTTAACAATATATTTTTAGTAAATCTCAGGCAGATAGCATTTCCCATTACAAATATGGGAAATGCGATCTGTGTACTAAAAATATGCGAATTAAAGGGCATAGAGTAGTTTTTCATGAAAATGACTCTAATCATACTTTAATACATTTATGTGATATTAAAATAATGAATAAACACCTTTTTTAGATTTTTATTTCTTAAATAATATTGATAAATATGGCCCTATGTCTCTTACATTGTATTAATACAAGGTTAAATACATTTATAAGATATTGTTATATATATCATGATACATGTTTTAAAGCAGTTAAATTTCTTTGTCCTAAACAAGAGGGGAACCACTGAGTAACGCATGTGCAGTACGTCTGCTTTCAGTAAAACACCACGCCTGCTCCTGTAAACATATTGTAAGATGCATTTCATTATGGGAAATATAGCAATATAATGTAAAAGAAACACAATATATGAATGAGACAAAGGCTAACAGAGCAGGCTCTGTGTCGGCAGACGGAATATATTTGCTTTCAAAGGATCTTGAAGATGTTTTGGTGTTGAACGGGGTATGTCGCAGCCCAGATGTTATCAATTATCAGCAATATCCCAGCACAGTTCAGGATGAAAACTGTATCAATGAAAAATTCCAAGTCAAAGGTTCCCTTTGTATTGATAATGTTCCACTTAGTATGTTTTATTAAGGCAAACGGAATGCCATACATCTTGCTCTCTCTGGGAATCTCTCTGTTTTCACAAGCTGTGATATAAAAATCATCTAAACACACTGTGGGTCAGAACTGTGAATGAAAGTAACACAGTAAAAGAAAGAAAAATGCAAAGTGAGAATGTAACAATAGTATAATAAAGTACGCCGCAACAGCACTGAAGTGATTGGAATTCAACAGTATTTTATGAAATTCTATATAACATATTCCTGTGCAGAGCCGTAACTAGACATTTTGGTGCCCTGTGCCAGAAAAAGCATTGGCACCCCCCTCCCCATTTTTAGTGCACCTGAAAAAGGGCCATGGCTTCATGGGGAAGGGCCAGGGAAGAGATAGGGGGACTCCTTGAGCAGCCAGGAGATGCTGGGGATAAAAGAAGAGGAAGCTACAAGTAAGAATGATAATAAACAGAAAAATTGACAGGCTCAACCAGCGCCCCCTGCCCTGCGGTGCCCTGTGCCAAGGCACTGGTCGCACTACCCTAGTTACGACCCTGCTCCTGTGTACTGTACATTTTTACTACAGTCCTCAACTTTTCTGGCGTGAAACAAAATTTCTGTTTTTGACAGCGATTGAACTGGGGGAGATTTGAAAGTGGGTCGTGACACCTCGGAAAAAGACAGTACATGGGTGGTTAGAGGCAGCTTCAGTCCCGTTGTCATTTGGCGGTGTCAAATATTGTAGCTGCTTTAGAATGGTTTTCTGACAAATACACTTATTCATTCTAAAACATTGAATTAATCAGTCAATGTGTCAGTGTGCCATGAAGCTGGATGGTGAATGCTATATTCCCTGTCACACCAAAGTCATTGAACTGTCTAAACAATATATAGAGTAGAATTGCTTTGGTTTAACAAGGGAACAGTGGGCCTGATTCAGAGCCGGACACTCTTGAAGAGCGCTCGCTCTGAATCAGGGCGTTTTTTTTTTTTTTTGCTGCGGCCACTTGCTAAGCTGTGGGTCACCACAGTGTAAAGGGCCGGCTGGCTTGACCGTTAAAGGGTGCTGTAACTCCCAAAGTACACTCCAGTCCAAACCAAATAAAAAAATATTTTCTGTGTTTGTGAATTGTGTGCGCAGTAGCCGCACGTGCATCAACAAAGTAGTGCCAAGCGTGCGCCTGTGTCATAAGTAAAGGGCCGGCTGGCTTGACCGTTAAAGGGTGCTGTAACCCCCAAAGTACACTCCAAACCAAATAAAAAAATATTTTCTGTGTTTGTGAATTGTGGCCCTCATTCAGAGCCGTACGCTCTGAGCAGAGCGCATGCTCTGAATGAGGGCCGTCCTCCATAACTATGGAGCGTCCTCCTGGACGCTCGTATAGCTGTGGGTCACCACCCACAACCTATACGAGCGTGCAGTTTGATGGCCGCGATGGTCTTGACCATCGCGACCATCGAAACTGCGAGCCGGAGCCTGCGGTTGAGTTTCTCAACCGCAAGGCCCGGAGTGATTTTGGCTCTATCAGAGCCAAAATCACTCCCACTGACATCACTAGTGATGTCAGTGGGCCGGCTTCTGACGGTAGGCGTTCCATTAGGAACGCCCCCATCAGAGAGGCACGCCCCCGGCACGCCCTCCAAAGGGGGCGTGCTGTCAATCAACATCGACAGCACGCCCCCTTTGATCAGACACAACGAGCGAAGGAAAGTCCTTCGCTCGTCGCGTCAGGCGCATGCGCACGACGGAGCTCCCTCCGTCGTGCGCATGCTCAGTGCAGAACATCGACCCACTTGCGAGCGGACAGCCGCTCGCGAGTGGGTCTGAATCAGGCCCTGTGTGCGCAGTAGCCGCATGTGCATCAACAAAGTAGTGCCAAGCGTGCGCCTGTGTCATAAGTAAAGGGCCGGCTGGCTTGACCGTTAAAGGGTGCTGTAACCCCCAAAGTACACTCCAAACCAAATAAAAAAATATTTTCTGTGTTTGTGAATTGTGTGCGCAGTAGCCGCACGTGCATCAACAAAGTAGTGCTAAGCGTGCGGCTGTGTCATAAGTAAAGGGCCGGCTGGCTTGACCGTTAAAGGGTGCTGTAACCCCCAAAGTACACTCCAGTCCAAACCAAATAAAAAAATATTTTCTGTGTTTGTGAATTGTGTGTGCAGTAGCCGCACGTGCATCAACAAAGTAGTGCCAAGCGTGCGCCTATGTCATAAGTAAAGGGCCGGCTGGCTTGACCGTTAAAGGGTGCTGTAACCCCCAAAGAACACTCCAGTCCAAACCAAATAAAAAAATATTTTCTGTGTTTGTGAATTGTGTGCGCAGTAGCCGCACGTGCATCAACAAAGTAGTGCCAAGCGTGCGCCTGTGTCATAAGTAAAGGGCCGGCTGGCTTGACTGTTAAAGGGTGCTGTAACCCCCAAAGTACACTCCAAACCAAATAAAAAAATATTTTCTGTGTTTGTGAATTGTGTGCACTGTGGCTGCACGTGCATCAACAAAGGAGCAGCGCCAAGCGTGCGCCTGTGTCCCATAAGTAAAGAGCCGGCTGGCTCATTTCTTAAAGGGTGGTGTAACCCACAAAGTGCACTACTCTCCAGCAAAAATAAAAAAATATTTTCTGTGTTTGTGTGCGCTTTAGCCGCACGTATATATATCAATATAACATAAATGGAGGACCAAACTTTCTCTGATAAAAATAAAATAGGGAAAGATCAAGAACCACTTCCTCCTAGTGCTGTTGCTGCTGCTGGGAGTTGTTCATCATCCCAGAGAGGAAGTAGGAACACCACTACTTTTACTAAACAATTGACCCTCCAACAGTCCCTAGCGATGAGGATGAAGTACGACAGCAGTCATCCTGAAGCAAAACGTATAACTGAAGCCTTGACTGCTATGTTGGTGTTTGACGTGCGTCCGGTATCCGCCATTAGTGCAGTGGGATTTAGACAATTGATGGAGGTAGTGTATCCCCGGTTCCAAATCCCATCTAGTTTCCACCTGCATCCTCAAAGCAGCAGCGACAAGCGTGCGTCTGTCTGTTAAAGGGTGGTGACACCCTCAAAGTGTGCTCCACAAACAATAAAAATATTCTTCTTTTTTTTTCTGTCTTTGTGAATTGTGTGGGCTGTAGCCGCACTTGCATCCTCAAAGCAGCAGCGACAAGCGTGCGTCTGTCTGTTAAAGGGTGGTGTAACCCTCAAAGTGCGCTCCACAAACAATAAAAAAATTCTTCTTTTTTTTTCTGTCTTTGTGAAATGTGTGGGCTGTAGCCGCACCTGCATCCTTAAAGCAGCAGCGACAAGCGTGCGTCTGTCTGTTAAAGGATTACATCGGTGACAGCATCCAAGTAGGCATGTCAGACAGTCCGTACCTGTACTGGCAGGAAAAAGAAGCAATTTGGAGGTCCCTGTACAAACTGGCTCTATTTTACCTGAGTTGCCCCCCCTCCAGTGTGTACTCCGAAAGAGTGTTTAGTGCAGCCGGGAACCTTGTCAGCGAAAGGCGTAGGAGGTTGCTTCCACAAAATGTGGAGAAGATGATGTTCATAAAATGAATTATCAACTCTTCCAGGGAGACCAGCCTCCAGAACGTACAGAGGGACCTGTGGTTGTGGATTCCAGCGGGGACGAATTAATACTCTGTGAGGATGAGGATGTACACAACACTGAAGAGGGTGAGGAATCGGTGGATGAGGAGGATGAGGATGACATCTTGCCTCCGTAGAGCCAGTTTGTGCAGGGAGAGATTAATTGCCAGCTTGTTTTGTGGGGGCCCAAACGAACCAATCATTTCAGCCACAGTCGTGTGGCAGACCCTGGCGCTGAAATGTTTGGTTTGTTAAAGTGTGCATGTCCTGTTTATACAACATGGGAGGGCCCAAGGACAATTCCATCTTGCACCTCTTTTTTTTCTTTGAATTATGTACTGTTTGGGGCCTAGTTTTTCAAACTGCCATCCTGTCTGCCACTGCAGTGTCACTCCTAGATGGACCACGTGTTTGTGCCGCCCACTCGTATCTCTTAGCATAGTCATCCAGCTACCTCGGTGCAACCTTTTGGATATAAAAACACTATTGTGAGGTGTGAGGTGTTCAGAATAGACTGGAAATGAGTGGAAATTAAGGTTATTGAGGTTAATAATAGCATAGGAGCAGAAAAATCCACAAATTCTGTGATTTTAGCTGTTTTTATGCTTTTTTTTAAAAAAATACAGATCCAAAACACAAAACCCAGAACCCAAAACACGGAAGGGTGGTTTTGGCAAAACCAATCCAGATCCAAAACACGAAGAAAGATCCAGATCCAAAACCAAAACACAAAACACGAAAAGTGGCCGGTGCACACCCCTAATTACAATATGCAGTTTTTAGGGAACTTTTGTAGAATTTAAGCCAGGTACACACCTTACGATGGTGCGACCCAGCGATGCAGCGAGCGATGTAACAATAAATTGTTTGCGACATACACACTGCGTCAGCATGCTGCATGTAACTACACAGCGTTGTTCACTGAATCATCGCATCTGACGTGCAGCACAGCAGATGGGATGTTTCAAAGAACGACGGTCGGGAACAGATCGAGCGTGCATACTATACGATGTGTACAATATATTGTTCTGATCCGCTTCGGGACGATATATCATATGGTGTGCACCCAGCTTAAGTCTTGTTTGGCATGAACAAGTGAGTGGGGCAATAATGTGATTTGCATTATCACAGTACTTCTCCAGAAAATGTCCTGGCTGGTGATCGAGGAGGTTTCCTGTATATATTGGGACCATATATATAGGACAATGTATCTGTATATATTATGAAAGTAAAAAGTATGATTTAGACACTGTGTTTTAAGAACATACTTGCCTACTTTTTAAAAAGCATTTCAAGGAGAATGTGAAAGTAACAATTATGAGCGCAACGGTAAAGTGGACGTGTACTACTACATCTGAGAGGCGTGTCATAAAGCATACCTGCCTACTTTGGAAAAAGCATTTCAGGGAGATTGTGAAAGCAACACCTACAGTATGAGCGCGCGTTAAAGTGGACGTGTACTGCTACATCTGGCGGGCGTGCCATAAAATTGACTTACTGTACATCCAAATGTAAATGAGCCCCACAGCAGTTAGTAAGAATTACGTGTAGATGAAAACACACTGATACTTTTCAGAAAATGCATGTACTGTAGTTATAGGGATCACTGATCCATTGGAATGTATATATCTCTGTTTTCTTTATTATATAACAGCTTCATAATGGGGTTAAGGTGCAATCAGGGAGATTGCTAGACTTTTCAGGGAGACAGGGAGATTGCTACTATTTCAGGGAGTCTCCTTGACAATCAGGGAGCG
Source organism: Taudactylus pleione (assembly GCA_031769625.1). Classification (NCBI taxonomy): domain Eukaryota; kingdom Metazoa; phylum Chordata; class Amphibia; order Anura; family Myobatrachidae; genus Taudactylus; species Taudactylus pleione. The sequence continues at coordinate 761,574 of JAUIMM010001269.1, forward strand.
ATGGCAAGTATGCCATAAAGTTGACTTTCACCCAAAGTATTTAGTAAGATCTATAAGATCTACTTGTTGATGAAAACACACTGATAGTTTTCAGGGCTTGCTCATGTATTATGTTTTACAAAGGGTTCCATATAAGTGTCCAAGAGAAACCTTGCGTGAAAATACATGTAGCCATTAGGCTCAATGGGGCAGATGTATGAAGCTCTGGAAAGTGATAAAGTGCAGAGTGATAAACGACCAGCCTCTCAGCTCCCAACTATCATCTTACAGGCTGTGTTTGAAAAATGACATTTAAGAGCTGATTGGGTGGTCATGTATTACTCTGCACTTTATCACTTCCCAGAGCTTCATACAGCTGCCCCAATGGTGACTTTAAAGTTATAACCAATTTTTTAGCATATAACAACTACATCATGGGGTAAGGTGCAATCAGGGACATTGCTAGACTCTTCAGGGAGTCAGGGAGATTATTAGACTCTTCAGGGAGTCAGGGAAATTGCTTCTATTTTAGAGAGTCTCCCTGACAATCAGGGAGAGTTGACAAGTATGATTATGAGAGATGTCATTGATCTGCAGCTGAATAGCAGCAAGTTGCATCCACAGTCATCCAGCTCCAGTAGGTGAGGTCTTGGAAAAAGACTAATGAGACCAAATTAAATTTTAAATTCTATGATGGTGCATTACTGCTAATATTGTATCTCTATTTTATGCAAATATTATTATTATTTTATTATTATTATTGTTATTATTATTATTATTATTATTATTATTATTATTATTATTATTATTCACCATCATAAAGTTGTGTGCATGTTGTACCATAATTGATGTAAATTGACTTTACAATTGCCAGTGTCTAAATGTTATCTGAACATCAGAAGCAGTTCTCAGTTCATGTATGCTTTGTGCAGACAGAACATAATGATATGTCAGCAACATTCAAAGGTTTTGTGGATAAAGAAACTGAAAAGTCACAGTGAGAAATGATTTAGTATTTTCCCACACTGCCATCTAGTGGATTTGGCTGTAACTGATCTGATGTGTTTTCCCTCTGAAAAAGTAAAAAACAAATTCACAGGATCTTGTTTCCGAACTGTCCTCAGGGCCTGGTTCAGCAAGGATCGCAGATGTTCATACGCATGCAATCGGCCGATTTTATAGCACTGCGCATGCGTACGCATCGCGTCCGTGAACCAGCCGCTGCAATCAGAACTGCGATCATAGTGGCGCGCAGACCTATCCTCAAGTGATTAACAGGAAGTGCCGTTTGTGGGTGGTGACGGGGGGATGGTCGGGCGAAAACAGGCGTGCTATTGCGTTTCAACGACTTTGCAGGGGCATGCATAATTTAGCCTCTAACCATATGCAGCCTGAGGCCTCATAGCGTGCGCTGAAGTTAGCAGTTCCTGAGAGAGGTCTGACCTGCCTTAACTGTGCGAATGTGTACGATGTTACTCGGTTACCGATTATTTTGCTATGTTGCCAAAGTTTATCGATGTGAGTATGGGGAAGTGGGTGTCCTTATGTTAGGCTGCGTTCGCAATGTGAATGCAAATATTTAAATATCAACGCTGATAATAGCAACTGCGTTGCATGTGTATAAGCAGAATAGCGATCCTTGCTGAATCAGGCCCTCAGTGCGCAGCACGAAATGCAGCGGTTCTGCGCCAGGATGTTTTGTCTGGATGTGTGGGATAAACTAAAAAGTGTTACCGTCACATACAGTCCTACTACCTCCTACCACTCCTATTTTTTCTCTTAAAATACTGCTAGATTTATCCTAATTGATGGCTTAAGAACAGAGTTGCCTACCCTCCCGCATTTTGCAAAATAGCCTGAATCCCCCGCATTCCCACTGCCCAGTATAAAAATTGTGACTGCGTAAACGCAAGTCCGGAGGTGAAGGGGATGGGGCCTGAGCTTGACTGCGTGAAGACGCAGGGATGTACTCACAATGGGTGATGGGACGGGTGCAGGGAGGCAGGAGTGTGGTTGCTACTGGCCCGGAGGTCTCCTGGGCCCGTCTTCCACTGCACACAGACTGTGGGGAGAGACTGATGCTCCCAGCATTCCCTGGCCAGCCAGTAAATGGAGGGAGGAGGAGCCGACACCGGAGTGAAGAGCTGCATGAGACTGAGTAGCTGCATGAATAGTTATTAGCTGCAGGGCTGTAGCTAGGGTAGTGCAGACGTGCCATCGCACAGGGCACCACAGGTCAGGGGGCGCTGTTGGGCCTGTCAAATTTCTGTTTATCATTCTTGCTTGTAGCTTCCTCTTATTTCATCCCCAGCATCTCCTGACCTCTCCTATCTCTTCCCTGGCCCTTCCCCATGAAGCCATAGCCCTTTTTTGGGTGCATTATGTCCCTTTGAAAAATGAGGGGGGCGCCAATGCGCTTTCTGGCACAGGGCACCAAAAAGTCTAGTTACGGCTCTGATTAGCTGCATGACACTGTGAGTAGCTGCATGAATAGCTGCATGACACTGTGAGTAGCTGCATGACAATGGGCTCTATTTACTACAATTCGCATATTGAATGCGGATTGTAGTGTGATATTACCGAGTGAATTCGCATTGCGAATTCAGGCAATATCACAGGGATTTACTATAAATCCCTTGCAGGGACAGAGCTTGCGATAAAGCTCTGTCCCTGGGGATCCCATCCGCACTCTAGTCGCGGTATTTTCGGAAAAAATACCGCGACTAAGAGCCCGCGCATGCGCCGACCCACCGTCGCTACTACCCCCCCACAGACGCTAAGCCCCGCCCCCCGGTGCTAAGCCCCGCCCCCGCGATCGCGGACCCGATCACCGGTCCCTGGATTCAGGTAAGGAAAAAAAAAATTTTATTTTTTTTTTCTTTTTTTTACAGTAATCAGCTTGCGGTCTACTTAGACCACATAGCTGATTACTGGTACCGGCTCCCGCCTCTGCTCTCCCCGTTAGAGCAGAGTGGGAGCCCGGTAACCGGGGGAGACCCTGGATAACGCCACCTCCAGGTGGCGTTATTATCACAGGGCTTCCCTGGTATTTTTTTACAATTTATTTTTAGTAACTTGCACACAGATCACATTTCCCATTACAATTATGGGAAATGCGATCTGCTTTACTAAAAATAAGTGATACGGGGGGTTGGAGTAGAATTTTACTAATTCTACTCCAATTGCCCTGTAATAACTACAGGTGAAACTAAAATAATGTGAAGAGGGTGTGAAAACACCCTTTTTCACTTTATTTTAGTAAAAATAATGTTAATAAATAGAGCCCTATGTGAGTAGCTGCATGAATAGCTACATGATGCTGTGAGTAGCTGCATGACACTGTAAGTAGCTGTATGAATAGCTGCATGACACTGAGTGCTAGAGCTCACTGTAGCTCCTGCCAAATCTATTCATGTCAGTGCCACAGAAGAGGAGAGGGGAGGGTGGGGGAGATCTATTTTTTGAGTGACTGTGTGTGTGTGTGTGTGTGTGTGTGTGTGTGTATCAATTAAGGTGAATGTGTGTATGTATGTGTGTGTATATGAGAATCTATTCATGTATATGTGGCATGTGGAGAGGATCTATTAATGTGAATGTGGGAGGAATCTATTAACCCCCTCCCCCGTTGTGCCCCCAGTAGTGCAGATAGGTTAAAAAAAATATATATATATATATAAAAATATACTTACCTGAATCCACGCTGCTGCTGCTCCGGTCCGCGACGCCGCTCCCGCCACCGCCCGCCAGTCCTCCCAGGCTGGCGCGCTCAGCATTATGGGACAGACGTCATGACGTCATGACGTCTGTCCCATTACCCACTGCAGGAGCCGGACGGAAGCCTGCACAGTCTGAGCCCGCCTCCTAGCGCTATTGGGCAAGCGCTCAGGGGGAGGGAAAGGGCTCAGGTGTGTAGCACAGGACCGGCGCTGGAAGCCTAGCACCGGTCCTGTGTAAATGTGTAGCGCTGACCGCACTCATTGCGGTCGGCGCTACACTGGCTAACTAGGGTGGGCAGGCCGGTAACATAGCTGGCGGTGCCCCCCCCCACGCCGCCGTTCCAACGGTGCCCAGGGCACGCACCCCGCTCGCCCTGCCCTAGTTACGCCACTGCTCTGCCCCAGCCTTATCCTTCTAAATCTACCTGTTATGAATAATCTCCAGCCTCATACCCTCTATGCCTCTCCAGCCTCATCCTCTCTGCTTCTCTCCAGCCTCACAACCTCTTCGCCTCTCCAGCCTCATCCCCTACTGCATCTCCTCAGCCTCATCCCCTTCTGTGTCTCCTCAGCCTCATCCCCTTTTATGGCTCACCAGCCTCATCCTCTTCTATGTCTCGCCAGCCTCATCCCCTTCTGCATCTCCACAGCCTCATCCCCTGCATCTCACCAACTTCATCCCCTCTGCGTCTCTCCACCCTCATCTTATCTGTCTCTCCAGCTCTATCCTCCATGCATCTCTCCAGTTCCACTCCCCCTGCAACTCTCAAGAAACATTACCTCCATCTCTACCACGCTATCCTCCCTGCAACTCTCCAGAGCTATCCTACCTGCATCTCTCCAGCGCTATCCTACGTGCATCTTTCCAGAGCTATCCTACCTGCGTCTCTCCAGAGCTATCCTACCTGCATCTCTCCAGAGCTATCCAACCTGCATCTCTCCAGAGCTATCCTACCCGCATCTCTCCAGAGCTATCCTACCTGCGTTTCTCCAGCACTATCCTACCTGCATCTTTCCAGATCTATCCTACCTGCGTCTCTCCAGCACTATCCAACCAGCATCTCTCAAGCACCATCCCCTATGTCTCTCTTCTATTAAATATACAGATATATATTCATAACATATATAATATATTATATATATATATATATATATATATTACACATAAATGTATATATAAATATATATATAATTTACAAAGCTATATATATATATATATATTTATTATATATATATATATCATTACTGTACATGTAAATTTTAGTGCCACACTGTATACAGTGTGTGTGTGTGTGTGTATAGCAGCTTAGGGTACCTCTGCCATTGTGTGTATATATATATACATATATATATATATATATATTCACAAAGCTACATATATTCTGTTATATATATATATATATATATATATAAAATCATCTCACATGTACCTCTGATCTGTATACAGTGACAGTCAGTAAAAGTTAGATGTACATTGTGAGAACATTTATACATAGCTTTGAGTAAATATATGTATAATATATATAATATATATAGTGTAAAACTGAAAGTTACATATACATTACAAGTACATTTATGAGAGGATGATCTGAGTGAGATCATCTCATCAATGTACACGTAATTTTTACTTTCACACTGTATAATATATATATATATATATATATATAAAGATGCTGAGGAATGTGCTTGTAGGTAGACAAGTACTGTACCAAAAACGGGTCACTCCAGGACTTCTTATAAATAATCCTTTATGCAAATGTCATCATCGACGTTTCGGGACTGCACAGAGTCCCTTTCTCAAGATTACAGACACAATAAAACAATTAACAAAGTGCGCTTACCTTATATCCCTTAACTGACTCTTCCATGCTGCCGACGGAGGGGAGCGGCGTGCATGCCCGCCCAGAGTCGCACACTGGTGACGTCATCGCCCTACGTGAGTGTGTGGTCATGGCAACGCATGTTCACAACATCCAAGTCTCACCCTCCGCCCGGGAGCCTGAAAGGATAATAATAGAATTAATCTGTGGAAATAAACCACAGGTTAAAATACCATGAAAATCACCAACAACTGCTACATAACTCCTGAAAAGCTTTCTCTGGCTCAGGACTCCATTCTACCATGACTTTTGTTTGCCTTTGGTCAGGTCAGTCAGTGGGACTGCCATGGTGGCAAAGTTGGGTATAAACCTCCTGTAGTACCCCGTAATTCCCAAGAAGGCTCTCACCTGCTTCTTATTCAGAGGCCGTGGCCAGTTTTGTATGGCATCAACTTTATTGAGCTGAGGCTTTATCAGGCCTCTGCCAATGGTGTATCCCAGATATTTTACTTCCTCCATGCCTAGACAACACTTTTTTGGGTTGGCTGTCAAACCTGCCTTATAGATGGAGTCCAACACTGCTTGTACCCTGGGTAAGTGAGACTGCCAATCAGGACTATGAACGACCACGTCATCCAGATAAGCAGCCGCATACCGTCTATGGGGCCTTAGAATCCTGTCCATCATTCTTTGGAAGGTAGCAGGTGCCCCATGTAGCCCGAAGGGCAACATCTTGTACTGAAACAAGCCCTCTGGCGCTGAAAAAGCTGTCTTTTGTTTGGCGCTCTTGGTTAACGGTACTTGCCAATACCCTTTGGTTAGGTGAAGAGTGGTTAAATACCTTGCCGTCCCTAGTCTCTCAATCTGTTCATCCACTCTTGGCATCGGGTACGCATCGAATTTTGAAACACTGTTCAACTTTCGGAAGTCATTGCAGAAACGCACACTCCCGTCGGGCTTTGGAATCAACACAATGGGACTTGACAATTCACTATGTGATTCTTCAATAACCCCTAACTCTAGCATATTTTTTATTTCTTTCGACACCGATTCTCTTTGTGCTTCTGGTAACCTATAGGGCTTTAGATTAACTTTAACCCCATGGTCAGTGATGATGTCATGTTTAATGACCGAGGTTTTCCCAGGTACGTCAGAGAACAGCACCCTATTTCTAATCAGAAACTCCTTGACCTCTTGTTGTTGAATTGCCGACAGGGTTTTTGCCACTGTCACTTCAGGAACTAAGGGCCCTGGACTTACTGGAGGGTCTGTTCTATCTTTCCAGGGCTTTAACAGATTTATATGGTATATCTGTTCCGGCTTTCTTTTCCCCGGCTGGTAAACTTTGTAATTGACCTGCCCCACTCTTTCTAAGATTTCAAAGGGCCCTTGCCATTTAGCCAAAAGTTTATTTTCCACAGTGGGAACCAATACTAACACTCTGTCCCCAGGAGCAAAGCTGCGTAACCGAGCATTGCGGTTGTATACCCTCTGCTGTGCCTGTTGAGCCTGTTCCAGGTGCTCTCTCACTATCGGCACTACCGCAGCAATTCTCTCCTGCATTTGAGAAACATACTCAATCACCGTTTTGTAAGGACTAGACTGCCCCTCCCATGTCTCTTTGGCAATGTCTAGTAACCCCCTTGGGTGTCTCCCATACAACAAGTCGAAGGGTGAAAACCCGGTGGAGGACTGGGGAACTTCTCTTATGGCCAACAATAAATACGGCAATAAGTAATCCCAATCCCTACCATCCTTGTCGACCACTTTCCTAAGCATGTGTTTTAACGTCTTGTTAAACCTCTCGACCAGCACATCGGTTTGGGGGTGATAAACCGAAGTTCGTAACTGTTCGATTTTGAACAGGCGGCATAACTCTTTCATGACTTTTGACATAAACGGTGTACCCTGGTCAGTTAGTATCTCCTTAGGTATACCCAGCCTGCTAAAGACATGAACTAGCTCTCTTGCAATGGTCTTGGTTGACGTATTGCGCAACGGGATCGCTTCCGGGTACCTGGTAGCGTAATCCATTGTGACCAGAATATACTGGTGTCCCCTGGCAGACTTCATTAAGGGTCCAAATAAATCCATCGCTATTCTTTCAAACGGCACCTCTATAATAGGCAATGGAACTAGTGGACCCTTAAAATGTGGCCTGGGAGCATGATACTGACACTCAGGGCAGGATGCGCAAAAGTCAGATACCTCTTTATGAAGCCCGGGCCAGAAAAACCTCTGCATTATTCGCTCAGTGGTTTTCTCTACCCCTAGATGGCCTGCCGTTATATGACCATGGGCCAGATCCAACACTGTTCTTCTGTAGGCTTTGGGAACTATTAGTTGTTCCACAACATCTTCCCCCTTCTTAGTCACCTGATATAACAAATCCTGCCACATTGCCATGTGGGGATAGGACAAAGGACTATCAGGGTCTACGGGTTTACCATCAACTACTTTTACATTCTCCCTGGCTTTTACCAAAGTAGGGTCATTCAACTGCTCCACGGCAAAGACCTCTCTTCTGACCTCTAAATCAGGCAGACGATCACCTGGCCCAACAACACTTCCCACCTCAATGGGAGGCACATCAGTTGGTGGGCCACCGTCACGCTCCGCATTCTCTAGTTCGCCAATCATAGTAGAAAAAGGGAATAACTCTGACTCAGAAGAAACTCCCTCCTCCACTACATCGACAACCTTCTCAAATGGATCGGGGTTGTTCATCTCTGGAACAAAACGGCTTTCCCACAACTTCCAGAAGTCTCTCCCCAATATTGCATCGTACATCAGACCATGCACCAAACCTACAGAAACTATAGCAGAACCACATGGTGTCTCGATGTTCACCTCGGCAGTAACATAATATCGAGTATCCCCATGTATGCAGGTCACACCAACAGTTTTCCCCTCACGCCGCAAGGGGTTCACCAGCTCAGCTTTTATAAGTGTCACCAAGCTACCAGAGTCTAACAGTGCCTCTACTTGGTTGCCATCTACAGTGAGTACACACATGTGCTTATCAGTCTCAGCCTGCCGGTCAGCCGTACAGGCTATCTGTGCAAAGAACGACCCCTGCGGTAGACATGAGCAGTATCACATTGCATAGGTTCAGTTGTAAGTGAACAATTAGCGGCAATATGGCCGAAGCCACCACATCGGAAACACTGAGTCATCTTAATGTCTAGTCGTTTACGGGGCAAGAACCTTCCCGGCCTAGCAGGCCTGTCTCCTGGTTCTACACCCTCAGTCTTAGGTACATTCCACCACCCAGCACCCTTCTCCCCTGGAACAGTCTTACCAATGTCTGTGGGAGTTCGCCGGTGCGCCATCGGGGCTCGGTGGGGCATACTCATCAGCTCCTCAGCCGCCACGTACCTCTCCACCAGCTCGACCAACTGGTCCGCGGACTTAGGGTCTGCATGGCTCACCCACTTGCGCAGAGTCACAGGTAATGATCGCAGGTACCGGTCCATCATGACCCTTTCCACGATCTGTGGTCCCGTCAGCGTCTCGGGCTGTAGCCATTTTGAGGACAGATGGACGAGGTCATGCATCTGTGAACGTGGAGGCTTGTCCTTATAGAACTCCCAGCGGTGGACCCGTTGGGCACGAACAAAGGTGGTGACTCCCAAGCGAGTTAGGATCTCCTGTTTTAGTTTTTTATAGTCCTTGGCATCAGCCAGGCATAAGTCGAAATAGGTCTTTTGTGGCTCCCCAGACAAAAAAGGTGCCACCAGACTTGCCCACTGCTCCTGGGGCCAACTCTCCCTTTCGGCCGTTCTTTCAAATGCGGCGAGATAGGCCTCCACATCATCGCCCGATGTCATCTTTTGGAGGAAGTGACTGGCTCGTACGGAGTGAGTGGTGGTGGGAGGACCAGTAGTAACATCTCTGGGCCGGGCGACCAGGTGCTGTACCACCTCTCTTATGGCCTGGCTGTTTTCCGCTAAGGCCTTGCGGGTTTCCTCGATGGCGACCTGTTGTTGCCTCTGGGCTGTCTCCAAGGCCAACAGTTGCACCCTGGTGGATTCCTGCTGAGCCCTGGTAGATTCCTGCTGAGCCCAGGTAGATTCCTGCTGAAGTTTGTTCGTCTCCTGCTGAGCTCTGGTAGATTCCTGCTGAACTGTTGTAGCTTGGAGCAAGGCCTTAATAATGTCCTCCATTTTGTCCTGGGGTGTAGGATGGAAGCTGAACCTTGCCTCTCTGAGCATTGGCTGATGCCTCCTCTATGGGACTCCAAGGACACAGTGTTATTTCCACACTCACAAATTGGGTGTCTGTCCCTTTAATTTTTAAATGGAAAGTTTTCCTCTCGCTGCAACTTCAGTGTGTGTGGATGCCCGCATTCTCCACCATATTGTGACACAGTCAGATTAGGAGGTCCCTCTCCTGGGTAGGGGACTCCTTCCTTACAAACACACAGCAGCAGGGAAGCAGCACACCAGTCTGGAAGCGAGTACAAGCTGGTCGGCGCCAGTCTTTATTGTGCAAAACAGAAACAACAAAAGAAACCATAAACATAAAACCTAGCCCTGGCCGGGCTCTAACTTTACAGGTGGTTCCCTCACTACCAGAACCTGGCAGTTCCTAATGCCCTCACCAGCAAACAAGGCACAGCACAACACTCACAGTTAGGTTTTCCAGTGTCTCTGAGCAAACTCCCTGTCTGCTCTCCCAGGTGAGACACTCAGCCCTAAACACACTAGGCTTATATTGGCCACTCTCAGGTGGAAAACTAAAAAGCCTGTTACCAGACTGCGAGAACCAAAACCTGGAGTGGCCATGGGTGGAGCCCTCCCTCTCCTCTCACCCACAACCCCCAGGTCCCAAACCGGCTTATCAAAAAGCCGAAACTCAAGCCTGCTACACTGCAGACTTTCTCCTGGGGGTTTAAAACACAAAAGACAGGAATCTGGGACAAATGTACCTGCCACAGACCACTTTACCAGTGATCCTATCACAATATATATATATTAGGGGTGTGCACCGGACACTTTTCGTGTTTTGTGTTTTGGTTTTGGATCTGGATCTTTCTTCGTGTTTTGGATCTGGATTGGTTTTGCCAAAACCACCCTTCCGTGTTTTGGGTTCTGGGTTTTGTGTTTTGGATCTGGATTTTTTCTTAAAAAATAAAAAAAACCCGCTAAAATCACATAAATGGGCCTTTTTTTGTTCCTACGCTATTAATAACCCCAATAACATTAATTTCCACTCATTTCCACTCTATTCTGAACACCTCACACCTCACAATATTGTTTTTAGGCCAAAAGGTTGTACCGAGGAAGCTGGATGACTATGCTAAGCGACACAAGGGGGCGGCACAAACACGTGGCCCATCTAGGAGTGGCACTGCAGTGGCAGACAGGAAGCCAATCAGCGTTATGGTGCCCATTTGCATGTAGCACGAACCCGGGAGATCCGTGCTACATGCATCTGTGTGATTGGCACAGAGCAATGACAGGTCCGTGAGACCCGTCTGTGCTGCTGTGGTAAAAAAAAAAAAAAACCTGTGTAAAAAAAGAAAAAAATGGCGTGCACCCCCCCAAAAAAGAGCAACCAGCCCCGGGCATTAGTAACCCAGTGCTGGGTGTGCTTAAATACAGGGGACAAACGACGTAGGGGTCCCCTGTACTTAAGCACAACCAGCACCGGGCTAGTCAGAACCAGCGCTGGTTGCCAAAATACGGGGGACAAACGACGTAGGGGTCCCCTGTATTCTGCGCAACCAGCTCTGGGCTCTGATCCGGTCCTGGTTCTGGAAATATAGGGGACAAAAAATGAGTAGGGTTCCCCTGTATGTTCCAGAACCAGCACTGGACTTTTTCTAGCGGGGGGCTGATGCCACAGCCAGGGGAGCCCTTTCACCGGGCCCCCCAGCCGCAGCATCAACCCTGACCGCTAGTCAGCCCAGGCCGGGGATCCCTGGAGAGCTGGGGACCCCCCCAATAAAGGGGTCACCCTCTCCAGGGCACCCCAGGCCCAGGCTGATAGCCCGGGGCTATCCCCGCCACCCCTGGTGGCGGTGGGTGGCGGGTTGATTGTGTGGTGTGGTGTAAATAAAGAATATCAAACATTGTCTTTACAAGTAGAACTGCAAGTCCCAGCTAGCCTGCCCCGCATGCTGGTACTTGGAGAACCACAAGTACCAGCATGCAGGGCATTAAGGGCCCACTAGTACCTGTAGTTCACCTGTAAAAAAAATGTTTAAAAAAACACAGGACACACACACCGTGACAGTATAAGTTTATTAAACATACATACACACACACACATGTACACATACTCACCTATGTAACCTGTAGCATCGGTCCACTTGTCCGGTAAAGTATCCCTAGGGGACCTGTGAAAAAAAACATACTCACCATCTCCTATGCGAGGTTCTGTCCTCTTCGTTCCAAAGTAGGCATCCCCGGACTTGGCAAAAAAAAAAAACGAAAACGCGATCCACGAACTTAGTACCGTTCTATAGAACGGTACTTCCCGAATGAGAGCTTAGCGGCGGGGTATCACCATGGAAACCCCGCTGCTAAGCGTTCATTGGCTGAGAGAGGTCATCTCCCGTCTCTCAGCCAATGAACGGCTCCCTCCATTGTAGTCAATGGTGGGAACCGCAGGGTAAACTTTAATAACCTTGCGGCTCCCAGCATTGACTACAATGGAGGGAGCCGTTCATTGGCTGAGAGAGACGGGAGATGGCCTCTCTCAGCCAATGAACGCTTAGCAGCGGGGTTTCCATGGTGATACCCCGCCGCTAAGCTCTCATTCGGGAAGTACCGTTCTATAGAACGGTACTAAGTTCGTGGATCGCGTTTTCGTTTTTTTTTTTTTTGCCAAGTCCGGGGATGCCTACTTTGGAACGAAGAGGACAGAACCTCGCATAGGAGATGGTGAGTATGTTTTTTTTCACAGGTCCCCTATGGATACTTTACCGGACAAGTGGACCGATGCTACAGGGTTACATAGGTGAGTATGTGTACATGTGTGTGTGTGTGTGTGTGTGTGTGTGTATGTATGTTTAATAAACTTATACTGTCACGGTGTGTGTGTCCTGTGTTTTTTTTAAACATTTTTTTACAGGTGAACTACAGGTACTAGTGGGCCCTTAATGCCCTGCATGCTGGTACTTGTGGTTCTCCAAGTACCAGCATGCGGGGCAGGCTTGCTGGGACTTGCAGTTCTACTTGTAAAGACAATGTTTGATATTCTTTATTTACACCACACCACACAATCAACCCGCCACCCACCGCCACCAGGGGTGGCGGGGATAGCCCCGGGCTATCAGCCTGGGCCTGGGGTGCCCTGGAGAGGGTGACCCCTTTATTGGGGGGGTCCCCAGCTCTCCAGGGATCCCCGGCCTGGGCTGACTAGCGGTCAGGGCTGATGCTGCGGCTGGGGGGCCCGGTGAAAGGGCTCCCCTGGCTGTGGCATCAGCCCCCCGCTAGAAAAAGTCCAGTGCTGGTTCTGGAACATACAGGGGAACCCTACTCATTTTTTTCCCCTGTATTTCCAGAACCAGGACCGGATCAGAGCCCAGAGCTGGTTGCGCAGAATACGGGGGACCCCTACGTCGTTTGTCCCCCGTATTTTGGCAACCAGCTCTGGTTCTGACTAGCCCGGTGCTGGTTGTGTTTAAGTACAGGGGACCCCTATGTCGTTTGTCCCCTGTATTTAAGCACACCCAGCACTGGGTCACTAATGCCCGGGGCTGGTTGCTCTTTTTTGGGGGGGGAGGACGCCATTTTTTTCTCTTTTTACACAGGTTTTTTTTTTTTTATTTACCACAGCAGCACAGACGGGTCTCACGGACCCGTTAGTGCTCTGTGTCAATGACACAGATGCAAGTAGCACGGATCTCCTGGTCCGTGCGTGCATCTGTGTCATTGAAATACACAGCAGCACAGACGGGTCTCACTGACCCATCTGTGCTCTGTGTCACTGTCAATCACACAGATGCATGTAGCACGGATCTCACGAGTCCGTGCTACATGCAAATGAGCACCATAATGCTGATTGGCTGAGAGCCGTGACAGACGGCTCTGTCAGCCAATCAGCACTTTGCCCATTAAAGGCAAAGGCATTTTTTTTTAAATGGCCGCTCGAGGCAAAACCTCGAGATCCGACAGCAGATCTCGAGGTTTTGCCTCGGGAGAGGGATCCGGGGCAGACAGGGAGATCCGAGCTTGGGCTCGGATCGCCCCGGATCCCCGAAGTTCGGGTGGGTTCGGTTCTCAGGGAACCGAACCCGCTCATCCCTAATATATATATATATATATATATATATATATATATATATCATCTCACTATATACATACATGTAACTTTTACTGACTGTCAGACACTGTGCCTGTGTGACCCAGTCAGTTTTTGTTACTGCCAGTGCCAGCCTCTGTTGTCCCTTACCTCTTTCTCCTCTGTTGCTGCAGGCAGTGCTAAGAGATACCACTGAGATAGGGGAGGGGCGGGGCCGAGTTGTCAGCTTGACGGAGCCATGAGGAGGCTCCGCAATGGCACATGTGAGGAACTGCTGTAGGCGGGCATACACAGCAGTTCCCCCTCGGCCACGGGCCATTTACCTTGTCCTTTATATTTATAGAGAGCATCTGCACATGCGCAGAAGCTCCCGCTGCTGCTGGAGCCCGAACGGGGAACGCTGCTGATCGGAGCTGGGCTCCGATCACATGGCAGCCGGCCCCGCAGCAGTGTCAGACAGACTGGCAGCAAGCCACATAAGGGAGGAAGGAGCCGGCCCAGCGGGAACTCTCCCGAGTTCCCGGCGTACCCAATCCGCCCCTGTTAATGTGTGTGTGTGTAGTGAGATCTATTAATGTGTGTGTGTGTGTGTGTAGTGAGATCTATTAATGTGTGTGTGTGTAGTGATATCTATTAATGTGTGTGTGTGTGTGTAGTGAGATCTATTAATGTGTGTGTGTGTGTGTGTAGTGAGATCTATTAATGTGTGTGTGTGGATTGGATCTATTAATGTGTGTGTGTGTGTGTGTGTGTGTGTGTGTGTGTGTGTGTGTGTAGTGAGATCTGTTAATGTGTGTGTAGTGAGATCTGTTAATGAGTGTTTGTGTGTGTGTAGTGAGATCTATTAATGTGTGTGTGTGGGTAGTGAGATCTATTAATGTGTGTGTAGTGAGATCTATTAATGTGTGTGTGTGTGTGTAGTGAGATCTATTAATGTGTGTGTGTGGAGGGGATCTATTAATGTGAATGTGACAGGGCAGATATATATTAATGTCAGTGGGGGAGCTAGGGCATCAGTTTATAGGAATATATACGCCCATAGATGGAGTTAGACACGCCCTTTGGGTGGAGCAGGCCACGCCCCCACAACGGCACGCCGCATATTCTACAGCCATATGCAATCTCCCTCAGAGTGGTTTTCAAAAGTAGGCAAGTATGCATAAGCACGAGAATGAAAGGCCATTGTGGCAGTCTATGTGTAATGTTTATATACTGTTCAGAGTGAGGCTGAAAATATATAACTTGGAGGCACAAAATGGGCCCCAACCAAAATAAAATGCTAAACTTAAATAGCTATATGTCCCTCCACAATTAACAGCCCCAAATTGTGTCCTCTCCACACCTTTATCCCATTGCAGCAAAACCTCATCTACCTTAGCGTGCCACTAATATACTAATAATAAATGATATATCTGTATCTTATTCTACATTGTGCTGCAGAATGTTTCTCGCTCCGCTGCTTTTCTCCCTCAGCTCTCCTTTCTCTCCATAGCTCTTATCTTTGTCTATTGTGCTCTCCCTTTTATCATTATATATACGGACTTCTTTATTTTCCCTCCTCCGAGTCCTGTGTTCTATTCAACCCCTCCCTCTTTTCTTCCCCCTGATTCTGCTCTCTCTATTTTCCTCTGTCTGACTTTCACCCCAGCTCATTTTCTATTTTTCCCCAACTACCTGCTATGTTTCTTTTCTTGTCGTCCTGACTGCTCATCTTCTACACCCTGCTGTCACTGAGCATGATCCCCACGTTACCTAACTTCAGGAAGGCAAAGGGAGGAGGAAATTTAATATTCAGCTCCTGTCTTCACTATCCCTCTGCAGGGTGACAAGTGGCAATAATCTGCATGTACTGTAGTATACAGAGCAGCTGTATAATGGGTAGTCTTGCAGATGCACACTTGACAATAATATCAGCTTCAACATGTAGTTCTGATCTCATAGGCCGGTGCACGTCTACAAGCTCCTAATTATTGGCTTCATGTTTCATCGCTGCTTTCTATTACAACTGTGACTGCTGTGATTGACCTGAACAGCTGCAGACGTCCCTGTCCAAGTATAGGGGAGTGGGATGGGGATGGTTGGACTTCAGAACGCAACTGTGTGTGAGAAAGGTAGATTAGCTCAATAGATAGTGTGAGGACAACAGCTGGAGGCACACTTTTAATGCTGATACTATAAACTGTCAAAATGTCGACATTATCCAGATCCCCCAGTAACCACTGTGAAACGCACAAGATGGCTGCCTCCCTATTTTCAGTTTTGTTTTTTTTTGTTATGATTTGTTCTGTAATTCCCCACTGCCTAACATACTTTTATAACTTGCTCTTTTACTGTAACCTACTGTATGTGGTGTGCACATGGTACTGTCATAACAGTATGACCAATACGTGGGACTATTGATTCAGTGGGTATCTTGTTTTTTTACCCTTGTCCAATATGACTTATCTTTATGTGTTCCTTATCTTGCACATTGCAACCTATGTAGTTTCCATATGACTGCTCCGCCCGGTACTTTGGTATGTTAAAAAACCATGGATTTGATGATTCCATGAGGTACCTCTATCCCATGCTTATATCCCATATTTAGTTTCACATATCTATGTTTTGCCCACCTTGCTCACTGCAAACTATGTAGTGGTTAGTGCCTTGCCTGGTATTCTCGTGGTTAGGATAACCAATATGTAAATCTGATGATTTTATAAGGACCATGTACAGTATCTCATAACTTACTTTAGTATTCTGTAGCCCCTCATTACATATCATCTCTGAGACATTCCCTATTCCACCCAGGTTTACCTATGTACATAAGTGCACCCAAGGTGGCTGCCTCTCGTGATATATTAGTGGGTAGACTGAAGACTCCTTGTAACTGTTAACCAAAAATGGCTGCCTCATGTTGGAATTCCATGTCTTTGCCGGTGCTTCAAAGGGTCTTGTTTGGTTTGTCTTTTTATCGGCTCCAATAATGACAATAATGCATTCTTCAGCCTATTGATATTGGCTTTGTCTCTCACTATTCTTCCTTCTTCAACCTACCAACTTTCCCTTGTTCCCTCATGACCCTGGTCTTCTTAGGACTATGGACCTCATTCAGAGCCGGACGCTATTTGCGCTGGCTCGTTCAAAAAAAAGGGGTGGCTATTCAAATGAACCGTTCACTCTTTGCGGTCTGTTCACGCCTCTAGGTCTGAACGAGCGAACCAAACTTGCGGTCGTTTTTTGAAAAAATACGCCCCCTGGCCGCTCGCATCCAACGTCATGTCCGCTATTTATTAGATTAATCGAGTACATCGACCAGGGTATGAACTGCTCGCTATTTTTGGGGTTGGTTTTTCATACCACAATTTTGCGAGCAGTTCTAACTATAAAATAACCCAGTGACGTGGTCAATGACGCTGCTGTTTTAATTATGCACACCCATAAAATGCCCGTTTTGACCTTTAAGCACGCCTGCGTTCGGATCTCCACTCCCCGTTTTCAAGCGCCTTCCCCCGTTACCACCAACATACGCCTCTTTCTGTCACTCAAATTATCAGGCATTCGCTATTTTGCGAGCACATGAATTTCGACCGCACTGACTGGTTCGCGCATGCGTATAACGATCCGTACACATGCGCAGTTGGGCAAACATCGCTCGGAGCGAACGAGCGGCCGCTTACGAGCGGCTCTGAATCAGGCCCAATGACTTGACTTGTACATGTTGTGTTTCGAAAAGCTGCCCCAGACAAGTGCCTCTCTCCTGGGAGCCATCTCACTGTAGTACTAAGTTAATATATATGTGTCCCAATAACCTTAGAACAACTTAAGCTTGCAGAAGCAGGGTCTTTGGAGCTGATGACTTGAACGTAGGCTTGTTTGTGTTGCATGATTTGAGAAACTGAGCATGCTCAAAAGTGAGAATGCAGTGTCCAGCGTATTCTTAAATGTATTACTTACGGCCAGAGAGACAGAACAGTGGTGTCATAAATCTTTCTTGTGTAGGCAAAGTTCAGTAAGGTTGTTGTTCACTCACATGTGGCCCATGCACTTCAGTACGTCATGCTATGCTGATGTCAGGAGGCATTTCATTTGCACCTACAGTATTATAAGTTAGGTACAAGTTCACATTAGGATGATGACTATTAGTTTAAATAGCATATGCTGCTGATGCAGTACCGTGTGCATTTTAAGATATGTACCACAGATTTGCAGGTTACACAACCACGACTATTGCATATAACAAAAGTTGTTACTGGCGTTTCCTTAACACTATTGAGCAACCGCCCATAGTTGCAATATGTTATCCCAGCTAATGCCAGAAAATAGAAAAAGATCACTGATCATTCCAAATTAATAAACAGAATAATTAGAGACTGTATAAATACCCAACCATTGGCCACTTTGTGTTTTTTTCATTAAGGTATTCCAGTTTATAATCCAATATAACAAATACAGTATGTACTGTAGACATATTTATGATCCTTATAATCAATCAAAAGTAAGCATTCCTATTATCAGATAATATTTACGTATTAGTGTCCCAATATGGTTTATGAATAGTGTACTTTATACTTTTGCTTAGAATCACAAACCAGTATAAAAGTAAATACCAGACAAATGTGAAAGAAAAATTAATATCCTTTAATAGTAAACTGTAGAAAGCAAATAACTGTTAGAGGCTGATACAATGCTTGGTGACATTGCGATGTCCGACTGCATTTATTGTTTGTCACAGGTAGGACATTTTTGCTAATTTTCCAGTTCAGTGCACTTTGCAACCTTTCCGGAGGTACTGTATGGCCATTGCCAAGAATTAAATCAGCCTTTAGTAAATAACTAAAATGCTGTTGAGCTTTTAAGCTCAGATCTATGGTCATTATACTTGTATAAATGCATTTATACAAGTTAGTCCCAGAGTGAGGTGTTTTCACCCCCTGGGACTGCCAGTCCGGGTTGCCTTCCAGGTGGCCCTATTGTACCCGGCTATTAGGGGCTGCAGCCAAAGCAGTCCCTTGAAGCTGGTGTTCTGTGCAGGTGCCAGGACCCAGTCAGCCGGGGGTGTCTCCTCTGCCTCGGGCAGCGGCAGACCCCTCATACAAGAGGATAGGAGCCACTGCTATTAAGTACAGTATAATTAGCTGCTTAATATACATGAAATAACTGGATAGTTAATTGAAATAATTTAACAACTAGATTGACTCACATTGCGAAAATGCTCTGTATGGACTGGTTACTTAATACACCGAGGCAAGGTTAATGATATTGCAGCATTTCAGTCGCACTTATTTGACCTCTATCATAAACCATCAGGGCACTGTGCTAAAGATGTGAGGAAGTTTCAGCTGTCTGTAATTGTAATACTTTAGTTTTTAACAGCGTTACATTAAAGTGTCAGGTTTGCCCTGAGCAATGTATTTATCTTCGAAGATATTTTAATGTTGGGATTTAGTCATCCTTTAAAATTGGAAAGCTCAGTACTCAAGTTGAGATTTAACAAATTTGAAAAATGTCCTTTGATAGTGAAAGGCTGGTAATTATTATTATAGTAAAATAGTATAGAGCTTTAAATAGTTTTATATTTGAAATATATTACATTAGTAAATATTTTGGACCATTTTGAATATTGAACATTTGTTTTATTATAAAAATCACTTGAGCTCTCTAGATAGATCAGCAAATAGAGACATGGGGCGAAATGTAACAGAGAGTAAACGCTGACACTTTTAAAACTCGGCCAATGTAATAGAGTCTGAGAACAGGCAAACTCGCATGTTTTTAGACTGAAAAAACTATTTAAACTCTCATCCAGATGTTTTCCCATTTTAAAAATACAGCTCAACCAATGTAATAGTGTGAGAGTTTACTGCTAAACTCTCACATTTTCTAAAAACTCTCACCCTATTACATTTGGCCCATGTAATGCTTTATTCCACAATATTTTGGTACATGACCGGTGCCAAATTAATATAGGCAGTATAGTCCTTATAGATGATGATCAAAGGTTTGATTTCAAAGTGTTTTTCATTAATGATTCAACAGAGTTTCTCCTTGGAGACTTTCTCTGTTGGATTATGATTTTTGATTAATAATATTATTAAATCGGGCTCTAGCCACCAGCTGATCAATAGATTTTTTTTTCTCCAGACTGGACCTATTGGCCAATTGGTAAAATGACAAATGTTCTTTAAAATTAGCAATAGTTTTGCCCATGTATTTTAGACTGAAAGGACAAATGATGACGCATGATAAATTAAATTGTACATATTAATCTGCATCTAATATGTATACAAGAACCAAACTGAGCGTGATTGAATGAAGAACCAGTCAGTAATCTATGCCATATGGTACAATTGTTTGAACATCTGTAACATCCATGTCTCAGAGTAGGAAGCCAAGCTTTAGAATGTTCATTGCTGTAATGTACAGGATCTGTTTTAACTAAAACATCACACAATTGAGATGGTATTTGATGGCAAAGTACAATACATATTTTCAAATACAGTATTAGCCTGCTAATGTTTTGCATTTTTATCCTACCCTTGAACCTCACAGCTGCAGTACTGCAATAATACAAGATTTTCATTCAAGCTTAATGGAAATCGGGTGTCATGAAGGAGGCAGCTGTGTGGAGAATTCTGATTGAGATTATTGGCACAGTAACGGGGGCAACATCTGTACAGTATTTGTTATTTGTTTGGTCCAGTTGTTTAATCATTAGTCCTACAGTTAGCATGTTTCTCTGTTTGTAATGCTACAATCACAATGAATGGTACATTTTCACCATGAGCCAAAGTATTCCATGTGTTTGTTTAAAGATTGAGACACATAAAGCACTGAGGACTGATAGAGATAGATTATGAAAGGATAATGGTAAGATGGGCGTATCTATATATTTACTAAATTTGCCGTGTTTCAATGCCAAAAAAATGACATACACAGCTGTTAGATATTTAGCACTTGCTCTATAGAGATTTTTGTCTTCACATTGTTATTTTATTAGCAAAACCACATTATCCTTGGGATTTAATTTGTAAGAATTATTTACGGGACCAAACATATCCTAGGCGCTTCCAATGGTGATCTGTGAGATGATGGCCCTTTACTGTTTCGTGAGTAGCTTGAATTTTAAAACTGTCTGAATCTTACAGCAGCTTTATAGCTAAAATATAATTTTATTAAAAAAATATACTGTTTTATAATTTATTTGTTTTATTATTTTATAGATTGCAGCCCTGCAGTATGGCAACCACAACTGTACTTCACCAATTCCCTTTAGGTCCAGTAGCATAACACTGCAACATTTTCCACCACTAATTTAAATGGAAATAATAATATTATTTATTAATTTGATTATTGCTAATTATTTACTTTTTAATTAGTTGATTTAATCCTCTTAATGGTTAGTCCACATGTACCATAAAATACAGAGTCCCCCTACTCATATAATATAATGACATTAGGCAGAGCCATTCACTAGAATATGAAAACTCAATAAGGTAGTCTTACTTAGGCATCTCTTTATGTACAGAAAATATGGCATTTAAGGTAACACAGTTTTACCATATTTTTTTAACAGAAGATGGAACGCCTCTTGTGCATGAATTCTTACCTAGAGCTAAGAAAATCTTATTAAATGGTTTCACAGAATATTAACCTCATTTGGTTACAGAATTTGAGCTATTCTCTGGCGTAATTTGCCCTTAACAGTTGCCTCTTTATTTCCACTTGGAATTTCGGGTCCTATCCCATGTACACTAAAGAGCCAAATTAATATAATCTGAACATACACTATGGGCCAACAGTAATAGGGTGAGGGATTCTGAAAGTCCGGAGATTTTGGCGAGTCTGCAGATACATTTAAAGCGGCAATGTTTAACAAGGCAAAACCCATTTCCTTTTGCTATAATAAACATTGCCGCTTTAAATTTACCTGCTGACTCACCTAAATGTTGGGACTTTCAGAATCTTCCACCCTATTACATTTGGCCCTGAATCTCTATTTAGAAATGATAAAAACAGCAGAATGTATACAAACTCAATGCAAAATACGAATCAAAAGTGGACCTCAAAGATTGTATCATTACAGCTTTTACCTCTACAATTCATAGTAACTATTGGAGCTACTATCCTTTGTGTTGCAATATGGTGGCATGGCCACTAAATTGAAGACATTATGAGAACATATAATAAAAGTATGGGGCTATATTTTGGAATCAATGGTCCTTATGGTGGCGATATGGTTTTAGTATGTGTCTATACTGTAAGGTGGAATGGAATAGTTTGTATTTTGTGAAACACAGAAGGTGCAACACAATTATAATAACTGGATTAGTTAGTGTGCTATTTATCAATTTTGAGATAATGCCCAAAACCCATTTCTATCTGGCCCGAATAGAAACTTTAGGTTTTGGTGATATTTTTCCACCAGCCTATGATGAAAGAGCTGCTCTGATAAGCAGAGGTCCAGTGAACACAACCACTTTCATTGCTCATAGAGGCAAAGTATGCTCTGCCAGTTTTCATCACAACACTGTTTTTGCTTATGAGCAACCATAGGTTGCACATGCATGTGATGAGGGCCGGTGGAGATATCACACACCAGACCCTCTTCCCAGGTTTGAAGTTAGGCATCCTATAACCCAAGGAAGAGTCTGAGCTTGGTCTTCCTCTGTAGATTGTAGTCATCCTGGGCTTGCTTGAATACAGATGTCAACATTGTAAAGACTGAAATGTTTGTAGGGTGAAGGCAAAACCCATAAATTAAGGTGCCAACGCCTTCTCAATTTATTATGTGTTTCTGGAGTGTCTTCTGGTTTAAATCGATCATGTCGTCATCACTGTCATGACTAGAAGATAAGTACTGCTGCATGTACTATACTACATCATCCACCACTGAGCATCACAGTGATTGTCATATAATACAGAGAGCACCAGTGACCACTATACAATACATACAGATGTGTCCACATACATCTGTCCTCCGTGTGCTACAAAAGTCGCGTTACACAATGTGTGAGCACTGTATCACTGAGCATCTTTTCATGCAACTTTTTCCATTAAAATACCTATGTTCTGTGTGCGACTGTGGCTATATCTGCATGCATTCATGCATCGTCCTATGCATTAAACAGAATATCCCTTTTATGTAATGTCCATGCTGTGTTCACCTTTATGGTACAATACAGTAAGTACCATAAGTAGAGACGGAGAACAATGGACAGCACGTCTCAGTGTGCTGATTGGTCTGCCAAACCTCTAAGCCTCCAACCTCTAAATCAGGCAGAATGCCATAACACTCACCAACGTTCTGTGCCGGACAGCTCAGCAAGGCCTGCTAACGTCGTCAGCTGAAAAGAAACTAGGAGAGAAAGAATACCAGGTTAATGGTGAATCTTTCCCACACTAGGAACAGAACACATTGATTAGGGTAACAGTCATAGCCACCATGTAAGTGAATGATCACCATCGACTCTAGGGCCTCACTCACCCCATTCCACTACTTGTGCTTTTACACAGCGGAGGTGGAATGTGAAATTCTGCACAAGTCATACAGCAGGTATTGTGATCAGGCCATAGAAAGAGGAGGGGTGGAGACAAAACAAACAGAGGACCTGATTCAGA
Organism: Taudactylus pleione; assembly: GCA_031769625.1. Lineage (NCBI taxonomy): Eukaryota > Metazoa > Chordata > Amphibia > Anura > Myobatrachidae > Taudactylus > Taudactylus pleione. Next base: position 784,942 of record JAUIMM010001269.1, read on the forward strand.
CCTGCTCGCTAGCAAGTGATCACTCGTTGCTGGCGATGTTTACAAATGTGCGCATGCGTATAGTTTGCAGTGCGCGTGCGAAAACTACTACGAGCGCTCGCTTGCCCTGCAAAGACAGCCCAGTGGAATGAGTGATAGGAGAGGCCATTTGTGGGTGGTAGCAGGGGCAGGGCAGTAGTAACGGGGGAGTGGAGTTGCGGACGCAGACGTGCCTGAGTGTTTCAACGCCGTTTCAGAGGTGTGCATGATTAACAGGCAGCGTCATAGCACATGTCACCTGGTTGAATTATACACTGAAGTGCTCGCAGTGCTTGTGGTAGGGTACACTCAACTGCAAGTGCTGCGGTCAGTTCCAATGGACCCCGATGTACCGATGTTTGTATACACTTCCAGGAGATGACATTCGCTAGTGGGCGGCTAAAGACTGGCTGGTGGGCGTCTACGTACACAAAGTGATCGCTCGCCAAGACATAGTGGGCATGCTTATGCCTTGCCATGCGAGTGCCTGCCTTGACGTCACTTAGCTGAATTTCTATACACTGGGAGCGAACGGTCGCATCTAGTATGTTCTTACCGTAATAATACTCGTCACCTTGCTGGATGGTTGCTGCTTCACCTGTAAATACACTAACCTCGCAACTACCTCTGCTAATTTTTACTATGTACCACCCCACTAAAACAATAACTAGATGGCTGACAACAACTTCAGGCCCTAACACTGGGAGAAATACTTAGTATGCAGTTAGTGAAACACGAGATAACCTGATTTCCCTATGCCTTATGTCGGCTCTACTTTTTGTGCTTTGAGAGCTTATCAGTTAATCAGTGAAGGGGTATCTTACTATTTTTCCCAGAGGCTCAGGGTTAAGGCGAGAGCAGGATAGCTCCTGCACACCCAGGGACTCTGTCGGCTGTGTGGGTTCTGGATAACCCCTTCACATTCGTGTTTCTTTCTGCTGCCTCATGCCTGTTTGCCTACCTGGGAGAGCAACCTGTTTACAGGATCTAGTGCCTGAAGAGTTGTAGTATTGGCCTAGCACCCGTGAGTTGATGAGGGATGGGCCTAACACCCGAAGGATCAAAACGCACGGGCCTACAGTAGCATCCAAGATTACAAGCAGGACGGACCAAGCACCCGAATAATATAGTGCCTCAGGTCTACAACCTGGAATAGTAGCAGGATGGCCTAGTGCCCAAAGGATAGAGGTAACACATGCCTGTCACCCAGGGTTGGAGTGGGTGAGACCTAAATTTTATGCGTCATGGCTTAGTGCCGACCTAAACCCCTGGTGGTCTAGTGGAAATAACTACATAATCCCCACTTGGGTCCTCAGTCTTCTCTGATTCAGAGATCTCTCTTCAGTTGACTCTCTCTCTGAGTTCATCTGAGAGACCCCCTCTGCAACCTCTGGGCATCTGAAGGGTCTTCACCTGAAGGGTAACACCCAAAGAGTTTCTGGAACACTTGGGGTGCAGCTGCAGAGCTTTTGGAGCATTCTGTCCCTGTGTTAGCACTTTATCAGTGGCTGCTGCTTTCCTAGAACTTCTATCATGTTTGGTGTCTTCAGTCATCACTGTCTCTTCTTTTGGACCTTGCTAGAGCTCTTCGCCACTTCCTTCCGCTGTTGGACTGAGCTGAGCCACCTTTCTCAAGCCAATATACTGTATGTCAGCACAAGGGGGAAGAATGATGATTGGTTCACCAAGAGCATCTGTTCCCAGACCCACAATGAGCCATGATTGTGTTCTCCTTTTTCAAAACCCGACACTATGATGGGTGAGACCTCAATGCATTCAAACTCAGGACTTCCAGAGCCGGAAAACAGCTGGACAACCCGCTACAGTGCCATAGTGGATGAGGTTAATTGCTGCATTGCAGTTTATTGGGTCCTGCTTACTTTGAGCTAGCCATCTAAATTAATAGTTATCCATTATATTGTGTTTTGAGTTCTTTCCATGTTGACTATATATAGACCTGTGAGGCATGAAACCCTACACAGCAGGCATCTACAGGTATAAACAAAGACTGGTCAAACCAAAGTGTATTCAGGCTAGCCTTCAGTTGTGATTAGAGATACCCAGACAAGTCATATTTGAGCTGGCTTTTTATATAAAATTATCGTCTCAATGATAGCTGTAAACTTGGAAAATCATATACACATAGCTGAAATCAACACGCAGGTTAAGTGTAATTTTAAAATCAATCAGATGTATCGTTTCCAAGATATGGAACATCACGAGGGGGAAGAAAACTCATAAAAGGTATGAGCACCCTTTGTTCTGGGTTCAAATTGAGGGATCAATGTCACGTTGAAGTTTAACCTGCATTTCTTGCATTTTTTCCCGTTCCTTCCGGACAGATTAGTTGAGTGGTAATCCTGTAAATTTATTCTTTTTTATTATTGTAAATTGCTATACATGTATGTACTTTGTAGCCATTTGTCTTTAACTTTTTTTTTAACTAAGCATTTGTTAACTAAGCCTTTGTTAACTAAGCCTTTGTTAATAAACTATTCTTTATTAGTTTATTTTATAAATGCTTCAAAACCCAGTCTTTGAAGAGATTACTAGACTGCTAGGGCTACGCTATATCTATTGTTAATTGCTAGATACAGGGGGTGTCTCAGCAAACAGTGTGGTCAACTGTGATGCCGAGCCTGCGCAATTGGGATAGAGGTTACTCTATGACTGTGTTAATTGTAGAAGCAGGGGACGACTGATTCGCTGAGTGGGACTCTGGTTGCTGAGCCTGCGCAATTGTGTTATGGAGGAAAGGGACCGGTGAGTACATGCCAATGGTGGTGGCAGTAAAATTAGCAAGTTATTAAACTTACGCCGCTCTGTCTATAGCAGAGTTGCACCCACAGTCAGGGATACTTGCTGAGGTCCCTAACGAATACACTATTTTGTTCTCTTTGATCAGGGGAGAAAAGTCTTAGAGCCGTATTCAATTACAGCGGATCTGCGATACTTTTTCGCCTCCCAGACTTTTCACCTGCATCGCATCATTTGTAGGCGGAAACGTATAGCAGCCGTCCTCACTTTACCCCGTATTCAATATGGAAGATTACGCGAAAACGGGAACTGCGAAACTTGAACAGGCTGAAAGTACTGTCAGATTTGGGGAATCAGCCTGTCACCCCCCAAAAGATGCTCTAACATGGGGGTTCACTATGGTACCCCCCGATTTGGCTTGCTGAAGGTATTTGGTGTTGTTAAACGGGCTCAATAGCTGCTATGTAGCGTTTTTGCATACGTGGTGAAGAATAGTATTCAGAAGTATTTTTTCCTGAAAATAAGTTATCCCAGCAAATTTGGGGTAATTGAAAATGGGGGCCAGCATATTTCAAAGTTGCTAAAGTTAAGTTGAAAAAATCATGAAAAATCCACCTGCCGCAAGCACCTGCAATCAAAAAAACACTTGAGGCATACTTGTGGACCCCCCCAGAGTCAAGTTCGCTAGTTTTAACTTTGTCCCCCAACTTTTTTTTTTTTGCCCCCAAGTCATTTTTTGGGGTGTCCTTAAGTGGTTTTTTTTTTAATTTTTGACACAATTTACCTTTGGGGGACTGTCTGAAGGCTGCAGAGGGGTTCCTGCAACGTTGCATCCCAAAACCCCAATTCTGCACTTTTTTCCGCCTCTATTCAGAGGCGAAACTTTTTCGCCTATTACATTGCATTGACTTTCCACCTAGGCGGAAAGTTTTTCAAATTGAATACGGAGTAAAACCCAAACAGGCAAAAATGACATCATCGGCGAAAAGTTTTCACCAAAAACACACGAAAACGGCTTTTCGCCTCAAATTGAATACGGCCCTAAGTTGTATTTGAATTGGTGGTAATTTTAATTGTCTACATTATTTCTGTAATATGAGGGTGGTTCAATAAATAAGGTAACAAGACCACTCATTGCGTATATTTATTTAACGCGTACATATACACAGGGCCGTAGAGAGCCTGGCCGTTCCCAGATAAAGGAGGGGGCGTGGCCTAATTGTGGGAGGCGTGACCATGCCCCCTTGCACCCCCCTCCCACTGCGCACTGGGGAGGGGGCCCGATCAGTGTGCTGCAGAAGCCGCGAGCGGTCTCGCACTGCAGCCCAGCATAAGCTGTGTGCTGAGCTGCTGTGTGGGAGGGGGGTAACGCCAGACACGGGCCCTGCCGGGCCCCTCTAGCAAGCCCGGGTAAACTGTACCCGCTCCCCCCCCTCTCAACACCCATGCATATACATATAATCAATAATATGGCTTTAGTATAGATTATTTTTTCACATAGTCCCCATACTTGTCTAAGCATTTATTCCAACGGTATCCCAAGGCATCTATCTTGGCATAGTAGAAATCAGTGTCAAATGCCTAAAGCCAGGACATGACGGCTTGCTGAATTTCACCGTTGGTTGCGAATCGCTTTCCACCCAGATGCTTCTTCAATGGTCCAAAGAGATGGAAATTACTCGGTGCCAGGTCAGGGCTGTAAGGAGGATGATCCAGTACCTCCCAATGGTAGTGCTATAACAACTCATGCGTGTGGTTGGCTCAATGTAGCCTGGTGTTATCGTGCAGCAATACGACGCCAGACCCAAACCTGTTTCCATGACATGATGTTATCACCATAGACCTCGACAAGTTGGCAATAAAATTCCAGCTGCTGATGTGCCCTTTAGACGCAGAAATATGATCACACTACGCACCTTAATGTTGGACCATGTTTCCGCCAGCTCCACCATCTTACAACTGATGTTGAACAATATGACTGATATGAGGTGCAGTCTAATCGCCGTGAGGGGAACCAGTAGTATACCTGCTCTGGTCTGGTGGGAAATTAAAATGAAATAGAGATCATTACATACATGAGAGGTCTTGTTACCTTACTTTTTGAACCACCCTCATAGTTATAGGTGAAGATGATTAAATTATTGCATTGTTTACCCATATTTTATCCAGTCCCTGGGAGATGCTGTTGTGTTTTTGTTTGTTTGTTTGTTTTCTCCTCCTTCTCTCTCTATTTTTAATTTTTTACATTTATTTTTGTGTGTGCTCAGTCTTCTTTGTTTTTAGTCCTTTCCCCACTCCCTTTTTATCCACTGTATACCATGATTTCTAACATTATTTTTGGGAAGAGGTGAAAAATTAGTAAAAATACAGCGGAAATCTCTAACCTTTTTCTGTTCTCAAGTTCATTAGTCTTCTAAACTCAAACTACAAACTGTACCATTGTATGGCATACTGTATAGGGCCCCAATGCCTCTTGGCTGCCATCACTGGTGTAAACTGGTATTAGACCCTGTGTTATAGTGCATAGCAATCTAGCTTGTTTTTTTTCCACTTTATTTTGTCTCTATCCTGTGTATATTGGGCTCAGAGGTTACACTGTTTCAATGTGGGCATGGACAGTTAGAATTTAATATCATGTATTGGTCTCCTTTTTTTTCTTGTTTAAAAAATGATTTAAAAAAAAAAGACTAATAAAACTGGGAAGGGTTAGTCAGTGCAAGGGTTTTCGGAGACAGCAGGGAGGGGTGGATGGGGGCTAGATTCGGGCATTTTGGAAACATTGCTTTTCTCTTTGGCATGTGGTTGGTGTTTTTAAAGGAATCCATGCAGTTTAAGACACTTTTAAAATAAAAAAATAAAAACGAAAATCCAGTGATTTCTCAGCCCTGACACCCTACAGTGCCCTCTCTTCAGAAGAAAGAAACTTTTTTTTTCCTGGTAAGAAAAAATGCTCAGTTTAACTGTTAAAGTGTACAAGTTGCTTTGTTAGAATAAAACTAACTGTGTACCCCCCACAAAAACTATAAAACACTATAACTTTTTAGAGACTGAAAAAAAGATGGTCTTGCAAGCTACAGAACACCAACGCCCTAGTAAAGTACTGATAGATATGCTGCCTGTCAAACACACAAAATCTTGGCAAAAAAAAGGCATCTTTGTGCATACCTTGTCTGTAAAAGTAAATAAATATCAAACTAAGGACATTGGGCCTCATTCAGAGCCGTTCGCTATTTGCGGTCGCTCGTTCAAAAACAAGGGGTGGCTATTCAAATGATCCGTTCGCAAATTGCAGTCTGTTCACACCTCTAAGTCTGAACGAGCGAGCAAAACATACGCTCGTTTATTTGATAAAAACGCCCCCTGGCCGCTCGCAACATACGTCATGTCCGCTATTTATTTGATTAATCGAGTACATCGTACAGCGTATGAACTGCTCGCTATTCTTGTGGTTGGTTTTTTCAACCGCTATTTTGCGAGCAGTTCTGAGTTTAAAAAAACCAAGTGACGTGGTCAATGACGCTGCTGGATTAATTATGCACACCCTTAAAACGCCCGTTTTGACCTTTAAGCACCCCTGCGTTCGAATTCCACTCCCCCGTTTTCATGCACCTTCCCCTGTTACCACCCACATACGCCTCATTCTGTCACTCAAAATAGCAGGCACTCGCTATATAGTGTACAAACGATTTTCGGCCGCACTGACTGGTTCGCGCATGCGTACTAAAAACCGTACGCATGCGCAGATGTGCGAACATCGCTCGGAACGAGCGTACTGCCGCTAACGAGCGGCTCTGAATGAGGGCCATAATGTCTAAAGTGAGACCCCACATTTCTTATATTATACACAATCTTGGCAAAGCCCATAATGAACAGTGATCCATGATGGAATTGTCCTTAGGCCCTCCCACACACCCATATGTTGTATATAAAAAGGACATGCACAGTTTAACAAACCAAGCACTTCAGCGACAGGGACTGCCACTTTTGTGGCTGAAGTGCTTGGTTTGTTTGGGCCCCCACAAAACAAGCTACCAAAGGGCTGAAGGTGGCTGACAGCATTGTTAATCATCTCTACAGTGGGAATATGTAATTATCATCCTCATCCTCACCCTTGTCAGTGTTGTTAATATCATCAAACAATATTGGCTCATCCCCACTGGAATCCACCATTACAGAAGTCTCTGTACTTATTTTTAGCAGCAAAGGTTTTTTTCATAGAATTTGTAGTTCATTTATGTGAACATCAGTTTTTCCACATTTTGAGGAAGTAGCCACCTACACCAATCGCCTAAAAAGTTTTGGCTGTGCTAAATCTCTTTCCAAGTGCACACTGGAGGGTGGGCAGATTAAGTAAAGCAAAGTTAATATGTACAAGGGGCTCCAAATTGCCTTTATTTTTCTCCCAGTAATCAAAAGGACTGTGTGACATATTAATTTGTACATTGTCATAATTCTCCACTATTCTATTGATGCTTAGTGTATCAAATTGAATAGTAATGTCAATGTTGGCAATTTTATGTATTTCAGCAGTAAATGTTCCCTATTATTTGACATGATGCTTTCTTTAACATTGCCAAATATTGGTTAGATTTCAAGTGCCTTTTCTGAATCTTTATATCCGCTGGACCGTCTTTAGTAGTTGTTGAAGTACTATCATGACTGCTGGCAGCAGCTACAGCACTAGTACTGGATTGCTGCTCTTGCTCTTCTACTATCAACTTATCCATATTGACTCACAGCACTCCTAGTAATGGTAGCACCCTAATGACTTTATATTTTTTAACAAACAATAGTTTTATTTAAAACATTTTTTTAACAGTGCCTGAACACACAACACAGTACCTCACAGCGCACCTGGTAATGGCACCCTAATGACGTTATATTTTCTAACACACAACAGTTTTATTTGAATTTTTTTAAACCGTGTCTGAACACATAAAAAGTGCATCACAGCATTCCTAGTAATGGCACCCTAATTACATTTTTAACACACTGCCTGAACACACAACAAAGTGCCTCTTGATGCTTCTAGTAAGGGCACCCTAATGATGTTGTTTTTTAACACAGTGCCAGTTTTATTTTTATTTTATTAACACAATACCTGAGCATACACAACAATGTTTTTTTTAACATACTGCCTAGCCCTGAACACACAACACAGTGTTTTAACACAGTGCCTAATCTTGAACATACAACATAGTGCCTTACAGTGCTGCAGCTCATAGTGCCTCTATTTTTATTTTAATGACACAGTGCCTCATTAACACAGTGCTCCTAATGGTGTTATTAGTGCCTGGCCCTGAAAACACAACACAGTGCCTCACAGTGCTGCAGTCCACAGTGCTTCCACTGTGCCCCTAATCTTTTTTTAACTAAGTGCCGCTGTATGCTTTAACACAGTGCTCCAGCATACTCTTAATGGCATTTTTGAGTGCCTCATATTGCTGCAGCCCATTCCCACACCTTCTCCCTCCAGTCTCCTATGTGCACTGCCGCCTGATCACGAGGAAGGGACTTTAATATGCAATCCAAAACATGCAAGATCTGACGACGGGAAGATGACGTTCTGCCTTGTTTTGGGATTGGAGCTTAGCGGGAAGACCCAAGCCGGGGCTCGGTTTGACTTGGAATCTCTAAGTTCGGGTGTGTTCAGTTCCATGTAAACCAAAGCGCACATCTCTAATTTAAACTGGAATCTCTGCATGTTTGGCAAGTCCCAGTGACTTTTGTTTTTAATAAAGTGTATTTTATTGGTTTTTCACATAGAATAAACAGAAAAACAAACATTAAACACAGACCATACTAAAGCACTGAAAAGTCCTACTGACACAAAGTGCACAGTACAGAAAATGTGATAAAGCTTGTAAGGTGTCACAACATTAGAATAACAGTCTGACACCATATTGAGGGCAGAAAAAAGAGTGAAATAGAATGCAACACGGAATAAGCAGTGTAAAAAAGCAATGTACTGGCTGCCCTCATAGAACTACTAAACTCCATGCTACTGAGCAGCATCACTCCACCGGCGATAGCTGGAGGTGTACCAATGAGACCATAATTTGCGGTATTTGGATATTGCCCCTCTAGAGATATACAGGTATCAAGGTCTGCAGCTTGAAAACATATTGAAATATTAGTGCATTAAAATATTCCTCATGGGAAAAACAAAAAGACATACAAGAGGGTCAAGAGGAGACAAACAGGTAAAGTAGTACAGACACAGGCCCTGATTCAGACCCACTCGCAAGCGGCTGTCCGCTCGCAAGTGGGTCGATGGTCTGCACTGAGCATGCGCACGATGGAGGGAGCTCCGTCGTGCGCATGCGCCAGACGCGACGAGCGAAGGAAAGTCCTTCGCTCGTTGTGTCTGATCAAAGGGGGCGTGCTGTCGATGTTGATTGACAGCACGCCCCCTTTGGTGGGCGTGCCTCCCTGACGGGGGCATTCCCAAGGGAACGCCTCCCATCAGAAGCCGGCCCCACTGACATCACTAGTGATGTCAGTGGGAGTGATTTTGGCTCTGATAGAGCCAAAATCACTCCGGGCCTTGCGGTTGAAAACCTCAACCGCAGGCTCCGGCTCGCAGTTTCGATGGTCGCGATGGTCACGACCATCGCGGCCATCAAACTGCACGCTCATATAGGCTGTGGGTGGTGACCCACAGCTATACGAGCGTCCAGGAGGACGCTCCATTTTTATGGAGGGCGGCCCTCATTCAGAGCGTGCGCTCTGCTCAGAGCGTACGGCTCTGAATGAGGGCCACAGTCCCATACTTGGTTCCAGAAGTGCAGCACCGACTCTTACAGAGAAGATGCCAAAATATACCCTCAGATATTCCATATCTACGACCATCAGCCCAAAACCCCATATTAAATAAACTATGCAGCATATAGCATATTCTGTGAAAAACAAAAAAATTTATCAATTGGTATGAAACACAAGCATTGGCATCATGAGTACAATTAAGCATTAGTACCCACTGCTCCTCAGAGATTATCCCCAGGTCAGCTTCCCATTTGGGTTTAATGACAAAACCATACTTGTGGGAGAAGAATGAAAATTCAGAGTAGACTAAACAGCAGACACAACATTTCAATTGCCTAGAGGAAACAACAATTTCTTAAAAGGGGAGTCAAAAATACAACGGGGTGAGTCCCACGAACTGGACATGTAGGGCATGACATAATTGTAGAGAACAGAAAAAGGATGAATTAGGAGTGTGAAATCCAATTAAATCTTATCAAAGTTTTAAGTAAGTTATCTTGATACACATAACCCAGAGTGGTGACGTCCTAAAAAAGGACCAGAATGGTTGGCCATGAAAACTGCCCAGTTCAGGGAAACTGGCAATATCCCATAACAGAGTAGCCAAATCTCCAGATCTTTTTAGTAATATAATACTATATATTATAGGCAACATGGTGTCACAGTGTTTAGCATTGTTGTATCACAGTGCTGAGGCCTGCGTGGTCTCCCTCTGTTTGCGTAGTTTTCCTCCACGTGCTCCGATTCAATTGTTTTAGGGACTTATGTGAATTATTACAAAATCTCTGTAAAACACCTCATAATATAATGGAGCTCTATAAAGGATATTATTATTATTATTATTATTATTAATAATAGTAATATGGTTCAGTGTTTTTTTTTACAGGTTAGTACCAGTAAAAGTATCCAGACTGCTTCATTCTTATTTGCATTTTGTAGATTACAGTGATTTAGTACTATGGGGTTTGTTTGTTTATTAATTAAGCCTAAAACCATTCTGATGCAGTTTTGGCAACTTTAAGTATAAATACAGTATTTTCTGCAATAGGCAAGTGCTATTTTTCAGCAGGAACTCAAGGCCCGATTCAGACCCGCTCGCTAGATGCGTTCGCACGCAGCCGTCAGCTGCCAAAGTATGCAAATCCCTCGATGGCTCGGCAAGGCATTAGCATGCCCACTTGGTCTTGGCATGCGATCGCGGTGTGTATTTTTAGATGCCCACCAGCCTGTCTTAAGATGCCCACTTTCCCTTAGTGTACATGTTATCTCCAGGAAGTGTATGCAACAATCGGTAACATCTAGAGATGAGCGTTTCGGATTCTGTGGAATCCGAACTGTTCTGAAGATAGGGGATCCGAGTCCACCCGAACCCTGTTCGGGTGTTCCCCGCCTGACTCGGATCCCCGTTCGGGGCTGAATGGCGGCCTCCTGATGTCGGATTCTCGCGAGAGAATCCGAAGTCAGGGCTCCTCTTGTGTAGGGCAGAACAATGTGATAGCAGTCGGCCCTACACAGACACAAACACACAGCCAGAGAAGGAAAAAGAACTCTCAAGTTGGGGTCACACTTATGTGATCTTGGATCAAATAAAAAAATAACTTTTAATTAATATGTATTAAAGCGTGAGATCTGCCATATATATGTCAATACTGACACACAAAATCTGACTGATGAAGCGGCTGTGAAACGCGCGTCTTGGATCCGGGCACTCCCGCTGTGTACAGGCGGGACTGCGGACAGCAGCACACGAGCGAACTCCCCACATGACAGATCCTGTTTACCCCTTGCCGGCTCGATTTTGAGCAAGCAGGTACCTTTCCTTCCCTCTTTCTAGGTGTGCACGGAGACCGATACATTTGAGTGAGTGAATAGCTCTGCAACAACCAAAAGGTAGACTGAGCATAACTCACCATATACGTGTCACTGTGCCACCTTCACTATCTTTTTTCTATCACTGTATACGAATCTGTGCTTCTCACTACCCACCAATACCTTCTGGCATGTGAGTGGCAGCAGCACTATTTTCGAACATATACTGTGTTAACCCCACATTTATTCTATCACCTCCCCCTCACTCATCAGAGTTATTTATTTTACTATTATCCTATTTCTGGGCACTCTCATTAGAGTTCAGTCCGAATAGGCTCCTGCACTATTCATACCAGGCCCCTTTTCCTGACTGAATCTGAAAGCAGATGCTCATTTAACTCATTCTTACCCTTGGATAAACATAACTGCACGCTCACATGTCATTCACTGTTTGGATTACATAATGACAGGCAGCAGCTGCCGTTCTGATGACCAATAAAGGGATCTATCTCTATATATACATCTGAGTCTCCTTTATCTCACTATATTCAAAGGTACCTGTCAATTTACTGCATATACGGCTATTGGTGGATTCACAAACGTTATTTATTACATCTTTATGGTTACTTGTGTTATTTTGTTAACAGGATAGATGTATGATTGTGCTTTTCCTCAATATCTAATTTGGTGGTTATAAACATAGGGAGTTCTTGGTATATACATATTCCCGTATCATTATAATATAATATCCATATAACACTTCTGTGATGATTTGTTCTGTGCTTGCTGTTAACCCATTGTGTCATTGCACTTATTGATCCAATACTAACGGTTTTATGATAAAACACACTATCTATATACATTGGATCAACCCTACAACACACTACTCTACTTGTGTTGTTAGGTATGTAAACCAATCATTATACCTTTAGTAGTTGTAATTTTGCAACAATACATTTCATTACAACGCGGTGCTCTGACAATAAGAGAGGTGTACTCAGAGAATCCATCTGATGATTACATCATTTCCTACTCTCTGCTGTCACCAATTAATACTTCACCCTGCTTTTCGCATCAGTGATATATACAATTTTTATGTATAAATGTCTTTATCTTGTACTGTTTGTCAATATTAATATATATATATTGTCTTTGTCTTGTACTGTTTGTCATTATTAATATTCATATTTTGTGTGTCAGTATTGACATATATATGGCAGATCTCACGTTTTAATACATATTAATTAAAAGTTATTTTTTAATTTGATCCAAGATCACATAAGTGTGACCCCAACTTGAGAGTTCTTTTTCCTTCTCTGTTTGTTGCATTATCCCTACTCTCGAGGGGAGCACCTTCACATTTGTTATTCTCATACCCAATTAGGGTTGTATGTGCAAAATAGTGTATCTAATTTGACATATATTAGAGTAATTCTCTTATCCAGTGCTCAAGGATAACTTCCTATCTCCCTTTCCCTGGTTATTCTGACTAACACACAGCCGCCAGCGGCAGCTGTGTGTTTGTAATAGCAGCCAATGAGAGTTTTGGGATCGGAGCTTAGCGGGAAGACCCAAACCGGGGCTCGGTTTGACTTGGAATCTCTAAGTTCGGATGTGTTCAGTTCCATGTAAACCAAAGCGCACATCTCTACTTTAAACTGGAATCTCTGCATGTTTGGCAAGTCCCACTGACTTTTGTTTTTAATAAAGTGTATTTTATTGGTTTTTCACATAGAAAAAATACTACTGGGGGCACTGCATAGGGGGCCCTACTACTAAGGGGACCGCATAGGGGGCACCACTACTGGGGGCATTGTGTAAGGGACACCACTGCTGGGGACATTGTATAAGTGGCACTACTACTGTGGACATTGTATAAGGGGCATTACTACTGGGGGCATTGTGTAAAAGGGGCACTTCTGTGTGTCGTAACATAAATAAGAGACACTACTTTATGGTGTAATGTGAATCAGGGACACTATGTGCGGTGTAATGTGAATAAGATTGTGCACTGTGACTCCTAGGGCCGTAGCCCACTTTGTAAACAAGTACTGTGATTCTGCTGGCCATACCCCACTGGTTGGGTGCACTACTTTTCATTTCTGCCACTGCTGTGTGGCAATGTGTCATAGATGTGCTTTAAACTGTGGTGTCTGTGCCGCTGCTTTGTCGCTTGGCAACCAGTCAGCTCACTGCAACCTTTGGCCAATAATGGTGAAAACAATCATTTAAACTGTGAGGTGGTCTAAATTGATTGTAAATGACTGGAAATTAAGGTTATTGAGGTTAATAATACTCTTGGAAGAAAAAAAAGGCCCAATTTATGTGATTTTAGCTTTTTTTTGTCAATTTTTGTAAAAAAATCCAAATCCAAAGCCAGTCACCGCAGTTTGGCAAATCCAAATCCAAATTCAAACCCGGACGACGAATTAGAACCAAATCCAAATCCGGCAAAAATGGTCCGGCGCACATCCCTAGTAACATCGAGTACAATCGGACCCGTACGCAGCACTTGTGGCTGACCATACCCTGCCGCAAGCACTGCGAGTGCTGCAGTGTGTAATTCAACCATGTGACGTGTATTATGAGGCTCCGTCTTAACTATGCAATCCTTTGAAACGGCGTTAAGATGCTTAGACACACCTGCGTTCGCACCACCACTCCCCCGTTTCCATCGACCAGCCTCTGTCATCACCCACAAACGGCTTGTCCTGTCACTCAATCTAGTGAGGCGTCTATGTTCAAGGGGCGATCACTTCGCAATTGCAATGACTGGTTTGCGCACCCACATGCATCTTATATGCATGCACACCTTGCAAACATCGGCAGGCTACGTGCGAACGCATCCTAGCAAACGGGTCTGAATCAGGCCCTCAGTTCCTGAACCACTCATTAACTATGGTGTAATGTCCTGTGCCAAAATGTATTTTCCATAAGATAATTTGTATTTTAAAGTCCCATTTGAGTGCATTATTTCTAAATACTATAGAAATGTATATAATATAATATACATAAATATCATTGTTATTCTATAGCTCCATCCCCAGTTCCTGAACCTATTTTTCCAGAAAAATAGCCCTAAGGCAAACTAATGCTGCATACTGTAGTCCTCATTATGCAGTACTTTGTGGGGACTACAGTATAGCTATAGCTAATGCTATCTGTGACTAAAATAAACCACTAACCTATAGGGTACAGTATGTCTTATCCAGAGAGAGATTTTGGACCCCTTCCCGGCAACCAGGCTGAGCACCAGAGACTAATTAAGACTTTGGGGGGCACGGGCACTTAAGACTGGGGACCCTAAAGAGCATAATTTGGGATACAGGCATCAGGGTCTTGTGCTCAAACCTTTGGTGTGCACATGAACAGTGGGGATGGCCAAACATTACACCCCCATTTAATGGTACACTGGGTAGGGGAGGTGTATATAGCTCTCCAGACTCACACAGCAGGTAAGAGAGTTCCCTCCCTACCTTTCCAGACATACAGGAATCTCCCAGGGGGAATGCATACATACAGTCTCACACTTATACGCATACATACAGTCTCACACTTATACACATACATACAGTCACACACTTATACACATACATACAGTCACACACTAATACACACACAATATACTGTCACACATAAGACAGACAATATAGTGCCCCCACTCTTACCTTACAGGATGATGGTCCTCATTCCTCTCTGGGCGCACTCTGTAGTCCCTCCTCTCTCTCATGCTACTCTGGCCACACTTTTACTCTGTAAAGTGCTGTGTAGCCCTACTTCAACTCCACCTTCCTTTCAGTCTTGACTCTACAATTCTACAGCTCAGTGTAGTGCTGCTCTGTAGCTGTACTACAGCAGCAATCAATGGCCCGTGCCCCCAGAGAGAGGGGGGCCTGGGGTGACATGACCACTGTTCCCCTCCCTCTTTAATCTAGCTCTGCTGAGCACTCATGCCCACAGAAGTAAAGTACTGTAATAGCAAAAGCTCTTTACGCTTTTTACCGGGATTGGCTATTATCACAGCTGCTGTGCCATTTTAGTAAATTGCTCTAAAAAAATAATTTCTGAACAGTGTGATATCAGCTAAAAGAAATTATACTTTTCAGGGCTCCACTGCCTTTAATGATAAATATGGTGTTATTATCATTAATTTATACAACACCACCAATTATGCAGCACTGCGAAAATATGCTATTTGCATTAATTAATGCCCGATTGGAGCTTATAGTCTAAATTCACTAACAAACAAGTACACACATACACACTAGGATACATTTTTTTTTTTTAGTGAGCAGCCAATTAACATTAACCTACCAGTTTGTTTTTGGAATGTGGGAGGAAACCAGAGACCCTAGGGGAAACACATGCAAACACAGGAAGAACATACTAAAAACATGCAGATACGGCTCTTGTCATAAATCAAACTAATGACCCTAGTGCTGTGAGATAGCAATGCTAATTATTGTGCCACTGTACTGTTTTACTGTTTTTTTATAATAATAATAATAATAATAGTAATTATTATTATTACATCAAATCTAATATTGAGTTGCATGGTCAGACTTAGGGATCGATTTAATTAGACTCTCTCTGCGAGTCCGTGAGGTTACGGTAGCTCCGGACATGCTAAGTTTTGTTTGCCGGAGGGCTGAGATTGGGCCGTGGGGGTGTGAGATAGATGCTGTTGTCAACGTTTATATATCATTGCAAAAGCAACTCACCCACCTTGCGGCTAATCTAGTCAACCCCTTAGATTGAGTTGACATTAATACAGTTTATACAGGTATACTTTATCTAGGACAGAATACACTGTACTTTAAAACCTGTTCCACTTGGGTATGGCAAATGTTTGATTTACTGATCCACTAATAGGGGAAGATTTACTATCCATCGGGATTACAAGGCCGCCGATGTTCAGTGACTTTAACCAAAGGATTTGAAAGGAAAACAGTAATGCTGAATTAGGTTTGTTTATCATTAATTACTATTGCCCTTTGATATCCATTCGTCAAAGCATTGGTGGCTTTGAACATCCATCATTTAGTAAATCTATCCCACAAGCTCTGAGGCCGCAACAGGGCTTTGGCACTTACTCCATGCAGACATACTACTGTAACTGCTTTCAAAATTATTTAAGTAAAATTAAGACATAAATGACATTTGGGCAAAACTTTTATGCATAACAACTGTACAGATGGAGCAGTCTTTATTGAATAATTTTACACTTTTCCCACTGACATATTTGGGTGATAGCTGTGATATATATGATGACATCTGCACCGTATACCACAAAATGTAAACAAGCGTGTTCTATATGTATACATGCTAAGTTCATTCATTGAAAACAAATTATACAAGGACTCAAGTACTGAACATTATAGACTTAAGAACACCAAGACATGTTGTTAATCTCCATCATAAACTCAGCTTCCAGCATAATAAACTTTAGAAATGTAGTGTTCATCACTTAACTACTTTCCAAAGTAAGAAGAAATTACTTGAGCCAACAAAGTCATAACACTGTAAAGTGTAGTAGATGGAATCCTTGTATATAGTCACAAGCAATGTGTTTTTCATGCTGCTGATAGGATATGATGTTTTATCAGAAGCTTTAACTATACTGTATCTTAAATAACTGTGTTAATTGTTGCAAATCTAATCTTCCTGGTTTTTGCCAAAGTTTGTGGTATGTATCTGCCAAACATACATTGACACATGATTAAAGTCACTTATGTTTTTAATAACCATAAAATCATAAAATATTGCTGATAACAGCAATGTTAAATATAATCTACTGTAGGAAGATTGCCAATTATTATTGTGTTCATGGCAAAAACTGATGGACTAAAGAGACATTCAGGGGTATACTCACCAAAGATTGATTTTGGTATTTTGGTAGTATTTCCTTCAATTTTGCAAACCGACTATTTACTAAAGGGAAAACCGATGGCAAAACGACCAAAATACTGACTATAGAGCACTTTAGAACGTTGAAACAACTATTGATTATTTTACATAGACCGGTATGGAAACCGGAGATTTACTACGCATCATTTTTAAAACCAACCCTAAAACCAGTGCCGTAATTAGACATAGTGGTGCCCTGTGTGAGAAAAAGCATTGGTGCCCCCCAGCATTTAAATATAAATATATATATATATATGTTCATCAATTAATATTCACATTAAACAAATACCAGGGGCGTAGAGAGCCGGCCCGGGGGATAGAAGGAGGCATGGCCTAATCGCGGGATGCATGGCCATGCCCCCTTAGGGGAAAGAAAAGAGAATTTTTTTTGCATCACTGTGCACTGGGAAGGGCAGCGCTGTGAGCCCCTTAGCCCAGCACAAAGTCAAGGGAGGGCGTGATCAGTATGATCGCTCTCCTCTAAAGGTAGGGAAGAGGAGACTACTGCTGCTGATGCTCAGCAGAAGCAAACAGTCTCCCACCGCAGCCCAGCACACAGCAGTGTGTGCTGGGCTGCTAATAGGTAAGAGGGAGGGGGGCGTCGTCGGATCCGGACCCCTCCAACAATCCCAGGCCCAGGTAATTAGTAATCGCTCCCTCCCCTTCTCGGTGCCCCTGCTTGGGACTTCTGTGTTACACACACATACATCGAGACCTGCACTGCGAGCAGAATTGCATTAGTTTTCCAGCGACTATGAACCTGGTCGGCAATGGTATGATCTCAGGGGGAGGGAGGGGGTGGCCAGGTGGCACTGCGGTCTAATTCAAGGGGGGGTGGGCGCAGCAAAAAAACTTGCAGTAGGGCTAGCCCTGGACAAGGGATTCTAACTAACCTGACAGTTTTACTTGACTTTACTGGACAGGTTTTAAGCCTTGTCGTGCCACCGCACTCAGCAGCTCCTCAATCCTCACACTGTGGGAGTCACTGGAGAGATGGCCTGACATCTCTCCCTACAGCCAGTGCGCCGTGCGGGAGCTGGGGGAGGATCACAGCCAGGCGCACCGCTGCTAATATACATTGCAAATAGAAATTCCGGTGACAGCTGGGTCTGCCCCCAGAGCATCCTGCGCTCTGTGCAGCGACACCAGCCCCACCACCCTACTTATGGCTCTGAAAAAAACAACTGCAAACCTGCCCAAACAATAGACCAGCCTGTGTAGGCGAGTTTGGGTGAAGTCCTGCGCAAATCACTATGATATATGCAGGCTCTGTTAGCTTAAAAAGTGTTTAAATGGTTAAAACCAGATAAAAAAGCGTGAGTTCTCATCCAAATCTATAACCAGCCCTGGACCTCTGAGCCTAGGTTGGTATTGGAAAATAGGGGGAAAAAAACGTCATTGGGGTTCCCCTAATTTTTCAATAACCAGCACCAGGCTAAATTAGCTGGGGGCTGATGCTGTAGATTGCAAGCTTGTGAGCAGGGCCTTCCTACCTCTATGTCTACTTGTTTTTCTATTACTGTTGTTTCCAACAATATCCCGATTGACAGTCCACAATCTCCTCATGCCTCCAAACTTCTCTCTTTAACCTCCTCTCTTGGCCTCTCCCAATGGACTGACTCCTCTACTCATCAAGATGGCCACTGCCTTGATATTGTATTTACCAGACTATGCTCAGTCTCTGATTTTACTAATTCTCCTTTCCCTCTCTCAGATCATAACCTTATAACCTGCACACTCTCCTCCATTACATCAACCTCAATGCCAATCAAATCAACCAAGCCTCCTCAAACCCCCAGAGATATTAATGCTATTCATTTTCAACAACTAGCCACCTCTCCAACAATTACTCTTACCAATTTCTAAGTTCACTTCTTCTGAGACTGCTGTATCACACCTGAACCAGACCCTAGAACTAGCGCTTGATGAAGTATCTCCAGCTACCCATGACACTCCACGTAGACTTAGACGTCAACCGTGGCATTCCAAATTGACAAGACACCTAAAAAAACTCTCACGTAAAGTAGAAACTCAGTGGCGTAAATCTCGTACTCCAAATGACTTCCTCACATATAAGACTATCTACCACTCTTATCGTAATGCACTGGATACTGCCAAACAAACATATTTCCAATCTGTCATCTCTGCCCAAGCCTCTAACCCCAAGCGACTTTTTAATACATTTAAATCACTTCTTACCCCTCCATCACCAAACCCACCTGTTACTATCAGTGCACAAGATCTTGCTTCCTATTTCAAGGACAGTATTGATAATATCCGAAATGAAATGGTATGCTATTCCTCAGCCAGGGACCTGCTCAATTCCTTACCTGAGCCCGGTGGCATGTTCTCATCATTTGACCCCACTAATGAAGATGAAGTATCTACACTCTTCTCACCTCCTACTCCACTACCTCTCCTCTTCATACTATACCCTCACAAATCAGTAAAGCTCTGTCTCCTGTGCTCATCCCACACTTAACTAAAATCTGTAATCTCTCTTTCTCTACTGGTATCTTTCCATCACTGTACAAGCATGCAGTGATCACTCCCATATTGAAAATACTAAATTCTGACCCTAACTCTCTCTCAAATTACCATCCTATCTCCCAGCTACCATGCCCCTCCAAGCTACTGGAGAGACTTGCCTACACTCGCCTCACAACTTATTGGACCCACTTCAGTCAGGCTTTCGTTCCCAACATTCCACAGAGACAGCACTGACTATAGTAGCAAATAATCTACACACTTCCAAGGCTAAAGGCCATTACTCACTTCTAATTCTTCTAGATCTCTCTGCTGCCTTTGACACTGTTGACCACTCTATGCTCATACAAACACTACAATCCCTAAGTCTTCAAGACACAGCCCTTTCTTGGTTCTCATCCTACCTATCTAATCATTCTTTCACTGTTCGCTTTTCTGATTCTACCTCCACTTCGCTACCTCTATCAGTTGGAGTACCACAAGGCTCAGTCTTGGGTCCTCTGCTTTTCTCAATCTATACCACCTCTTTTGGCAAATTAATGAGCTCTTTTGGTTTTCAGTATCATCTGTACGCAGACGATACTCAAATCTGCCTATCCTCCCAGATTTGTCACCATCTGTAAAGAAAAAGGAGGTTGAGTATAAGCGCTCCCCTAAAGGCTTGATGTTAAAGAGATGCTGCTGCCAAAAAATGAAGGATGTGCAATTACTTCAAACAAATGTATTAAAAGGAAAAGATTGGCTGCGCTTCTCATTAACAAATTTGTTAATGAGAAGCGCAGCCAATCTTTTCCTTTTAATACATTGTCACCATCTGCGCTGGTCCGTGTCACTGAACGTCTCTCTGCCATTTCATCTTGGATGGCATCTCGCCACCTCAAACTTAATATATCCAAAATAGAAATAATTATATTTCCACCGGCCAATAGTGGTTACCAACCTGATATCTCTATTACTGTTGACAACTCGAAAATCAACCCCACCCCACAAGCTCGCTGCCTAGGTGTCATCCTTGACTCAGAACTGTCTTTTGTTCTTCACATTCAATCTGTCTCTAAATCCACAACCAAACATCTAAAATACATTACATACAAAATTCGACCATATCTTACACAAGACACTGCAAATACATGCACTCATTGTTTCCCACATTGACTATTGCAATAGTCTCCTTATTGGTCTTTCCAAAAACAGGTTCTCCCTACTGCAATCCATTTTGAATGCAGCTGCGAGACTGATCTTTCTCTCCAAATGCTCAGTGTCTGCTGAACCACTCTGTCAGTCCCTCCATTGGCTGCCGGTCTTTTATACCGTATTCAATATAAAATACTTCACACATAAAGCTATTAACCAAACCACTCCAACATACATCTCTTCACTTATCTCAAAATATCTTCCAACCCAACATCTCCGATCTGCACAAGATCTGCGTCTCTCCTCCTTACGCATTACTTGTTCCTATGCAAGGTTACAGGACTTTTTTCAGGCTGCACCCACCCTGTGGAATGCCCTCCCACGCACAATAAGACTTTCCGATCGGATTCCAGAACCCCCCACATAACCTTTTATAGCTTCCCTATCTAACTCCCTTCTTATAGTTTACATATATCACAGTTTCTCTTTCTTCAATTTCACAACCACCTGACCCTAGGCCAACTTTCCAGTGTGACTGGATCATCAGCAATCGGGCTGGACCAATTTGCAATATGTAGCACCTTTCCTTGTGTATCAACACCTATTTCCCTATAGATTGTAAGCTTGCGAGCAGGGCCCTCTTACCTTTATGTCTGTCTTTTACAACCGAGTGTTGCTCTATTAATGTTGATTCAAATTGTAAAGCGTAACGGAATATGC
The DNA here is from genome assembly GCA_031769625.1 of Taudactylus pleione. NCBI lineage: Eukaryota > Metazoa > Chordata > Amphibia > Anura > Myobatrachidae > Taudactylus > Taudactylus pleione. The sequence goes on from JAUIMM010001269.1 coordinate 806,539, forward strand.
TGCGCTATATAAGAAACTGTTAATAAATAAATAATAAATAATGGCAATCAGCCCCAAACTAGTCAGCCCAGGGCTGGAATCCTTAGGGATGTTGGGACCCTCATCACCAAAATAAAACATGGGGTCCCCCTTCCCAAAGACAAGCAGCCTTGGGCTCTTTGCATCCCTAGTGCCGGTGGGTGTGGAGGTAATAGTCATAAAATAGTTAAATGATATTCTTTTTTACTGATGGCCTACAATTCCCAGCATGATGGCACTTATCGAACCATAAGTGACAGAATGCCCGGACACTAAGGGCCTGCTGGCACCTGTAGTATATCTGTAAAAAAATATTAAACACAAGACAGGAGTATTGTAACTCTTCATTAAATAAACACCCCCCACACTGCCCTTGTTCACCAATGTACTGTATCACTTACTAGGTGATGCGGTCACGTGATGTTCTCTTCGGTCCATGTAGGCACCTCAACACTTTGTAAAAAAAAAAAGTAACTTCTGCTCTTTACAGAGCCCTGCTGCGAGTGACATGTCACTCCGGGCCACTCTGACCAATCAGCGCGTCATTTCTATCCAGAGTGTGGAACTGCCATTTAAACACTTTTACACAAACTTGAGATGGTAAGACCGAGAACCCTGCAGTAGATATCTTACATTCTAAAAGGAAAAAAAGATAAGAGGTTTTAAGAGCATGTACAGTAAGTTTACAGAGTACATATTGTATGGTGAGGCCATATTGTATTGTGCCCCCTGGTGCTGTACGTTAGGGGGTTCGGGGGGGGGAGCTGTTAGTGCCAGCAGAGGCTTTTGGAGAGGAGACTCACATTGAAATCTGTCTCCTTGAATAGCCAGGCACCCCCGTCCACACTAGTGTTAGAAAGCAGTGCACTCCTGCAGTGTCTGCTCTCTGTGCATACATGTTGGGCACTAAGACCCAGAGTCTGCAGGGAGGTACAACCTCTGATCTGATGTGCAGCCAATCTCTTTTCCATGTAGACTGTAGAGTGATACAGTACTGTACACATACACTGCTTGGTTCCTAAAGTGAGACTCCTAATACCTGCATTTACCACTGCTTGATATTACTGCTGCATTACCTGTAGTTATTGCTGTTAACCCCTGCATTACCTATGTGTTCCTGCATACCCTGTACCTGCTGTTTACCAGTAAACCAAGTAACCTGGTTAGGTACTCTCTGTGTGGCCTAAAAGTCACTTTCACACCTGCTGCCACCTTGTTGGGATCACCCCCAAGGTACCACCCCAATAGGCTACATATCAGCAACTAGGGGGGCAATGGTGGTGCAGAAAGAGAGCTTTGGAGCAGCAGTGAGATGTGGAGACAGGATGCAATGGCAGAAATAAAGAGGGGGAAAAGAGACCTCTGAGAAGGTAGAGAGACATGAGGGGTCAGCCCGAGCTGTGATGAGGCAGTGACAGCTATGGAGGGCTAGTGAGAGAGTTATGGAGGAGGTAGAGTTATATGTGAAGGGAAAATGAGAGCGCTATGGAGGAGCAGTGAGGGTGATATGGAGGTAGTTAAAGACATATGAAAAGTTAGTAACAGATGTGAAGGAAGGAGGCAATTATAGATGTATACAGGTATAGGGTATGGCTTCTTAATATAATCACTTCAAAAGAGTTATTTTCTGCTTCCTTAATTTGGAAGTCAGGTCTGTCGAAGTGGACACTTCTGTATAAACTTGGTAAATAGTAGGGGTGTGCACCGGCCACTTTTCGTGTTTTGTGTTTTGGTTTTGGATCTGGATCTTTCTTCGTGTTTTGGATCTGGATTGGTTTTGCCAAAACCACCCTTCCGTGTTTTGGGTTCTGGGTTTTGTGTTTTGGATCTGTATTTTTTTGAAAAAAAGCATAAAAACAGCTAAAATCGCAGAATTTGTAGGTTTTTCTGCTCTTATGCTATTATTAACCTCAATAACCTTAATTTCCACTCATTTCCAGTCTATTCTGAATACCTCACACCTCACAATAGTGTTTTTATGTCCAAAAGGTTGCACCGAGGTAGCTGGATGACTATGCTAAGCGACACGAGTGGGCGGCACAAACACGTGACCCATCTAGGCGTGACACTGCAGTGGCAGACAGGATGGCATTGAAAAACTAGGCCCCAAACTGTACATAATGCAAAGAAAAAAAAGAGGTGCAAGATGGAATTGTCCTTGGGCCCTCCCACCCACCCTTATGTTGTATAAACAGGACATGCACACTTTAACAAACCAATCATTTCAGCGCCAGGGTCTGCCACACAACTGTGGCTGAAATGATTGGTTCGTTTGGGCCCCCACAAAACAAGCTGGCAATTTATCTGTCCCTGCACAAACTGGCTCTACGGAGGCAAGATGTCATCCTCATCCTCCTCATCCACCGATTCCTCACCCTCTTCAGTGTGTACATCCTCATCCTCACAGAGTATTAATTTGTCCCTGCTGGAACCACAGGTCCCTCTGTACGTTCTGGAGGCTGGTCTCCCTGGAAGAGTTGATAATTCATTTTATGAACATCATCTTCTCCACATTTTGTGGAAGCAACCTCCTACGCCTTTCGCTGACAAGGTTCCCGGCTGCACTATACACTCTTTCGGAGTACACACTGGAGGGGGGGCAACTCAGGTAAAATAGAGCCAGTTTGTACAGGGACCTCCAAATTGCTTCTTTTTCCTGCCAGTACAGGTACGGACTGTCTGACATGCCTACTTGGATGCTGTCACCGATGTAATCCTTTAACAGACAGACGCACACGCTTGTCGCTGCTGCTTTGAGGATTCAAGTGCGGCTACAGCCCACACAATTCACAAAGACAGAAAAAAAAAAGAATATTTTTATTGTTTGTGGAGCACACTTTGAGGGTTACACCACCCTTTAACAGACAGACGCACGCTTGTCGCTGCTGCTTTGAGGATGCAAGTGCGGCTACAGCCCACACATTTCACAAAGACAGAAAAAAAAAGAACAATATTTTAATTGTTTGTGTAGCACACTTTGAGGGTGTCACCACCCTTTAACAGACAGACGCACGCTTGTCGCTGCTGCTTTGAGGATGCAAGTGCGGCTACATCGCACACAAGTCACAAACACATTAAAAAAATAGTTTTTTATTTTTTGGAGCACTTTGAGAGTTACACCACCCTTTAACAGACAGACGCACGCTTGTCGCTGCTGCTTTAAGGATGCAGGTGCGGCTACAGCCAACACATTTCACAAAGACCGAAAAAAAAGAACAATATTTTAATTGTTTGTGTAGAACACTTTGAGGTGTCACCACCCTTTAACAGACAGACGCACGCTTGTCGCTGCTGCTTTAAGGATGCAGGTGCGGCTACAGCCCACACAATTCACATAGACAGAAAAAAGAAGAAGAATATTTTTATTGTTTGTGTAGCACACTTTGAGGGTGTCACCACCCTTTAACAGACAGACGCACGCTTGTCGCTGCTGCTTTAAGGATGCAGGTGCGGCTACAGCCCACACATTTCACAAAGACCAAAAAAAAAAGAACAATATTTTAATTGTTTGTGTAGCACACTTTGAGGGTGTCACCACCCTTTAACAGACAGACGCACGCTAGTCGCTGCTGCTTTAAGGATGCAGGTGCGGCTACAGCCCACACAATTCACAAAGACAGAAAAAAGAACAATATTTTAATTGTTTGTGTAGCACACTTTGAGGGTGTCACCACCCTTTAACAGACAGACGCACGCTTGTCGCTGCTGCTTTAAGGATGCAGGTGCGGCTACAGCCCACACAATTCACAAAGACAGAAAAAAGAAGAAGAATATTTTTATTGTTTGTGTAGCACACTTTGAGGGTGTCACCACCCTTTAACAGACAGACACACGCTTGTCGCTGCTGCTTTGAGGATGCAAGTGCGGCTACATCGCACACAAGTCACAAACACATTAAAAAAATAGTTTTTTATTTTTTGGAGCACTTTGAGAGTTACACCACCCTTTAACAGACAGACGCACGCTTGTCGCTGCTGCTTTAAGGATGCAGGTGCGGCTACAGCCCACACAATTCACAAAGACAGAAAAAAAAGAACAATATTTTAATTGTTTGTGTAGCACACTTTGAGGGTGTCACCACCCTTTAACAGACAGACGCACGCTTGTCGCTGCTGCTTTGAGGATGCAGGTGGAATCTAGACGGGATTTGGAACCGAGGACACACTACCTCCATCAATTGTCTAAATCCCACTGCACTAATGTCGGATACCGGACGCACGTCTAACACCAACATAGCAGTCAAGGCCTCAGTTATATGTTTTGCTTCAGGATGACTGCTGTCGTACTTCATCCTCATCGCTAGGGACTGTTGGAGGGTCAATTGTTTAGTAAAAGTAGTGATGTTCCTACTTCCTCTCTGGGATGATGAACAACTCCCAGCAGCAGCAACAGCACTAGGAGGAAGTGGTTCTTGATCTTTCCCTATTTTATTTTTATCGGAGAAAGTTTGGTCCTCCATTTATGTTATATTGATATATATATACGTGCGGCTAAAGCGCACACAAACACAGAAAATATTTTTTTATTTTTGCTGGAGAGTAGTGCACTTTGTGGGTTACACCACCCTTTAAGAAATGAGCCAGCCGGCTCTTTACTTATGGGACACAGGCGCACGCTTGGCGCTGCTCCTTTGTTGATGCACGTGCAGCCACAGTGCATACAAGTCACAAACACAGAAAATATATATTTTTTTGGTTTGGAGTGTACTTTGGGGGTTACAGAACCCTTTAACGGTCAAGCCAGCCGGCCCTTTACTTATGACACAGGCGCACGCTTGGCACTACTTTGTTGATGCACGTGCGGCTACTGCGCACACAATTCACAAACACAGAAAATAATTTTTTTTTTGGTTTGGACTGGAGTGTACTTTCGGGGGTTACAGCACCCTTTAACGGTCTAGCCAGCCGGCCCTTTACTTATGACACAGGCGCACGCTTGGCACTACTTTGTTGATGCACGTGCGGCTACTGCGCACACAATTCACAAACACAGAAAATAATTTTTTTTTTGGTTTGGACTTGAGTGTACTTTGGGGGTTACAGCACCCTTTAACGGTCAAGCCAGCCGGCCCTTTACTTATGACACAGGCGCACGCTTGGCACTACTTTGTTGATGCACGTGCGGCTACTGCGCACACAATTCACAAACACAGAAAATAATTTTTTTTTTGGTTTGGACTGGAGTGTACTTTCGGGGGTTACAGCACCCTTTAACGGTCAAGCCAGCCGGCCCTTTACTTATGACACAGGCGCACGCTTGGCACTACTTTGTTGATGCACGTGCGGCTACTGCGCACACAATTCACAAACACAGAAAATAGACTGGAGTGTACTTTCGGGGGTTACAGCACCCTTAACGGTCAAGCCAGCCGGCCCTTTACTTATGACACAGGCGCACGCTTGGCACTACTTTGTTGATGCACGTGCGGCTACTGCGCACACAATTCACAAACACAGAAAATAATTTTTTTTTTGGTTTGGACTGGAGTGTACTTTCGGGGGTTACAGCACCCTTAACGGTCAAGCCAGCCGGCCCTTTACTTATGACACAGGCGCACGCTTGGCACTACTTTGTTGATGCACGTGCGGCTACTTTGCACACAATTCACAAACACAGAAAATAATTTTTTTTTGGGTTTGGACTGGAGTGTACTTTCGGGGGTTACAGCACCCTTAACGGTCAAGCCAGCCGGCCCTTTACTTATGACACAGGCGCACGCTTGGCACTACTTTGTTGATGCACGTGCGGCTACTGCGCACACAATTCACAAACACAGAAAATATATTATTTTTTTAGCACTTGGGTGGAGCACCCCTGATGGACAGAGCACCCCCTGGACAACACTACAGCACCCCTTTAGGACTGGGACACTGCACAAGACTTTGGAGTGGACACAGCCCCTATGGAGAACTGACTGCACAACACAGTCCAGCCAGCCCCTATGGACTTTGAAGTAGTGGACACAGCCCCTATTAACAACAGCAGCACAGCACAACACAGCCAGCCCCTAAGGACTTTGAAGTAGTGGACAACAGCAGTACTACACTACACTACACTACACAGCCCTAACTCCCACCCTCCCTCTTCACTGTCCACAGCCGAGTGAGAAAATGGCGCCGACGCGGGTACCTTATATAGGATCCAAAACCCGCGAGACTCGGAAGGCGGGATGATGACGTTTTGCCTCGATTTCAGATCCGAGTCAGGCGGGAAAAGTCGAGCCTGATTCGGATCGGACTCGGATCGGGGGGGCTCGGGGGGGTTCGGATTTCAGAAATCCGAACCCGCTCACCCCTAGTAAATAGTAGATTCATCATTAACTGTAATGCATAACCATATGGCTAGGGCTTTGGGGATAGCTGGTGCTGGAGGTTAGACATTATGGTTGGTTGGACACACTCTTCCGGTTTACATAGTCTGTATAACTGTATAATTTACTATTGTTGGGTGCCAGTTATTTTGTGCCAGCAAGTACCTTTTCAAAATGTCCAATTTTTTAAACCAAAAGAAGGGGGATTGGTTACCTGAGACAGGCTATTCAACTGAATGGAATAAGAAATATCTTGAAGAGAGACATAACTGCACTGCAGGGATTTTTTAGAGACAAAAAGGGGCATGTATGCAGCAAATTGTTAGCACTGACCATTTGCTCCTGTGGCTGCAAGGAAAAGTCTGCATAAAAATGCACTTCCCAACTTCTCGTAATTAAGATGTAGGGAAACCCATTAGATTCCACATTTGACGCAAAATCAGTGGGTTACTGAGCAGGGAAAAGGCTAATTAATTGAATGGCTACAGGCGTTAATCCCGGAGCTTTCCCTGCGTGGTAAAACTCGCTCCTTATTGGATATGCCCCATAGAATCCCTAATAAAGTTACAAAAATGTGTGTCCACAAAGCAAATGTTGTTTTGTGTTATTGAAATTGTATAAAGAAGTGCTGATGTTGCATTCTTAATAGCATATACTGTAGGGGCCTATTCATCATCACTTAATTTTCACAAAAGCAGGTGAAAATGCACATTTTCACCTGCAATTGTGAAAATTAAGTTATCACGCCATTCATTAAGAAGGTAAAGCAGGAGATATCACAGATATCTTCTACTTACCTCCCTCTCGCGGAATGGCCCACTGTCCCCATACACTAGTATGGGGACAGTATTCATCAAGCTACGAAAGGAGCAGTGAAGCCGCTTGCGGGGACAGCTGATTTCGCATCAGCTGTCACCACACCGGAGCAATGATGAATTGCTCTTGCAGCTGCACGAGTTATGATGTTAATTATTGGGGACCCCGATAATTAACATGATGAATAGGCCCCCTAGCCATTTACAGTACAACAAAATACACTTGTTTTTTTGCACTCAGTCAGAGCTGAAGGTGATATATATTTTTTATTGTTTTATAGTTTTAATGGGATGTGTTTGTACAGTATATTATTATTATTATTATTATTATTATTATTATCATTATCTTTTATTTAAATGGTGTCAAAAAGGCTCAGCAGCGCCATAGATAGGGGGTTAAACATACAGTAAAGTACTTACTATAAGTGCAAAATGGTACAGATGTGGATATAACTTTACATACAGTATATAGGACCTGATTCAGACCCGGACGCTAAGAAGCGTTCGCTCGTAGCTGGCCGATGTTCACATTCTGCGCATGCGTATGCATAGCAGTGCGCGAACCAGTGCGAAAGATCAGGATGCGTTCGCTCATTGCGCATAGACTGCCCAGCAGAGTGAGTGACAGGAGAAGCCGTTTGTGGGTGGTGACGGGCTGGCTGCTAGAAACGGGGGAGTGGAGATGCAAACGCAGGCGTGCCTGAGCATCTTAACGCTGTTTCAGACCCGTGCATAATTAAGAGGCAGCGTCATAGTACACGTCACTTGGCTGGTTTTTACACTGAAGTGATTGCAGTGGTTGCATCAGGATATAGTCAACCTCAAGCGCTGCAATTGCATCCGATGGTACCCGATGTACCGATGCTTGCATACACTTCCTGGAGATGATGTGCGCTAGTGGACGTCTTAAGACAGGCTGGTGGGCGTCTGCATACACAAAGCGATCACACGCCAAGACATAGTGGGTGTGCTTATGCCTTGCCGTGCGATCGCTTGCCGTGCCGTCACTAAACCGGATTTGCACACGCTGGGTGCGAAGGAACGCATCTAGCGAGCGGGTCTGAATAAGCTCCATAGTTGGTATGCGTGTGTGGTTTTGGTATAGGAATGTGTTACTACACAGGTGAGGGAGGGAAATGTGCTACTACAGGTGTAAGCGAGAGATAGTATTTCTACACAGGTAAGGGCAGGGAATGTCGAATGTGTTACAACACGGGCGAGGGAGGGAAATGTGTTACTACAGAGGTGAGCGAGGATAATGTGTTACTAAAGAGGTGAGAGAGTGGAATGTGTTAGTACACAGGTGAGGAAGGGCAATGTCTTACTATAGCAGTGATGCATTACTACAGAGGTGAAGGATTAATGTGTTTGTACTGTATATATAATTGTTGTGTTGCTTTTTTAAATATTTTTAAAATATGACAATTGATTTTCAATAGTGCATTTAACAACCAGGCGGTGTTTGCCGCGGTACAGTAGCTTATTTTAATGAGTAAAGCCCTGGTCCATGTGTTCATGGCTTTGGGAATTATGAAGAAAAACATTAATTATTTTAGCTGTACATTGCAAACAATTATCCTGGACTATATGTTCATACAGTACCCTGCAATTAATTCCCCTCTGGCAATAGCAAGGTTAAATAAAGTATGTTTGCAGCTGACATATATGCACATATGTTAGACAGCTCAATAATTCCTTTTGCCTCCACTACCAATCTGACGGCTGCTCTGAGACCACCACATGCTCAGGAGGCTTAGCGTTCTGTATTTCAAAAGCCGTGTTTTGCTTTAGGAGAGAGCAGTGACTTTACAACTATGGAAAAATGCCATGATACAAAAATAATGTTTTTGGCGTTGAAACCGTATACTTTCTTTACAAAATGTCACATTTTACTCACTTGTATAGTTTCCTGTTTGTGTTTTTGGCTTGGATTCCTATCTAAGGTTTGCGTATATCTGGTATAACCTCAGTTTTCTATAATGAATTATTATGGATCAATGTTCTCCTGAAACAGTAACACCAAGATACATCCAAAATACCTGCATTAAAGACATGGTAAAGCATTTTAGCTGGAGAGTAAGGATCAACCCTTAGAAAAACACTCTATTTATAGCAAGCAAAAAAAAATCTGATTATAAAGCTATCACCTGTATTTACAACATGATACTTTAAGTAGCAGTAAAAATCTGGAAACATGATTTTTGTAGCATACCACAGGCACATATAAAATCTCAAGCATTTGGTTTCATTCCCACTGACTTTTAAGATGCGCTGTTATTCATTACATTTGTATAACATTTATACAGATTGTTAAGCAGTTTATTGCTTTAAAATACAGGTATGAAAACATTATTGCTGCTGTAAAACACAGGGCTCCTATGTCATTAGGCTCTGCCCCCGTCACAGCAAACTGACGCGATTTGCGGGACCACGATGAGGGGACAGTTTTGCGTCATTTAGTCCCATCCCCTTCAAATGAAGCCGCGATTCCCGGCAATTATCTCTCCACCCTGCCCACTTCACTAGGAAATGAGTGGGATGCGGGAGATTGGAATATTCCTCCAGGGGGGGGCGGGTGGGTACCTGACAATTCGGGAGCCCCCCGCAACTTCCAGGAGAGTAAGTTAATTACGATATAAAGTGGCTGGGCTACAACATGCATCCAGTATGGTCTATACGTGCTCTGTGACATTGAGACTACCAATATCTGGCATTGTGTATAAGTGATGACGTATCTTTCTTCCATAAGAAGTCACCCAGTTGGTGGTGGTGGATGATGGTGGTGGATAATGGATGATGGTGGTGGATAATGGATTATGGTGGTGGATAATGAATGATGAAGGTGGATAATGGATGATGGTGGTGGATAATGGATGATGGAGGTGGATAATGGATGATGGTGGTGGATAATGGATGATGGTGGTGGATGAGGAATGATGGTGGTGGATGATGAATGATGGTGGTGGATAATGGATGATGGTGGTGGATAATGGATTATGGTGGTGGATAATGAATGATGAAAGTGGATAATGGATGATGGTGGTGGATAATGGATGATGGAGGTGGATAATGGATGATGGTGGTGGATAATGGATGATGATGGTGGTTAATGGTGGTGGATAATGGATGATGGAGGTGGATGATGGTGGTGGTGGATAATGGAGGTGGATAATGGATGATGGCGGTGGATAATGGATGATGGTGTTGGGTGATGGTGGTGGATTATTATTATTATCCTTTATTTATATGGCGCCACAAAGGTTCTGCAGCGCCTTACACAGTACATAAATGAGCACACAAGAAAAACAGTTAATAGTAATAGAAAACAATGCAGGACAAGCATATGGTTTATAAACATAGCTGCATAACACAAGCAGCAGGGGGTCAGCAACCAATCGTTAGGTGCCAATTGAGGAGTTAGGAGTAAATGATAAGATAAGTAGGGGGAGGAGAAACACTTGAGGGATGAGGGCCCTAAACACTAAAGGGGAGGTGCAGACAGATAATGGATGATGGTGGTGGATAATGGATGATGGTGGTGGATAATGGATGATGGAGGTGGATAATGGATGATGGTGGTGGATAATGCTGTCTACTATAAATGCTTAATTGTGTTCAGATCTAGTTACTGAGAGGGCTGGCACATGGAAGGTCCCCATTTCATGCTCATTTAAACATTGTGTAGCACCTGCTGCTCTGTGAGGGTGTAGTATATTTTGTCGACATTCTTGGCATGATGATATTGACCACGTCAACATTAATCATGTCGACTTTGGTGAAATGTTAACATGATTAGAATGTCGACAAAAAATCCCTGGTGGCGACTTACCTGGTATGGCGGCTCTAGCGGTGTCTTCCGACGGTGACGTCAGGATAACTTCCAGCGGATCCTGCGCATCTTCCAATGTTAAGTATGACTAATCCTAACCCCTTACCCTCCCCCTAGTACCTCACCCTAACCTCCCCCCCTAGCCTAACCCAAACCCTCTTCTGCCGGCCTGTGCAGGATGTCAATATTTCACATGTCAACATTCTGCACATGCCAACATTTCAACAATGTTGACATTATGAATGTTGACATTATGACTATATCCCACTCTGTGGATGGTGACATTCTCACCCCGGAAAACATGCATCCTTTGAGTCAAGAAATGCAGCAACATGGGGCAAAGATGATCACTTAGTGCCAAAATTGTTTATTAAGATTTACCTTACTTTTCAAAGGGAATGACTGCCCCAACCCACCTGGAATACACACCCATAGCACTATGAAACCGGGATGTAGTCATTGTACCTCCACACGGGATGCCGGTTGTTGAAATCCCGGCGCCGGAATTCCAACCTGCGGACAGAACACTGGCACCACACCAGAGATGCTGATGCCGGAATCCCTACAGCTGGCATCCCCAACGTAAGTATAGTGGGCCGGATTAACTGCTAGCTGAGGGGGAGGTTTAGGTGTAGGCACCACAGGGTGGGGAAGGGGGGGGTTGCTAGGGTGCGGGAGGGGGGAGGTTAGGGTTAAGCTGTGTACAGGGGGGGTCAGGTTTAGGCACCACTGGGGGGAGGTTAGGGTTAGGCAATAAGGGGGAAGAGTTATGTTCAGACACAGGGCCGGATTAAGGACTGTGGGGGCCCCTGGGCAACAAACTTGTGGGGTCCCCTATCAGTGATCCGAGTATATGTGTATATATATATATATATATATATATACACACACACACACACACACACACACACACACACACACACAGTGGCGACCCCAACACCACAACCAGCCCACCAGCAGCACCACACTTTAAGAAAAAAAACATTAATTGACTCACCCTCCGGGCCGAGGCAATAACACAGCAGCAGCCAGTGACCCGAGGCAGCACCTGCAGCTCTTGTCTTCGATTCACCTCCGCGGGCTCCAGACGCGGCTGTTGAGGGGGTGGGCTGGCGTGGGGCTGCGCAGCGTGACCTCTGACATCAAGCCTGCATTGTTGTACAGCCCCACTGCACAGCCTGCCCGCCGGCCGAAGCAGCACCGCGCTCTGAACCCAAGTGCTCAGCGAGCGCTGCCCAGCTGAAGTGACGGAGGACCGCAGCGGAGACAGCTAAATGCTGTACTCCGCCGGTCTCAGTAGTAGTGGCAGGGGACAGGGTGTGGGGGCCCTGGGACGACCGCCCCTGTCGCCCTGCCTATAATCTGGCCCTGTTCAGACACCAAGGGGGGAGGGTTAGGTTTAGGCACTAATGGGGAGGGTTAGGGTGCAGCGGGGATTAGGGTTAAGATTAAGGAACAGAGGGTTAGGGGATGAAGGGACAGAGGGTTAGCAAGATTATTGAGCCGATGCCGGGACACTGAGCATTGGGATGCCACTGTCGGTATTTTGACAGCCAGCATCCCGACTGCCGTTCTCCCATACCCAACCCATGGAACCACCTGAACTCTTTACTGTTGGAAACAAGCAGCCAGTGCTGTATAGTTCTTTAAATTAGCATCTGTTTGTTGACAATATGATTCTGACTGTATGGACATTATTATCCTTAGACATGCGTTTTGCATCTGGTAGAAGTAGGGTAAAAGCTTGTGCAAGGAGTGAATTCTATATTTTCTGTACTATATTCTGCATAAATACATTTATTAATCAGTAAAATATATTATAACAGGTTTGCTTTAGGTTTGATGTGAAATTAAAGAGCAGCATAAAAGTCTATGATTATCTAGAATAAGGAAAAGTTACATATAATAGATAGAATGGTTAATAATGTTTTCGTTGTTAAACACTGTAACTAATATATGGCCTGATTCTTTACCGATCGCAAGTGCGATTACGCACACAATCGGCTGATTGTTGTGTACTGCACATGCGTATGCATCGCAGTGCACATGCGCGAAGGCTCCACTGCGATCGGACTGCGACCAGAGTGACTACACAGACCCATTGCAGAGTGATTGACAGGATGTGCCCGTTTGGGGGCCGATGACAGGTGTGTGTGTAAGGTAAAGTTGGCGTCCTTATGTTAGGCTTTGAAGTGGGACTGCGCGCGTAATCGCTATTGCGATCACAATAGCGATCCGTAATGAATCAGGCCCATAGCACACATTTATACTCCGTTCCCTAATGCTGCTAATTATAATTGACATCTGCCATGGATTACAAATGTTTTAGCAGCAAATTGGATTTGTCAGATTTTGGTTAATCTTAAATGTACCAATGTTGAAGGAAAAACATCAGCGATTGCACTTCTCACTGAACTATTCCCTTGCCTGGTGCTGTGTTTCCCTGCAGAATACAGATCAAGCATTTTGCTACAGTTTTAGGTAGTGTTTATGAACTGTCATCAAAATGTTCCACAATACAAGTTTATATGTGCAAGACAGTGGGAAAGTGAACTAAAGAAGCAGAAGTATGCATTCGGGATAGAGAAAGCCTGGTGGGGCTATGACCCATGCTTATGGCCAGGGACAAAATTACCAAAAAGATAAAACTGTCAAAGCTAAATGTATTAAGCACCTGCTAAATGTCCATACTGAAACATTTTGTGTTTGACAGACAGAATGAAGTAGGTGCTTGGGATAAAGTCCAGGCATTACTATATAGGTTTCATATACAAATATATGGTCATTCCCTAACAAATAGGCTGTTTAGTCTGATTTTTAGAGTTTGGCGCAAATACTGACATACAGTAATTAAACGTCACAAGCTACCAACAAATAGGAACATTTATAACAACTGATGCAAAGTAAAAAGGCCTTGGGTTACCACTCATCTGGGATTACTCCAGACAGGTAATTATACGATATGTCCAGGTTCTTTAGGTACTGCATTCCGGGGTGTGAAACGTCCAGGAATCAGTACCGGCGCAACCATTTGGCAGCTATAGGCAGTTGCCTAAGGGCACCGGCCACTGGGTGGCGACACTGAATCTGGTGCAAAAATTGTGGATGTCTTCTCAATGCTTGAGGCAACTTTGGATTTAATTACCGGCAGCTGTAACAAAGTTTGCACTGACATGTCTGTGCAAGCAACAGTGTCCGTCCCCTTACCTCTCCTTCCCTCACAGCCAATCATTAATTCAAAAAGGAATCTGTGGTGCTTCTTGGTGAATACGCACCACTAAGAATTAGAGATGAGCGGGCTCAGATCTCTGAGATACGAGCCCACCTGAACTTACCCGACCTGAGGGACTCCGGACCCGCAGCTTGGATTTCCCCGTCAATTTTAGGTTGCACATCAAAGAGAAACGTCATCAGCTGGCGTCGGATTCTTGCAGGTTTTTGATCCCTTTATAAGTCCCCGCGGCGATGAATCCGGCGCCAGTTGCTGACTGTAGTCCACGCTGCTGTGCACTCTCCTCTGTACTGTGAAACCGCAGGCCATGCCCTTAGTATGTATCCATAACACAAGTACTGTGTACACCTCAAGCCGTACCCCAGTGTGTATCCATAACACAAGTACAGTACTGTGACGCCTCAGGCCGTACTCCAGTATTATCTATAACACAAGTACTATGACGCCGCAGGCTGTACCCTTAGTGTGTTTTAGTCATTTTTTAAACTACCATACTGTCTGCCAATGCAGTGCCACTCTGTTTCCCAGATGTGCCATTTTGGAAGCTGAACTGCCACATGTGTGTGACGCCCACTGCTGTCGCTTAGCTTAGTCAGCCAGCTAGCTTGGTGCAACCTTTCGCCTAAACTGGATGAAATCAATATTTTGAGCTGTGAGGTGGTCAAACCTGCCTCGAAATTTACGTTACTGAGGTTAATAATACTGTATGAACAAAAACAGGCCCAAATTATGTAATTTCAGCTGTTTTTATTATTTTTTTAAAAAAAATACAGATCAAGAACCAAACCCAAAACATGCAAGGGCGGTTTTGGCAAAACCAAATACAGATCCAAAACATGAAAAAAGATACAGATCCAAAACATGGGGTCGGCATCTCTACTAAGAATCAGGTTCTACAGTATGTAATTAGAGAGGCAAGCCTGATAGTGAGTGCCCCCTGTTAGCAGACACAATGACAGACACATTTTATCAGTTACAACACCATTTTTTTTTAAACCAAAGTATTAGCGATACAATAAGAGAGTTACCATCAGGGGCAGGCTGGCCTGGGGGGCAGGGTGGCATTTGCCCCCGGGCCAGTACAATTTTAGTGGTCCAGGGCCGCCTGCAGCCGCACACTGCATATGAGTAGCTGGCTGTGGGAGGCACTCCCTGGTCGCTCTGTGCTATAACACAATGGGAGCAGCCAGGCAGCATTCTCGGCCTTCCTCCCTGCCAGCAGCCAAATCCAAGCCTGGCTGCACCGTGCGCCATAGGGTTGGCCTCATCCGGGGCGTCTGGTTAGGCTGACCTTCTCTGCTCCATAACACCTTTTTTGCCCCGCCTCCTATTTCTCTGTTCTGACTCCCTGGCCCCTAAGCTCCGCCCCTTTTCCTCATCTCAGTGCTGCCTCCTCTTCAAAGGGGCACAACAAAGGGATAATCAAGAGGAGAGGCAACAGAGAGAAGTCATCAGGAAGAGGGCACTATCCATTCAATGGTGGCTTTCCAATGGCAGCCGCCATCGAATGTTGTGGAAGTAATGGCCATTCGATGTTAAAAAAAACAGCTGAATTCAGTTAACATAGAGAAAGGCCTTGGGTCGCTACAGTGCATGTGCCAACATGGCTTTTTGCACATGCGCATATCAACACAATGTTTTTTTTCCATCAAATTATTGTGATATAATGGTTGAAAGATTAAATGGTGGAAACCCATAATCATTTGATGACGGGCTTCCCATGTTCATTTTTATAAGATCCTCCGGCATGTGCTGTGACTCCGCCTACCATGTTACATTGGTCTGGCTTGCTACCATTGTGGCTAAGCTAATAAATTGCTAACTCTGCCTACTTTTCTGTTGTGCCCCGCTTATAGTTGATTTATTCTAACCTACAGATGGGTCCACATACATCTAGCTTCTGGCGTGTTAAATAACCCTTCTAGTCGCGCCATGACTTAGTAGCACCAAGTGTCTTTTTACCTTCAATGCATCTTATCTGCACAACGATGTGAATATATAGCACACGCAGCTTCTGCTGATTAAAATGATATGCAGCATGCCTATGTTCTCTGTGAGTGCAGGTGTATCTGTATGCTAAACACTACGTTACAGTGTTATAGCCACTGACACTGTAACATAGCATTTCACATGCAGATACACCTGCACTCGCTCAGAGAACATAGGCATGCTGCATATCATTTTAATAAACAGAAGCTGCTAGTGCTATCTATTCGCATTTGAAGGTAAAAATATGCACGAAAAGGTGCTCAGCGCTACCAAGTCACACTGAGCTCCCGCGTTATGTGTGGCACAACTTGTAGCACGCGGAGGATAGATCTATGTAGGCACATCTGTACATGAGGCCACTCTTCATATTTTTCCAAGGACACTTTAAGTTCTCAATCCTACCCTGTCTGGCATAGAAGCTTGAATGATAAAGCAAAGTTATCTGAAGTTGGAACTCGAGATGTGCGCTGACTCCTATATTTTGGTTTTGGATCTGGATTAGTCTTAGTGTTTTGGTTTTGCAAAACCACCCTCAAGTGTTCTGATTTTGGATCTGGATTATTTTTTTTAAAAATGATAAAAAGTTTTTAAAATAGCTAAAATCAACTAATTTTTGCAATCCAAAACCTGAAATTTGGATTTAAAATCTGAATTCCGAACAACAGGAAGATCAGAACCGCAATTCAGATTTATCCGGCTCTCCCCAGGAGATTAGAAACGCAGATCTGTCTTGATTCATGAAATTCAGGTGGATTCGGATTTCTGGAGAAGTGAACTGCACATCTCTAGTTGGAACCCCATTTTTAAACACCTTAAGACTTATAGGGGAACAGCGCTATATAAATAAGAGTATTATTATTTTAACATTATTTTATATCGTAAGTTTCTTACCCTATTTACCAAGACAAAGACATTCTCAATAATAAGTTTAACTTGCTAATTAAATATAAGGGGGACAGAACACTGTCAGGGAGATATATCAAGCCTTGGAGAGAGATAAGGTTGTGTGGTTGCTTTGGCCAACTAATCAGCTTCTAACTATCATTTGGAATATTGTCCTACTGTACATAAATAACAGTTAGAAGCTGATTGGTGGCTTTGGACAACATCTCCACTTTATCTCCCTCCAAGTCTGCTGTATATAAATATGAATGTGTCTAGCTGCTATTCAGCAGGCCAGGAACACCAGCAGGACAGTACAGTAACAGTCATATCACTAATAATTTGTGGACCCTGCAACCGTAGCAGTCAGTAAGGAATGGAGACTGGAAAAAAAGAATACATAAAACATTTTTATTATATGTTAAAATATAAAAAAAATTTATTATGCAAAATATTTAACCACAAATATTCATACGTTATCCCTGAAAAGTCATTTTCGGGACCTACCTGCAAACATTAGGCGTCCCCTGAACGTATGTACTGGGGACTGCAACAGATATTATTTTGATCACAAAAGCAGCAAAAATAGGTTTGTATAAATTTACCAAGCACCGGAATACAAACCATTGCCGAGCGTGGCCTCAGCAGCTAATGACATTTATAAATGGGCTACAAGGTGCAAAACTTCCAGGAAGTGGATCCCTCTGTTACTGTCCGCTCTCACATACACAGTCTGATGATTGAGCATGTGCAGTAGCACAGCCGGAGTCTGAACACAGATGTAAAGTGTTCGAAGTAGCAATCATTTTACTACTTAGACTTCGCAGGGACGAGCTCCAATCAGAGCCCCTGTTCCTGTATGTGATTGATAGGTGACTGATGGGTGATCATAATTGCATAAAAGCCTCATACTACGGCAACCTCCTGACTCACAAAGAGTCATCCTTCAGCACTCAGGAGAGGAAAAACCCCTGTGGGGGAAACCTCTGGGGAACCATGGCTTTAGGATCGCCCTTCCCTCTGGGCATTTAGAGGTGTGCTAATAGGTACAGGGAGGGGTTCAATACTTAACAAAGATCAGCAGCTTCTGTGTAGGGTTGGGGGGGGATCCTGGTGGTCGGGATGCCAGCAGTCAGAATATCAACAGTGTGAGGTTCTAGTTTTGTTGTGGGCCCGGGGTGGTTAAAGGAGCAGACACTGAAGCAGATTTAAAAACAAACGTGGATTTTGTAATGAGTGGTTTAACAGACATGAATGTGGCAAAACAAGAAGTCCGGGTATAGCACTAAAGTGCACTTGGGAAACTGTAGTGAAGCAATGGGAAAAAGTCCAGGTAGTGATAACAGAAGGTAGTCCAGTATTCCAGGGTTTGTGAGGCTGAAAGGAATTTGCAGGCTGAATAGAATTGCAGGCTGAAATGAATGGCAGACTGAAGTGAATTACATGCTGAAGTGAATTACATGCTGAAGTGAATTACAGGCTGAAGTGAATTGCTGGCTGAAGTGAGTTGCAGGCTGAGGTGAATGGCAGGCTGAGGTGAATGGCAGGCTGAAGTGAATTGCAGGCTGAAACAATAATGTCCAGAGGAAATGCAAGTGGAGGCAGGGTGCAGGGTAAAAGACTGACAAAGGTACTCAGGCAATGGGAGTGGCAATGGGAGGAGGCATGGGAATCCAGTAGGGTTAGGAGTAGGGGTGTGCACCGGCCACTTTTCGTGTTTTGGTTTTGGATCTGGATCTTTCTTCGTGTTTTGGATCTGGATTGGTTTTGCCAAAACCACCCTTCCGTGTTTTGGGTTCTGGGTTTTGTGTTTTGGATCTGTATTTTTTTGAAAAAAAGCATAAAAACAGCTAAAATCACAGAATTTGTAGGTTTTTCTGCTCCTATGCTATTATTAACCTCAATAACCTTAATTTCCACTCATTTCCAGTCTATTCTGAACACCTCACACCTCACAATAGTGTTTTTATGTCCAAAGGTTGCACCGAGGTAGCTGGATGACTATGCTAAGCGACACGAGTGGGCGGCACAAACACGTGACCCATCTAGGCGTGATACTGCAGTGGCAGACAGGATGGCAGTTTGAAAAACTAGGCCCCAAACAGTACATAATTCAAAGAAAAAAAAGAGGTGCAAGATGGAATTGTCCTTGGGCCCTCCCACCCACCCTTAAGTTGTATAAACAGGACATGCACACTTTAACAAACCAATCATTTCAGCGCCAGGGTCTGCCATACAACTGTGGCTGAAATGATTGGTTCATTTGGGCCCCCACAAAACAAGCTGGCAATTAATGTGTCCCTGCACAAACTGGCTCTACGGAGGCAAGATGTCATCCTCATCCTCCTCATCCACCGATTCCTCACCCTCTTCAGTGTGTACATCCTCATCCTCACAAAGTATTAACTCGTCCCCACTTGAATCCACCACCACAGGTCCCTCTGTACGTTCTGGAGGCTGGTCTCCCTGGAAGAGCTGATAATTCATTTTGATGAACATCATCTTCTCCACATTCTGTGGAAGCAACCTCCTACGCCTTTTGCTGACAAGGTTCCCGGCTGCACTAAACACTCTTTCGGAGTACACACTGGAGGGGGGGCAACTCAGGTAAAATAGAGCCAGTTTGTACAGGGGCCTCCAAATTGCCTCTTTTTCCTGCCAGTACAGGTATGGACTGTCTGACATGCCTACTTGGATGCTGTCACCGATGTAATCCTCCACCATTCTGTCAATGGTGACAGTATCATATGCAGTGACAGTAGACATGTCAGAAATTGTTGCCAGGTCCTTCAGTCCGGACCAGATGTCCAAACTTGGTCCTGCCTGCCCTGCATCACCGCCAGCGGGTTGCTTAGGATACCTAAGTTTTTTCCTGGCAGCCCCAGTTGCGGGAGAAAATGAAGAAGGAGCTGTTGACGTGTCACGTTCCGCTTCAGCTGACAGTGTGTTCACCAGCAGGTCTTTGAACCTCTGCAGGCTTGTGTCGGCCGGAAAGAGAGACACCACATAGGCTTTAAACCTAGGATCGAGCACGGTGGCCAAAATGTAGTGGTCTGATTTCAACAGATTGACCACCCTGGAATCCTGGCAAAGCGAATGAAGGGTTTCATCCACAAGTCCCACATGCCGAGCGGAATCGCTCCGTCTTAGCTCCTCCTTCACTTTCTCCAGCTGCTTCTGCAAAAGCCTGATGAGGGGAATGACCTGACTCAAGCTGGCAGTGTCTGAACTGACTTCACGTGTGGCACGTTCGAAGGGCTGGAGAACCTTGCACAACATGGAAATCATTCTCCACTGCGCTTGAGTCAGGTGCATACCCCCTCCTTTGCCTATGTCATAGGTGGATCTATAGGCTTGAATGGCCTTTTGCTGCTCCTCCATCCTCTGAAGCATATAGAGGGTTGAGTTCCACCGCGTCACAAACTCTTGCTTCAGGTGATGGCGGGGCAGGTTCAAGAGTGTTTGCTGGCGCTCCAGTCTTCGGCACGCAGTCGCTGAATGGTGAAAGTGGCCTGAAATTTTTTCGGGCCACCCAAAGCGTCTCCTGCACGCCCCTGTCGCTTTTCAGAAAATTCTGCACCACCAAGTTTATTGTGTGAGCAAAACATGGGACGTGCTGGAATTTGCCCAGATGTAATGCCCGCACAATATTGGTGGCGTTGTCAGATATCACAAATCCCCAGGAGAGTCTAAGTGGGGTAAGCCACTGGGCGATGATTTCCCTCAGTTTCTCTAAGAGGTTGTCGGCGGTGTGCCTCTTACTGAAACCGGTGATACACAGCGTAGCCTGCCTTGGAACGAGCTGGCGTTTCTGAGATGCTGCGACTGGTGACGCTGCTGCTGTTGCTGCGTAAGGTGATACATCTACCCAGTGGGCTGTCACAGTCATATAGTCCTTAGTCTGCCCTGTTCCACTTGTCCACATGTCCGTGGTTAAGTGGACATTGGGTACAACGGCATTTGTCAGGACACTGAGGACACTTTTTCTGACGTTTCTGTACAGTCTCGGTATCGCCTGCCTAGTGAAGTGGATTCTAGACGGGATTTGGAACCGGGGACACACTACCTCCAGCAATTGTCTAAATCCCACTGCACTAACGGCGGATACCGGACGCACGTCTAACACCAACTTAGCAGTCAAGGCCTCAGTTATACGTTTTGCTTCAGGATGACTGCTGTCGTACTTCATCCTCCTCGCTAAGGACTGTTGGAGGGTCAATTGTTTTGTAAAAGTAGTGGTGTTCCTACTTCCTCTCTGGGATGATGAACGACTCCCAGCAGCAGCAACAGCAGCAGCGGCAGCAGGAGGCGTAGCAATGTAGGATCCTCCGGAGGAATCCGGGATAGGAGAGTCAGTCATGCCAGTGACATGGCCTGCAGGACTACTTCCGATGCTGACTAAGGAGGAAATTGATGAGGAGGGAGTTGACGGTGTGGTTTGCAGGCGCTTGGATACAACAGGACAACAGGATTTAGGTGTCCCTGGACTGCTTACGGTCTTAGCCAAAGTTTCTGAACTTGACAGTAACTTATTATGAACGCGCTGCAGGTGCCGTATAAGGGAGGATGTTCCTAGGTGGTTAACGTCCCTACCCCTACTTATTCCACCTTTACATAAGGTACATATGGCAAGACAGTTGTTGTCCGGATTTGGATATAAATATTGCCAGACCAAAGAGGTGGAATGTTTGGTCTTCTGCCCAGGCATGACCGTGATGGGCTTTTTCATCCCATGAACAACAACTGTCTCCCCCGGAGCCTGATTTAAACAAACCACATCACCATCAGAATCCTCCTCGCCAACTTCCTCCTCAGCGCCAGCTACACCAGTATCCTCATCCTGTTGTACTTCAACAGTGACATCTTCAATTTGCATATCAGCAAGTGGACTGTGGGTGCTCCTTTCAGCACTTGCAGGGGGCGTGCAAATGGTGGAAAGAGCCACCTCTTCCCGTCCAGTGCTGGGAAGGTCAGGCATCGCAACCACCACCACACTTGGACTCTCCTTGGGGATTTGTGATATCTTCTTAGAAAGCACAGTTCTTCGCTGTGCTTTTGCCAGCTTAACTCTTTTGATTTTTTTAGTGGGAGGAGGGCTTCCATCGTCATGTGAAGCTGAACCACTAGTCATTAACATACTAGGGATCGACCTTAGCCGTTCCTTGCCACTCCGTGTCGTAAATGGCATATTGGCAAGTTTACGTTTCTCTTCAGCTGATTTAAATGTTTTTTTCAAGGTCATTTTCCTGAACTTTGTCGTTTGGGATTGTATGTGCCCTCTATTATGACATTGGGCATCGGCCTTGGCAGACGACGTTGATGGCATGTTATCATCTATGTCATGACTAGTGGCAGCTGCTTCAGCACTAGGAGGAAGTGGTTTTTGATCTTTCTCTATTTTATTTTTATCGGAGAAAGTTTGGTCCTCCATTTATGTTATATCGATTTGATATATACGTGCGGCTAAACACAGAAAATATTTCTTTATTTTTGCTGGAGAGTAGTGCACATTGTGGGTTACACCAGCCTTTAAGAAATGAGCCAGCCGGCTCTTTACTTATGGGACACAGGCGCACGCTTGGCGCTGCTCCTTTGTTGATGCACGTGCGGCTACTGCGCACACAATTCACAAACACAGAAAATATTTTTTTTTTTGGTTTGGACTGGAGTGTACTTTGGGGTTTACAGCACCCTTTAAGGGTCAAGCCAGCCGGCCCTTTACTTATGACACAGGCGCACGCTTGGCACTACTTTGTTGATGCACGTGCGGCTACTGCGCACACAATTCACAAACACAGAAAATAATTTTTTTTTTGGTTTGGACTGGAGTGTACTTTGGG
Organism: Taudactylus pleione; assembly: GCA_031769625.1. Lineage (NCBI taxonomy): Eukaryota > Metazoa > Chordata > Amphibia > Anura > Myobatrachidae > Taudactylus > Taudactylus pleione. Next base: position 829,454 of record JAUIMM010001269.1, read on the forward strand.
GGTTACAGCACCCTTTAATGGTCAAGCCAGCCGGCCCTTTACTTATGACACAGGCGCACGCTTGGCACTACTTTGTTGATGCACGTGCGGCTACTGCGCACACAATTCACAAACACAGAAAATATATATTTTTTTGTTTTGGACTGTAGTGTACTTTGGGGGTTACAGCACCCTTTAATGGTCAAGCCAGCCGGCCCTTTACTTATGACACAGGCGCACGCTTGGCACTACTTTGTTGATGCACGTGCGGCTACTGCGCACACAATTCACAAACACAGAAAATAATTTTTTTTTTGGTTTGGACTGGAGTGTACTTTGGGGGTTACAGCACCCTTTAACGGTCAAGCCAGCCGGCCCTTTACTTATGACACAGGCGCACGCTTGGCACTACTTTGTTGATGCACGTGCGGCTACTGTGCACACAATTCACAAACACAGAAAATATTTTTTTTTTTAGTTTGGACTGGAGTGTACTTTGGGGGTTACAGCACCCTTTAACGGTCAAGCCAGCCGGCCCTTTACTTATGACACAGGCGCACGCTTGGCACTACTTTGTTGATTCACGTGCGGCTACTGCGCACACAATTCACAAACACAGAAAATAATTTTTTTTTTGGTTTGGACTGGAGTGTACTTTGGGGGTTACAGCACCCTTTAACGGTCAAGCCAGCCGGCCCTTTACTTATGACACAGGCGCACGCTTGGCACTACTTTGTTGATGCACGTGCGGCTACTGCGCACACAATTCACAAACACAGAAAATAATTTTTTTTTTGGTTTGGACTGGAGTGTACTTTGGGGGTTACAGCACCCTTTAATGGTCAAGCCAGCCGGCCCTTTACTTATGACACAGGTGCACGCTTGGCACTACTTTGGTGATGCACGTGCGGCTACTGCGCACACAATTTACAAACACAGAAAATATATTTTTTTTTGGTTTGGACTGGAGTGTACTTTGGGGGTTACAGCACCCTTTAATGGTCAAGCCAACCGGCCCTTTACTTATGACACAGGCGCACGCTTGGCACTACTTTGTTGATGCACGTGCGGCTACTGCGCACACAATTCACAAACACAGAAAATAATTTTTTTTTTGGTTTGGACTGGAGTGTACTTTGGGGGTTACAGCACCCTTTAATGGTCAAGCCAGCCGGCCCTTTACTTATGACACAGGCGCACGCTTGGCACTACTTTGTTGATGCACGTGCGGCTACTGCGCACACAATTCACAAACACAGAAAATAATTTTTTTTTTGGTTTGGACTGGAGTGTACTTTGGGGGTTACAGCACCCTTTAATGGTCAAGCCAGCCGGCCCTTTACTTATGACACAGGCGCCTGCTTGGCACTACTTTGTTGATGCACGTGCGGCTACTGCGCACACAATTCACAAACACAGAAGATATATATTTTTTTGGTTTGGACTGGAGTGTACTTTGGGGGTTACAGCACCCTTTAACGGTCAAGCCAGCCGGCCCTTTACTTATGACACAGGCGCACGCTTGGCACTACTTTGTTGATGCACGTGCGGCTACTGCGCACACAATTCACAAACACAGAAAATATATATTTTTTTGGTTTGGACTGGAGTGTACTTTGGGGGTTACAGCACCCTTTAACGGTCAAGCCAGCCAGCCCTTTACTTATGACACAGGCGCACGCTTGGCACTACTTTGTTGATGCACGTGCGGCTACTGCGCACACAATTCACAAACACAGAAAATAATTTTTTTTTTGGTTTGGACTGTAGTGTACTTTGGGGGTTACAGCACCCTTTAACGGTCAAGCCAGCCGGCCCTTTACTTATGACACAGGCGCACGCTTGGCACTACTTTGTTGATGCACTTGCGGCTACTGCGCACACAATTCACAAACACACAAAAAATATTATTTTTTTAGCACTTGGGGGGAGCACCCCTGATGGACAGAGCACCCCCTGGACAACACTACAGCACCCATTTAGGACTGGGACACTGCACAGGACTTTGGAGTGGACACAGCCCCTATGGAGAACTGACTGCACAACACAGTCCAGCCAGCCCCTATGGACTTTGAAGTAGTGGACACAGCCCCTATTAACAACAGCAGCACAGCACAACACAGCCAGCCCCTATGGACTTTGAAGTAGTGGACAACAGCAGCACAGCGCAGCACAGCACAGCACAACACTACTCTGCACTACACTACACTACACAGCCCAGCCAGCCCTAACTCCCACCCTCCCTCTTCACTGTCCACAGCCGAGTGTGAAAATGGCGCCGACGCGGGTACCTTATATAGGTTCCAAAACCCGCGAGACTCGGAAGGCGGGATGATGACGTTTTGCCTCGATTTCAGATCCGAGTCAGGCCGGAAAAGTCGAGCCTGACTCGGATCTGACTCGGATCGGGGGGGCTCGGGGGGGTTCGGATTTCAGAAATCCGAACCCGCTCACCCCTAGTTAGGAGCAGGTTCAGGTGAAGCAGGCTTAGGCAAAAATCCAACAGGCAGGCGTACTAGCTCAGGAACTCTCTCTCAGCTTGCACTGAGAAACACGTTGCACTGGCAACCAAAGGAAGCTCTGAACTCCCTTAAGTACCCAGTGCCCGGCCGTGACTGGTCAGAGAGTGAGCATGTGACACGCCAGGATTGGTCGACTAGGTCACATGGCTGAATGCAAGATGGCGGCGCCCATACCGGAGCGGAGTGACAACATGCCCAAGCAGGACCACGCACAGCCAATGCTCCCCGCCAGGCACCAGCACCACCGCCAGACGCCTCCCGCCACAGCATCCTCACAGGTATCACCTGCCGACCACCATGCCGAGAAACTCTGGTCGTGACAAACAGTAGCATCCCGACAGTCAGAATACCAACACAACTACCTAAGTACACTAACCATACTTACCTACATTCCTGGGCAGCAGGAGGGGACCTGATGCTCTCCTCTTCGGGGGGCGGGGCCAGACGATAGATGGTATTAGGCCCCACCCCTTTACAGAAAACCCCCGCGATTCGCGGGTCCGTGAGGAGGGGGCAGGGCTAAATTACCCTATTTGCCCCATTTAGCCCCTCCCCTTCCCTACAGACCCGATAATTTGAGCCGCGAGATTGAGATCCGGGGCCGGTGGGGTAACCGAACGCACGTTCGGTTCTCGACCTGGATCTCTAAATTCGGGTGGGTTCGGATCTCTGAGATCTGAACCCACTCATCTCTAGTTAAGGGGAGGGTTAGTGTCATACATGCCTACTCTCCCGGGATCGCTGGAGGCTCACGATTTTTCGAGTAGCCCCCCGCAATCCCGGAAGAGTAGGCATATCTCCCGCATCGCGCCCACTTCCTATTGAATTGGGCAGGATGGGGAGATTTTACTCTGTGATACATTATGTATGGGGCATTACTCTGCAGGGCATATTGTGTAAGGGGCATTACTCTGTGATACATTATGTATGGGGCATTACTCTGCATGGCATATTGTGTAAGGGGCATCACTCTGTGTGGCATATTGTGTAAGGGGCATTACTCTGTGTGGCATATTGTGTAAGGGGCATTAATCTGTGGCATATTGTGTGCAGGGCATTACTCTGGCATATGGCATATTGTGTTAGGGGCATTACCCTGTGTGGCATAATGTGTTATAAGGGGCACTACTATGGAATTGGTATGTAATCCCGGCAGTTGTGTGCCTGCTGTCAATATACCGACAGCAGCATCCTGAAACTCAGGATCCTGACAAGGGTCAGGTAAATATGGTAACCGTCCCCCATTGTGCCCCTAACCCTAACTCTCTGTTGTTGCATCCTAACACTAACCTTCCCCACCCCTTGGTGCCTAAACCTAACCCACCCCCTTAGTGTCTAACACTAACCTCTCCCTCCTGTGGTCCCTAACCCACCCCCGGGGGTACCTAACCCTAACCTCCCCCTTCCGTAAGCTAACACCCCCCCCGTGACGCCTAAATTTAACCCATCCCCCGCAGCTAAGACCTATCAAGCCCTGCTATACTTATGATCAGCATCCCGGCTGTCAGGATTCTGGTGTTGGCATGTCAACTACTGTCGGTATTCCAGCACCTATCTTCTGGCTGGGTAGTGGCATTCTGACGCTGGGATTTCATCAGCTGGGATGCCGGCTGTATGTATGATAACTATATCCCACTCTACAGTGTGCCATAATGTGTATAAGGAGTACTACTGTGTGGAATAACTTGAATGGGCTCTGTGTGGCATGACATACAAACGCTGGCGGTGCCATATTCACAAACTGTGCTGCTGTTCCCAAACACTCCCAGTCTCCTAGAATGCCAGTGGTGCTGGGCCTGATGTCGTCGGCCATGGCAGTGCATCCGCCTTCTGCTGGGCTTGTTTACTAAAGGGATGAACAGGGGGCGTGTTACAAAGGGTTTTTTTTTTGGGGGGGGGGCGCCGCCAATGGGAACTCTCGCCTTGAGCTCTACAAGGTCTAGATGCCACCCTGTCTTCCCCCCTCGCGCCAACCCTGGACCCCATCCTCTCGCAGACTCACCCCCTCGTGGTACCCCCGACTGCCACGCTCCGAGTCCTCCTCTTTGAAAAGAGGGAGAGAACCAAGCCATTAGCACAGACTCCACATGAAGGTAAGTAACTATGTTGTTGTCATTTTTTAGCATATAACATACAAATATACAGTATATATATATATATATATATATATATATATTGATGATGTTGAAATGAACCTCTATATACCCCTGCCTGTACCTTCTAAAATTCTACCTATAAACCTCTAAGGATGACGCCAATTTGCGTACGCAGTCATACAGTAAATAAAAGACTCCAGACTTGGAACGTGTGGTTCCGAAGCACAAAGTATTATTCAAGTAAAAAGTACAGTCAGTTACACGCTATTGATCCAGACACAATTAGACGCAAAGGAATTATACAGACTCCAAGTACAGTATACATACGCAGCGCATTCTGGTCCAGATGTTAGGCATCAGCAAGAAACCCCTCATCCCTCAGCATTCAGCAAGAAGACTAAAGACCCAGTGTTTGAGCACACATATTTATACCCCCCCAGAATAGACAGGACAATAGAGAAGTTTGTTGCTGATATCATTGGTTCCCAGGGGAGAAGCATCTGTTACAGAGCATTTAACAGGCTGGTTAAAATAGACTCACCCAGCCTCTAACAGCTGGTGGTCTCTGCCCTCCCACCCCCATGCTGCATCCTAACAGTTGTTCATAAAATATACATTTTGTTGCTTGTAGTCTCTGCGGTCCATAAGTTGAGAATGCATGATGCGATCTCCACACCGATAGTACCGGAATTCTGTTGAAAGAGTACGCATCAGTACGAAACCAAACACGGCTCTCTTAGCATGTATAAAGCTCTAGTTATCAAATATCTTTATTTCACAGCATTTAAACTAACTTAACCAATGTAAATCTTATACTTTAAAGCTCATTAAACCTTTTATGTGGATATGTAATGTGTGAGTATGCGGGGTGTGATGTAAAGACTCTAGTTAACTTGGGGCAGATGCGTGCACATGAAGCTAACAACCAGTGTTTTCATACAGGATCTTAAGCATTTGCTAATATGCAATTAGTTAACAGCGCAATTGTGCGTATTAATGTGTGTATGTGAAATGGTGAAAGATGCAATCGCATGATGCTAATAAACAGCATTCGCAAGCAGGATATTGTGCATTCGCTACTGGGCATCATGTTAGCAGCTCAATTGTGCGTAATGTGCGGTGTTTATGCATGAGATTTGATGGACTTAACATATTTATATATACATGTACATACATACACACACATATCATTCCTCACTCACAGTTTCAGACTGCAATGCAAATGTGTTACCTCCAGCTGTGAAGCTGGGGCCATTCTGTCTGGGTGTGGGGCTAAAACCTGTTTAGGATTCAGACACATTCAATTGTGTAGATCAATGCCTGCATTATATTACAATCGCCACAACTATACTTGTCTACATACAGGGATTCCCAATTTGTATGTAAAACACTACCAGTTTCTGGTGCATTGTCTATTCTATTTACTTTATCTCATGTGGCTGTTCTTCTAGTTGAACTTGGTAGATTATCAAAAACATTGCCATCTGTTCTTAGCTTGTGAGTTGTAACTTGAAGTGACGCTGGTCGCAAAATGGCGTCTTGCAGATTCTTGTTTCTAAAATGGAGTCTAGCTGCCATTCGCAAGATGGCGTCGCGCACGCTTCAATTTGAAACTGATCTTGTCTCAGCCAATTATCCAGCTTCGACAATATATAGGACAAAAGGTGCGGCACTCGGCTCCATTTATGTTGCCGAGTGCCGCACCTTTTGTCCTTTATCGTTCTTACTTGTGAGGGCACCGGTCACAGTTGCTGTTTGTATGGAGAGTGCCGGACCATTGGGATTGCTATACATATATATATATATATATACAACAATTCCGGCACTCAGTAAAAGGAGATTGTACATAACTTGCTTGGGTGCTTGACCGCTACTATAAACTAGAGCTTTGCGCCGACCCTCGTGTTTTGGTTTTGGATCTGGATCTCCTCTGGTTTTTTTTATCTGGATATGGTTTTGGATTTTTCTCCTTGGTGTTTTGTTTTCGTGGTTTGGTTTTGAATCTGGATTTTTTTCTTAAAAAAAAAAAAATCATCTAAAAACAGATAAAATGTGCCTTTTTTTGTTCCTACAGTATTAATAACCTCAATAACATCTATTTCCACTTGTTTCCAGTCCATTTGGTTACCTCACAGCTCACAATATTGATTGTTTTTCATCTAGTTAAAGGGCCAAAAGGATGCATCCAGCTTGCTGGCTCAAAACTGATTGATATAAATATTAATAGAGTTGAGGACTGTGCAAAGATGATGGTTGAGATACCCTTGAGGATTGAATGCATGGGCCTTCATAGAGGACAAAGAAGTTGACGGCTTTGCATTATCATGATGACTGCTGGCGGCAGCTACAACATGTGAATCTTGGCCTTGCTCTCCTGTCATGTGACAGCCCTCCATATTTTCTGCGGTCTTGAAGCAGTGTCACAAGCACCAATAGTGTAGTCAAGGTGCGGTTACAAAATTCACACACGTGCAGTCGTGCGCACACAGAAAAAAAATATACAGAAGACACTATTTTTTTTTTTCGGGTCCAGAACTTGGGCCCAGAGCACAGATTGGTGACAACTGGAGTTGGGCAGCACTAGGTTGCGTTGCTGTATCTTGTGTGGCTAAGCCTAACACGCATACACACAGAGAAGAACTAGACAAAAGACACTATTTTTTGGGGGGGGGGCGGAACTTGGGCCCAGAGCACAAATTGATGACGACTGGAGTCAGGCAGCACTAGGTTGCGTTGCCGACTTGCTAGATCTTGTGCGGCTAAACCTAACATGCACGCACACACACAGACAATTATTAGAAAAAAAGACAATTGATTTTTATTTTTTTTCAGCTCCAGAACTTGGGCCCAGAGCACAGATTGATCACGACTGGAGTCAGGCAGCACTAGGTTGCAACTTGCGTTGCTGGCTGGATCTTGTGCGGTACTGCGGTTAAGCCTAACATGCACGCACACACACACACACAGAAAAATATAAAAGACACTTTGATTGATTTTTTTTTTTACTATATTTACTATATTTGACACAGCACCAGCCCAGATGTATCTGCAGTTCTGCACCAGCCCAGATGGACACAGCAGACAGCAAAGCACCAGCCCAGAATGGATCAGCAGCACCAGCCCAGGACACAACAGACAGCACAGATGGATCAGCAACAGCCCAGATGGACACAGCAGACAGCACCAGCCCAGAATGGATCAGGACCAGCCCAGGACACAGCAGACAGCACCAGCACCTCTCCCAGCCCTACACTACCCACCCTCCCTGTTCAGTCTCCACAGCTGGAGTGAAATGGTGTCCGTCGCGTGGTCCCTTATATACTACATTGATCATAGAGACGAAAGCTCGCGAACCGCGAGATTTCGTCTCTATGGTTTTGCCTCGATTTGAGAGATCCGAGTAAGGCGGGAACATCCGAGCCTGCTTGGATCCGACTTGGATCTGCCAAATTCGGGTGGTTCAGATCTCTAAAATCCAAACCCACTCATCTCTAGTTTTGACCAATCTGCACGACCATCATATAGTGTGTACAGCCAATCTATCGTTCACGAATGTCGCTCATAACATCGTCCCCTCTGCTGTGCTGCACGTCAGATGGGACAATGGGATGTACGATATGGTACATAGCGCACAACCACACCTAGTACATAGGAGAGACTATTAATTGGATACAATCACCTGACACAACATATTGTTCCGTCGTTCGGAAGATTGCATAGTGTGTACGCTCTAAGGACCTGATTCAGAGCCGGACGCTATTAGCGCTCGCTCGTTCAGAAAAAGGGGGTGGCTATTCAAATGAACCGTTCGCTCTTTGCGGTCTGTTTCCGCCTCTATGTCTGAACGAGCGAACAAAACATGCGGTCGTTTTTTTTATTAAATACGCCCCCTGGCCGCTCGCATCATACGTCATGTCCGCTATTTAATAGATTAATCGAGTACATCGAACAGCGTATGAACTGCTCGCTATTCTTGTGGCTGGTTTTTCCTACTGCTATATTGCAAGCAGTTCTGACTATAAAAAAACCAAGTGACGTGGTCAATGACGCTGCTGCATTAATTATGCACACCCATAAAACGCCCGTTTTGACCTTTAAGCACGCCTGCGTTCTGAATTCCACTCCCCGTTTTCAAACACCTTCTCCTGTTACCACCCACATACGCCTCCTCCTGGCACTCAAAATAGCAGGCATTCGCTATATAGCAAACAAACGATTTTTGGCCGCACTGACTGGTTCGCGCATGCGTATTAAAAACCGTAGCATGCGCAGATGTGTGAACATAGCTCGGAACGAGCGAACGGCCACTTACGAGTGGCTCTGAATGAGATCCTAAATCCTATGTTCTGGGATCATGTGTTTGTAAGTGAAATTGTGTCCTCCGTCACATTTTTTGCTACATCGTTCATGTGTGTACCCAGCTTTAGCTCCCTGAGACACAAGGAACCTGACACTATCAAGTGGAGTATACGTGATGTGGTCCAAAACTATATGTTTAAGCTCAGATCTGTGTTATAAAATTGGGTGACATAAAGTGAAATGTTTCGGCACACTATCGGGCTGAATCAGAGTTGCTGCCGCATCACGTGCTCGGAAATAAATGTGGATCTTTATCTGTATGCAGAGTTGGTTACCTCTATGCGGCCTCACAGCCCCTGTTCTCCTGCTTGTGAGAGTAACTGCCGTCACTATCAGCACACATTAGCACCAACCCTATATCTGATGCAAGAGATCTGTCTGAAGGCATGCATGAGGGGCCTGGTAGTTTTGTTCATTTACTGTAAAAATATCATCATTGTAGTAAATAAATTACAAATGAGTTAACTCTAAATTCCACAAGAGAAAATATTTTAAAAAAAATTCAGTGTTGTAAAATCGCCATGATCACATATAGTTCAACAGAAAACCCCTTTACTTTTTGCCACGGGAGAGAGGAGTAAAGAAATGGCCAGGGAAAGGGCCCTCTATTGATAGAGTTCTCCTTAAACTCTATGGGCCAAATGTAATAGGGTGTCTGTTTTGGTAAATTACGAGTTTGGTGCTAAACTCGCAACTTTTCACAACTCTCCAATGTAATAGGGTGTCTGTTCACTAAAACTCGCATTTTTCAGAGTTACTAAAACTCTCCATTCTCAAACTCGCATCCAGATGTTTTCACATTGAAAACAATCAACTCGCCCAATGTAATAGAGTGTCTGTTTCAGACTCGCAAAAAAAAAGATTACCAAAAGTCCCCAAATAATAGACCTGCTTCAGGCTAGCAAGTACATCCTGAGCAGGTCAGATTAACACAGAAACATGCACATATCCATGAGATATGTACATGTTTCGGTGTGTAATTATGTAAAATGTTTTTAAATTAAAAAAGAATGACGTGCACCCCCTCCCCAAAAGCATAACCAGCCCCGGGCTTTATAAAGCCTGTTCTGGTTCTAAAAATACAGGGGCCAAAATGCGTAGGGGGCCCCTGTATATTAAGAACCAGCACAGGGCTTTGTTGAGCTGGTCCTGGTTCTGGAAAATCAGGGGACAAAACGAGTAGGGGTCCCCTGAAAATTCCAGAACCAGCACCGAACTATTTCTAGAGGGGGGACAATGCCACAGCCAGGGAAAACCTTTCCCCAGTTTCCCCGGCCAAAGCATTACCCCTGACCGTTAGTCAGTCCAGGCCGGGGATCCCTGGGGAGTTGGGTACCCCTCTCCAGGGCACCCCAGGCCTAGACTGATAGCCCGGGGCTATCCCCAGCACCCTATGGCCGTGGGTGCCAGGTTGATAGTGTTAGTGTAAAGTGTAAAATTAAATGGTCCATATTGTCTTTAGTTGTAGAACCACAAGTACCAGCAAGCCTCCCCTGCATGCTGGTATTTGGAGAACCACAAATACCAGCATGCGGGGCATTACGGGCATGCTGGCAGTTGTAGTTCCACAACTAAAGAAATACGTAAATAAACAAACATACACCGTGAATGTAAAATTTTATTAAAACATACATGCACACTCATACTCACCTAGTATCCGAAGTAATCCATAGGGGTGTACCTGAAAAAAAAAACCATACTCACCTCTCCTATACGTAGATCACGTCCACTTGTCCAAGTAGGCAATCCAGTGGTTAAAATAAAAATACGCAAAAAACCTGATCCATGCCGGACTGAGCAAAGGTATGTGTGTACACATACCTTTGCTCCGCATAAAGGACCGGGGCACACGTGTGCCCCGTCAGTGAAGGGGCCGCCAGCCAATCAGGGAGCATCTCCGTCGGAGCAGCTCCCTGATTAGCTGAATGCGGCCAGCCTGTGTGTCCCATAGACTTCTATGGTGAGAAATCCCCATTGAAGTCTATGGTGTGAACCGCTACATCGTAGCCGCAAGATTATAGAGGTTAATCTTGTGGTTACATCAATGATACAATGTCGCGACACGTGTGCCCCGGTCATTTACGCGGAGCAAAGGTATGTGTACACACATACCTTTGCTCAGTCCGGCATGGATCGGGTTTTTTGCGTTTTTTTATTTTAACCCCTGGATTGCCTACTACGCATAGGAGAGGTGAGTATGGATTTTTTTTTCAGGTACACCCCTATGGATTACTTTGGATACTAGGTGAGTATGTGTGAGTGTGAGTGTGCATGTATGTTTTAATAAAATTTTACATTCACGGTGTATGTTTGTTTATTTACATATTTCTTTAGTTGTGGAACTACAAGTGCCAGTGGCCCTGTAATGCCCCGCATGCTGGTATTTGTGGTTCTCCAAATACCAGCATGCAGGGGAGGCTTGCTGGTACTTGTGGTTCTACAACTAAAGACAATATGAAACTTCATTTTTACACTTTACACTAACACTATCAACCCGGCACCCACGGCCATAGGGTGCCGGGGATAGCCCCGGGCTATCAGTCTAGGCGTGGGGTGCCCTGGAGAGGGGTACCGCTTTATTGGGGGGTACCCAACTCCCCAGGGATCACCGGCCTGGACTGACTAACGGTCAGGGATAATGCTTTGGCCGGGGAAACCGGTGAAAGGTTTTCCCTGGCTGTGGCATTATCCCCCTGCTAGAAAGAGTTCGGTGCTGGTTCTGGAATTTTCAGGGGACCCCTACTCATTTTGTCCCCTGATTTTCCAGAACCAGGACCAGCTCAACAAAGCCCTGTGCTGGTTCTTAATATACAGGGGCCCCCTACGCATTTTGGCCCCTGTATTTTTAGAACCAGAACAGGCTTTATAAAGCCCGGGGCTGGTTATGCTTTTGGGGAGGGGATGCACGTTTTTTTTTTAAAACACACACAGAAGCCATCACGGATCTCACTGATCTGTGATGGCTTCTCTAAAACTCGCACCTTTTAATGATACTCGCATTTAACGGTGTCAGTTTACATAGTCCTAAACTCGCAAATGCATTAGCCTCAAGCTGAAAAGTTCGCAGGCTATTGAATTTGCGAGTTTCAGTACAAACTCGCACTTTTTAAAAGTGCGAGAAAGTGCAAGTTTGTACTGTTACTAAAACAGACTACCTATTACATTTGGCCCTATATTTTTATTTTTCAGCATACTAGTATTAGAGATGAGTGGTTTGGTTTTTGCTGAAAACCGAACACACCTGAACTTTGGGTTTCCGAGTCGAACCAAGTCTTAACTCGGGGCTTCATGCTAAGTTTGAAACTAAAAACCAGATCTCACATATTTTTTATTGCATTTAAGTCTCTCCCTCGTGATTCAGGTGCTGTGAGGTGGACAAAATTGGCTAGAAATGTTATTGATGATAATAATACTATAGGAACAAAAACAAGTCCAAGTTACATGATTTTAGCTATTTTTATAAATTTCTAAAGAAATTCAAAACCAAAACCGAACCAAAACACTTGAGCATGGTTTTGCCAAAATCAAAACAAAACAATAATTTAGAACCAAAACAAGGGGGTCTGCGCACATCCCTACATATCATATTGTTGTAAGAAGCAAGGTCCGATGTGTGATAAGCAGTGTGGTATGATAAATTAGAGAATTGCTCGATATCTCTATATAAAAAAATTGCTCCTTTGACATATTAATAATGCTGCAAGGGCAGTGCTCCCAGATCGCTGGCACTCTCAAACTCCTCCTATAGTGTGGGAATGGTGTCAACGCCATCTTGACTTCTACATGACCATGGATGTTATTCTCTCCTCAGCCCCTGAGAAACACTCTGAGTCTACCGCTCTTTGGTTTAGTTGGATTGATTTTAAATCCTCTGCCTCATATGCAGCCCTCATTCCACAATATTAATTTATAGATATCTCTGTTGTTTTGTTTTAGACATCTGTGCACGCAGGGCCTGATTCAGAGCCGGACGCTATTTGCGCTCGCTCGTTCAGAAAAAGGGGGCGGATATTTAAATTGAGCGCTCGCTCTTTGCGGTCTGTTGACGCCTCTATGTCTGAGCGAGCGAACGAAACGTGCGCTCACTATTTTGTAAAGACGCCCCCTGGCCGCTCGCATCCTACATCATCTCCGCTATATATTAGATTAATCGAATACATCGAAAGGCGTCTGAACTGCTCGCAGTGCTTGTGGTAGGAGACAACCAAGTGACGTGGCCGATGACGCTGCTTTGTTAATTATGCACACCCTTAAAATGCCCGTTTTGACCGTTTGGCACGCCTGCGTTTGGATCACCACTCCCCGTTTTCAAGCACCTTCCCCTGTTACCACCCACAAACGCCTCATCCTGTCACTCAAATTAGCAGGCACTCGCTATTTTGCGAGCGCTCGATTTCCGACAGCAATGACTGGTTGGCGCATGCGCATTATGACCCATACGCATGCACAGTTGTGCGAACATCGCTTGGAGCGACCGAGCGGCCGCTTACGAGCGGCTCTGAATCAGACCCTCAGTGTCTATTTGCATCCCTCCCTCGTCCCCCCCTATTTTTCCCCTATTTATTTCTGTGATTATCTTATGGTGGAATACCGTATGCTGCACTTTAGTTATTATTATATTATTTCTGTTTTGGTATTTGTCTTTTATATGTCTAATATGGATATCTAATATGAGCCCGTTCCCTCCCCCTGAGCGCTTGCCCAATAGCGCTAGGAGGCAGGCTCAGGCTGTGCATAACACACGCATCGCCGCCAGCGCTGGCGACGATGCATGTGTTAAACAGCAGCCAATGAGGGTCAGATAGACTCTCATTGACTGCTGCAGCACCCACTGCAAGAGCCGGGCTTCCGTCCGGCTCCTGCAGTGGGTAATGGGACAGATGTCATGACGTCTGTCCCATAATGCTGAGCGCGCCAGCCCGGGAGGACTGGCGGGCGGCGGCGGCGGGAGCGGCGTCGCGGACCGGAGCAGCAGCAGCGTGGATTCAGGTAAGTATATTTTTATATATTTATATATATATATATTTTTTTTTAACCTATCTGCACTACTGGGGGTACAACGGGGGAGGGGGGTGGCTACTACTGGGGGGACCTTATTGCGGGTGGGGGCACAATGTGTGAGGGGTGGCTACTACTGGGGGCACTATTATTGGGAGGACCTCTACTGGGGGGGCTACTACTGGAGGCACTTAATCATGAGGGGGAACCTCTACTGGGGACTACTACTTGGGGGGGAACTACCACTGGGGGCATTATAAAAGGGGCCTACTACTAGAGGCACTGCACTCGGGGGACCAATACTGGGGGCAATAATAGGAAGGGCCACTACAGGAGGCACTGGATAGGAGGGATCACTACTGGGTGCCTGCATAAGGGGGCCACTACTGGGAAAAATGCATGGGGGGGGACAACTGTTGGGGGCACTATATAAAGGGCACTGCATAGGGGGGGACTACTACTGGGGGCACCATATAAAGGGCACTGCAAAAGGGGGAACACTACATGGGGCACTGCATTTGGGGGGCCACTACTGGGGGTACTGAGTAAGGGGAACTAATTGGGGGCTGTATAAGGGGGACCACTACTGGGGATACTGTATAAGGGGCACTACTATGGGCTTGCATAAGAGGGACCACAACTGCATACTGGGGGTACTGTATAAGGGGTACTACTGGGGTTAAGGTGCATATGGATAGGAATGTTCAGTGTGAAAATAAAGGGGTGTGTCATGTTGACACGCCCCATTTTTAAGTGACCACGCCCATTTTTTGACGCACGCGCCTTCGGCGCGCACATCGGGGGGGGGGGCTCCTTTTTCAAATTTGCCCTGGGCTCCAAATACCCTAGTTACGCCACTGTATAGTAGTTAAATGAAGTGGAAAAAAAAGCCTGAAATATTGTTGCTGACAGGTAGTTTACTTCTTAGCTAAAACCTGAAACTCACAGTGTGGGACAGACTTCTATAGAAATATGGCAGAAACAAAATGAGCAATTTATTAGCATTATTCCTGATTAACCAGAGTGGTTCTGACATTTCTATACACAGTTCATCCACAAATACATTCTCTGGCGTTTAATATAAGGACATAAGTGTATAACTGTATATTTATTATTATTTATTACCAGTTATTTATATTGCGCACACATATTGTGCATCGCTGTACAGGCCATGCATCAGTTCCTGCCCCACCGGAGTTTACAATCTATGGGCCTGATTCAGCAGCGATCGCAACTGCGTTCTGCGAATGTGTATGCATTGCAGTGTGCGAACACTACACTGTGATTGTGAGTGCGATTGCAGTGTCTACGCAGACCCATCGCAGAATGGTTGACAGGAAGTACCGTTTATGGGTGGTGATGGGGGGGTCGTCAAAATGCAGGCGTGCCAGTACGTTTGAATGTTGTTGCAGGGGCGTGCATAAATTAGCCATTGAGGTTAGCAATTCCTGAGTAAGGTCAGACAATGTGCGTGAGGCTGCCATTGTACTCAATGTTACCGATGTTTTCGCAGTCTTGCTAAGTATTACGGATGTGTGTAAGGTAAAGAGGGCTTCCTTATGTTAGGCTGCGTATGGCATTGCGATCGCAGTCATTAGAATATCTTCGCAGCGAGACTGCGTGTGTAATCGCTACTGCGATCGCAGCTGCGATCCGTACTGAATCAAGTCCTATGTTCCCTACCACACACACACATAAACACTAGGGTTAATTTTTTTGTTTAATCTACCAATATATTTTTGGAGTGTGGGAGGAAACTGTAGCACTCGGAGGAAACCTACGCAAGCACAGGGAGAGTATACAAACTCCACACAATTAGGGTTGTGCCGTGAGGCAATAATGCTAACCATTACACCGTCTGTGCTGCCGAGTATATGAACATTGCAAACTTTCAAATGGAACAAGACATCTTTGACTGGTAAATTAATGTGTGAATTATAGGTAGATAGAATTTTGCAATCTATGTATGCTGCGCTTTGATGCTGTCATTCTGTTGGCCTCTATGGAAGCAAAGTGTTTAATTTTCACCTCTCATATATTTTTTCGTTTTGCTAGGTTGCTCCAACTTATGTTCCAATGTCTATAATGGAAAAGAGAATTTGTGGTCAATGCATTTATGTGTGAATTATTAGTTGGCAAGTGATAGATTTCAAGTCTTATGCCAACTGTATATGAAGGTTTCACTCCAATGGACTTAAAATAACACATACTATAGATTGTGAGCTCAGGGGTAATTATGCATATAGAATGTGCATTTGTAAAAAGCATATGAATCATTACCATTTTATCTCAAATAGACATTAGTGTTACCAAACTACCTCCTACAACTGCAGTCACACAAATAGCGATGCACTGGGCTGTGCAAGTTTGGCTGGAAGTCTGTGCAGAATACATGATTCCCTGATGTTAATTTGGCAGTTTTAAACCGTTTAGCCCAGGGGTCAGGGAACTTTTTTACCTTTTACCCCAAAATATATTTAGATACGCCGACGTTACCCCCTTGATTTGAAAGGAAGGAAATCATATAGTAGTGCCCCTATATAATGTCCCTGTAGTAGTGCCCCCATAGTTATGCCCCTGTAGCAGTGCCCCCATATAATACCCTGTAGTAGTGTCCCATATAGTGCCCCTGTAGTAGTGCCCCCATTTAATGCCCCTGTAGTAGTGCTCCCATATAATGCCCCTGTAGTGCCGCTTGTACAAAAAAAAAAAAAAACAAACACTTACCTTAAGCCCTGCTCCTGCATCCGCCGCCGTCCTGTCCGCCTTGCTGCTCCTTGGAACTATGGGAGATACGTCATGACTTCTCTCCCATAGTGCGCATGGAGAGAGGAGGAAGCAGGAGTTCAGAAGAGAACTCCAGCCTCCGGCTAACGCGGCGCTGCATGGAAGGAGCCAGGCGCCTGCTGGTAATAACAACTTAGCGGGCGTCCGGCTTAGAGCCTCCCCGCGGCACAGCCGGGCATGCTTATGAATCATTCTATATTAGAATGATTCATATGCATGCCCGGCTGTCCGTCCATTACCCCCAGGAATTTCACTTTTAGCCCATGTGGGGTAATTTACCCCTGTTCCCCGACCATGGGTTTAGCCCATTACAATATGCATTGGAGATGTAATTGTGCAAGACCTTTAAACACTTCAGCTTTGCATTCAAGAAACAATATTAATAATAATAAAATAAGTATATTTGTTTTTAGTGAAATAATTCCATATGGATAACAAAAAAACAACACTATGCCTAATTTCAAACTGTGCAGTTCCTCAAAAGAGACAAATGGTTTTATATTGCTTAAAGCCAGTAGTCAGTAAGCTCCAATGAGCAGGGCCCTCTGCCCTCTTGTGCTTTTCCTGCTCTCACTTAGGGGCCTATTCATCAACACTAAAATAACGTTTTTTAAGGACATTTTCCTTAAATACCATTATTTTAGTATTCATGAAGTATCTCAACACAGTAGATATCACTGATATCTCATGGTTAAGTCCCCCTGCGTTAATTTCCACACTCCCGATACATTAGTATGGGGATATGGAAATTATGGTATCCATCAAATTCCGAATATTATGTATTTTCGGAATTTAATGGAGTTACTATCCGCCACTGTGACACTGTGAGGTGGCGAATAGCAGGTGACACTTACCTGCTTTCAGCTGGGCAGATCCCCCGGCGTCTTCCTCCGGCGCTATTCTCTCTTCTCTGGCTCCGGTGGCTGCTCGGACACTGTGTTCTCCCAGCAGAACACAATAAAGTTTAGTTTTTTTTCTAAACTGTACTGTGGTCTGCTGGGAGAACACGTGTCAGAGCAGCCACCTGAGCCGGAGGCGCTGCAGCGTGCACGTAAGTGCGGGACATGGGGGAGATATGCGGAGGGGCTTTGGGGGGACACACAAAATAACTGCAGCTGTAGGCAGTGCTGCGCATGCGCTGGTTTTACGAATGTAACAGCGCATGCGCAGCACAGATTCCAGCTGCGGTAAGTTAGCGTAGAGAGGGAAAACTATCTATTTCCCGAGAAGCTATCATCGCAAAAATGACAGCTTTTAGGAATAGATACTTATGGAGAGGAGGAATGATGAATTCCTCTGGTAATTAGGTAGAACTCCATGCAAATTTTAAGTTATGATGAATAGGCCCCTTATACCATTGCCTCCCCACAGCCAACAACAGCACCAAAACTTTGTGTTCGGCCATCCCACTGCTTATTTGAGTCCTATGACTGCTGCTGTAGCAATGTTTATAAACCTTGTCCATGTTCTGCAATGTTTTATACTGTAAGTCACTTTTTTTTTCTTGTTTTGTTCATACTCTCTCTGTTTATGTACTTTGTAAGGCTCTGTGGACCCCTTGTGGCGCCATATAAATAAAGGATAATAATTATAAAAGGCCTCGTACATACTGGTGTAAAATCAGGCATTCAAAGTACAGTACATTAAGGGGATGATACACCAGTGGCGTAACTATAAATTTTGCTCTCCCCTGCCAAAAAGTTTCAGATGCGCCCCCTCCCCTGCCATAAAACAAACACACCCAAAGATGACGTTTAAGGTGTGTGGTTTCATGATACAGTAACATCCCTTATGACACAATAAGTAATGCCCCTTATAACACATTATGCCACACCTTAATACCCCTGTAACACATTATTACACACCTTCATACCCCTAGAACACATTATGCCACACCTTAATACCCCTATAACACATTATGCCACACAGTAATGCCCTTACACATTATGCCACAAAATAATGCCACGTATAATACATAATGACACAGAGTAATGCCCTTATAACAAATTATGCCACACCGATACAGTGCCCCCTGTAGTAGTCCTCCTCTAGTTGTGCCCCTTATGCAATGCCCCCTGTAGCAGTGCCCATTATGCAAGCCCCCCTGTAGCAGTGCCCCTTATGCAGGCCCCCTGTAGCAGTGCCCATTATGCAGGCCCCCCTAGATAGTGCCCCTTATGCAGGCCCCCCTGTAACAGTGCCCCTTATGCAGATCCCCCTGTAGCAGTGCCCCTTATGCAAGCCCCCCTGGAGCAGTGCCCATTATGCAGGCCCCTCTGGAGCAGTGCCCATTATGCAGGCCCCTGTAGCAGTGCCCATTATGCAGGCCCCCCTAGAGCAATGCCCCTTATGCAGGCCCCCCTGTAGCAGTGCCCATTATGCAGGCCCCCCTGTAGCAGTGCCCATTATGCAGGCCCCCCTGGAGCAGTTCCCATTATGCAGGCCCCCCTGTAGCCAGCCCATTATGCAGCCCCCTGTAGCAGTGCCCCTTATGCAGGCCCCCTTGTAGCATCGCCCCTTTTGCAGGCCCCCTTGTAGCAGTGCCCCTTATGCAGGCCCCCCTGAAATTGAGCCCCCACCCACCAGTACTACTACTTACCTGACTCGACGCCGTCTGGGATGTCCCTCACACTGCCGCACTGACTGGATCTTCAGAGGCCAGCGTGCTCAGTCATGCAGTGGTGAAGCAATGGCCCCTGGCACCCCCAAGCCACTGCGGGGGCTGCGGGGGCCATAGTTACTCCACTGTGATACACAGTTGAACCATAGTTGCCTACCTTTTCTATCTCCTCCCTGGGAGAACCCAGGGAGGAGAAGCAGCTTGGACGCGACGGGGGCCAGACACTTTGTGTCATTAAGTCCTGCCCCCTTGGCAGCAAAGTGCCGAGATTGGTGCACATTTAAATAAGAGGCGGGACTAAATTACGCAATTACTGTAGAATAGTGTCTTTAAGCCCTGCCCCCTACACAGGGACCCGCGATCACCACGGAAGTTCTCCCCATTCTGCCCACTTCAATAGGAAATGGGCAGAATGCGGGAGAAGTGCCTACCCTTCCGGGTGTGCGGGGGGTTACCCGAAAAATCGTGAGCCTCCCGCGAAAACCGGGAGGGTAGGCATGTATGAGTTGAACATAAGTATGTAACAGGGTAAAATTTTGTAAGGGCACGTTGAATGCGTGTTGACGGCATTGTGGGTAAAGAGGTTAGCATATATGGAAATAGCCCTGTTTTTAGATGGATCTTGTGCTCTAGGGATAGGGCAGGTGCACATGTGCAGAGATAATGATGACAGCAATGAAACCAAGAGCACAGATGCTGGCAGTCCGAATGGACAAATGTTTGCAAGTATAAATCTGCATTTAAGGGCTGAATCTGCGTCAGACGGATCTCTTTGTATGGACACAAATAGCGAGTTTTAGCATACAGAGCATGCGCAGAAGTGAATTTATGCATTATCTTCATTCTATTCTGGATTGGACATAACTTGGCTGGATCTGTCTTTCTGTGAAATGGGTGTCTTGGGGTGGGATCTGGACGGGTACAATGTGATCTCACAGAGCTGTTCTGCCTTGTGGGAGTGTCATGGGAGTGTAGCTTGAGTTCCTTACTATTGTGAATTGTGTGTATGGGGAAGGGAAGCCTGTTTGATCCATTCTCTTGTGCCCAGCATGGGGCAGGTGCAAGTGTTGATACTATGATTATATGATTGTGGCTGTGGATTTAACAACTGTACAGAACTAAAGATTTAATCCGTAATCAGGTCAGATAACTGTTGGATCACCACATTACTATATGTCACCTTTTCTTGTGTACTCATAACATAATACTTGCTGGTATCGCCTTGCTGTCTTCAGAAGTCATATGCATAAGAGGACATAGGGCTGGTTCTATTTAATGTACAGTATTATATTTGTACTTCTAAATATTATATTTTATTACGTTACAATTTGCACACACACAAATGGATTTTCATATATAAAATGTTCATATATCGACTTTACTAAAGCTGGCCATACACCAGACCAACTTTCCTCCAACCATCCAACTAGTTGGTAGGTTGGAATAAAAATCAGCCATTCGATCCCAAACACCAGAAAACACGAAAAAGGTCGTTCAGTCAAGTTGGTTAAATCTGTTTGATTTAAAAACAACTTCTCTGAACAACAGCTTTCATCCGTTTTCCAGTGATTGGGAGCAAAAAGCTGCTCATTTGCTCCCATGCATTACCAGATATTCATTCCAACCGACCAACTAGTTGGATGGTTGGAGGGGAGTTGGTCTGGTGTATGGCCAGCTTAAGGCAGAATTCATATATGGTATAGTTATGTATATATTAGAGATGAGCGGGACGGGTTCTCTGAGAACCGAACCCACCCGAACTTATAGATCCGAGTCTTGCTCGGGTTTTCCTGCCTGGCTCGGCTCTCAAAGCAAGGCAAAATGTCATCATCCCGCGGTCGGATTCTTGCGGGTTTTGAATTGTATAAAGGTTCCTGTGCTCGCCGCCATTTTCATTCCGGCTGTGGAGAGTGAAGAGGAAGCAGGGGCTGTGCTGTTGTAGCCCATAACGGCTGTGCTGTTGCTGTGCATAGGGGCTGGCTGCTGTTGTCATAGGGGCTGGCTGCTGTTGTTGTCCATAGGGGCTGGCTGCTGTTGTCAGTAGGGGCTGGCTGCTGTTGTTGTCCATAGGGGCTGGCTGCTGTTATTGTCCATAGGGGCTGCCTGCTGTTGTTGTCCATAGGGGCTGTCTGCTGTTGTTGTCCATAGGGGCTGTGCTGTGCTGTTCTCCATAAGGGCTGTGTTGTCTATAGGAGCTGTATTGCAGACAGAAGAGGGGGGCTTCAGTGGCTCCTGTGTCACGCCAGTCCATAAGGGGGTGCTGCTGTGTTGTCGATGAGGTGCTCTGTCCACCCCCAGTGTGAAAAATACAAATAAAAAAGTGTTTTTTTTATTTTTTAATCTCTTTATTTTTCAAAAGGTAGATAACAAACAAATAAAAAAAAATAATCACATACAGCCATAGAAAAGAAAAATATTGAAAAATATCAAACTACCTTGTTTTCTTGAATTTGGTCTTAGAAAATTTGGTATAAAAACCAATAATATCTAATAAATACAATATTGAATATATTGAATAAAAGAAAACAGATGAAAGGGAAAGAAGAGAAGGGGGAGAGACACCAAACAGCAAAGTTATAAAAAAAGGTGTTTTTTTCTGTGTGTGTGTGTGTGTGTGTGTGCACGTTAGCCACACTCATCAGCAGCGTAGCTGCGCAGGGGTGCTGCCTGTGTCATTTATCAAGGGGCTGCTGCCTCGTTCAGGGGTGCTCTCCCCCCCAAGTGCAAAAAAATATATATTAAGTGTTATTTTTCAGTGTGTGTGTGTGCGTTAGCCACACTTATCAGCAACATAGCTGCGCAGGGGTGCTGCCTGTGTCGTTTATCAAGGGGCTGCTGCCTCAATCAGGGGTGCTCTTCCCCTTCGGTGTAAAAAAATGAATAGAAGTTTTTTTTTTCTGTGTGTGTGTGTGCGCGTTAGCCACACTTATTAGCAACGTAGCTGCGCAGCTGTGTCATTAATCAAGGTGCTGCTGTGTCCATCCAGGAGTTGCTGTGTCCATCAAGGGCAGGGGCTTCTGTGCCTATCCAGGGTCTGCTGTGTCCACCCAGGGGTTGCTGTGTCCATCAAGGGCAGGGGCTTCTGTGCCTATCCAGGGTCTGCTGAGGCCATCCAGGGCAGGGGCTGCTGTGTCCATCTAGGGGCAGGGGCTGCAGGGGTGTATTCGTAAAAAAATATTGACACTGTTAGTGGAAATGCAGTCTATCCGTAAAAAATCTTGTCACGTTGTTAGTGGAAACGCAGTCTATTCGTAAAAAATCTTGTCACGTTGTTAGTGGAAACGCAGTCTATTCGTAAAAAATCTTGTCACGTTGTTAGTGGAAAATGCAGTGTATTCGTAAAATATCTTGTCACACTGTAAGTGGTAGTGCAGTGTGTGATTCTTATCTTATTCATAAAAAAAATCTTGTGACACTGTAAGTGGAAACTTCACAATTTTACAATTTAATAGCACAAAGTTAGCAGTAAAAAAATGTAACTTTTCACTTCTTTCCTCAATTAATAAATTATTAGTCTACACGCCGACTACAAGACCACAACAAAGTGCTAACTAAAGTGCATTATAATATATATTAAATATAATGACATCACAAACGCCTCAGCCGAGAATCACATAAACATATTTTCAAAAGGTGAAAATAGAGGATATGGTTTTAAAAATGGAATTAAGCAGCTAAAACTGCGTTCTCTGATTATAGTGTCCCTACTCCCTACCCATGGACCCTCTACATGATTTTCAGCGAATCAGAGGGGCAACTCCATGCAACCATAGTCCAGACTGCAGCTGCTCCTCCTGTAGCCCAGGTCAGAAGATGTGTAGGGGGTGTGGTGATATGGACTAAAATGGAGATCACATCCACTAAAGTGGACAATGAATCTCCAATCTAACAGAGAGCGCAGCTGTAATTTATACATAACACAGGATGGGATGACGATATAGGCTTGGGTGCTGGTAGAATCTGGGGTGATGTATACATCATCTTCTTCACACAAAATTAATTTGTCCCTGCTGGAATCCACCATTACAGGTGCCTCTGTAATTTTTGCACATAATTGATGGTAAAGATCTTTCTTGTAGAATTTGTAGTTTGATGGACATCGTCTTTTCCACATTTTGGGGAAGTAGTCGCAGGCCGATCACTTACAAGGTTCCCGGCTGTGCTGAAAACTCCTTCTGAGTACACACTAGAGAGTGGGCAGCTCAAGTAAAGCAAAGCCAGTATGTGCAATGGCCTCCAAATTACCTTTTTTCCTCAGTAGCCAAACGGACTGCTTGACATGCCAATTTGGATGCTATCATTAAGATTTTTTAAATAGTCCTCAACCATTCTTTGAATGGTGACTGTATCAGATGGAGTCATGGTAGAGGTGTCATTAATTGTAGGAAATTCTAAGTCTGACCCAACCAGATGTCAAAACTTGGTTGTGTTGACTTAACTGCATCACCAGTGGGTGTTTTGAAAGTTTAGTTTTTTCTCAGCAGATGCACTTGCTGGAGAAACTGAAGGAGAAGCCATCACAGCATCACGTGCCACTTGAGCTCTTCAGATCTGTGTCCATTGGGAAGAAGAAACAACATCTTCATCCATTTTGGGATGAAAATCCACTCCCAGCAGCAGGCATGGTGCTCAAGGATTCTCAAGAAAGTCACAACGTAAGACTTAAACCTTAAATCTGAAATTTTGCATTTGCTCTGTTCCGCTTGTCCAAATAGTTGTACTGGTTAAGTGGACAGTGGGTACAACAGCAGTTTGAAGGCCAATAAGTAACTATGTTTTTTTTTAATGTCCCTGTACAGGTTGGGAAATGCTTTTCAAGTGGAATCTTTGCAAAGGATTATTGAACAGTCAATTGTTTTGGAGAACACTACTAGAAGTCTTCCTGGTCCCCTTCTGGGATGAAAATCCACTCCCAGCAGCAGGAATGGCGCTCAATGATTCTTCTGGGGCAAGGACTGATGTGAATGAGTAAAATATTTTTTCGTAAATGCCTCCCCTTCATTTCTCCCTCATAAATTTATTTCGGAATCAAAAAATGAAATGAAATTTACTGCCAATCAACCCTTCCTGTCCCTGCCTTCAACTACATACATACTCCCTCAGGCCTCTTGAATAATAAAAACATTTGTTTTCTGATGTGCCATGTTTTAAGTTGAACTGCCACGTGTTTGTGCTGTCCACTGCTGCCGCTTAGCTTAGTCAGCCAGCTGGCTTGGTGCAAATTCTGGGGCCTAAACTGGATGAAAACAATATTGTGAGCTGTGAGGTGGCCAAAAATTACTAGAAACAAGTGGAAATAAATGTTTTTGAGGTTAGTAATACTGTAGGAACAAAAACAGGCCCAAATTATGTGATTTTAGCTGCTTTTATGATTTTTTTTTAGAAAAAATACAGATCCAAAACCAAAAAAACAAAACATGGAAGGGCGGTTTTGGCAAAACCAATCTAGATCCAAAACCAGCGGAGATACAGATCCAAAACCAAAACACGGGGGGCGGCGCACATCTGTATATATATGAATGCTATTTTTGAATATGTGATATTGTTAAATAAAATATATACCATATATTGATGACACTCAAAAACATGTGTGAAACCCCTGGTCAAATCCCTGTGTAAAAACTAGACTGTAAGCTTCACTTGACAGTGATACAGTACCTGAACATTTAAGGTAAAAGTATTGCATTAAAAGCGTATGTACTAAACAAAAAAAGTTAAAACTATGCACTATAACTTATATTTACATTTAACCCTTCTCCAAAATACACTTCACATGAAGGAGATAATAGCTTAGGGATCATGAGTATCTGCTAAAAAGAACTTTATTGTGTAACAGAGGGCATGATTCAGAGATGGACGCTAATGCATTCGCAGTTGTGATTTCGTACACAACGCAGCTGTGAAAATATGCTAATGGTTCCAAAGATCACCCGAGCATAAGGACACCCACTGCTAACTTCTTACATGCTTGCGACGTTGTTTACCTGCGTAAATATTGGTAACATCAGCGCACATCAAGCAGCCATCTTGCCCTTGTGGTAGATCTGACCAGCAGCAGACTCAGCAATTTTCCTGACTTGCAGAGGGTTATCATGCTGCATAAGAGATCGCAAGGGCTAATTTTTACACGCCCATGTAACGGCATCCAAACGGTGAGACACGCTTGTGTTTTTCTGAGAACCATCCCATTACCACCGCCAAACGCTGACTTCCTGTCACTCACTTTGCGAGTGGATCTTCTGTGCGCCCGTAATTGCAATGCGATCGCTGCGACTTATATGCATGCACAATGGCAAACAATCGTCATTGCATTCATTTCTCAATCAGGCCCAGAATCACAACTACAGTATCCAGCACTTTGTCAGCTACTACGGTGGATCCTGGTCATTGTGTTTCTTTACTCTTTACTTTAGTTGTCACTAATGTCCTTAAAATTACACCCTTGTAGTCTCTTTATCTATAGGCCGCCTCAAGATATACTGCTCTAAACATGTTTGATCACATACCAACAGAATACTATGGATGGACCATACCACCCTTCCTAAACAAGCTACCTATAAATAGAAACATAGTATTACTACCCCATGCTAAAGCTAGATTGTGAAAGACAAGCAAAACTTTATTAGGACATAGGCCACATGTGCATGCACTTGGAATGCATACAAGGTTTAAATTTGTGCGATTTTAGATATTATAGTATGAATTTCAATATGGTCATGGGTTGCTATGCATCAACAGTAACAGGTCAGTGCAGCTTAAACAGACTAAAATATTGTTATAATGTTCGGAGGAACTCATATACAGTACTCATAGTGTTAGTTAATACGTGGCAGGCCACAGATAGAACAAACAGCAGCAAGATATTTTTTCAAAGCTCCAGGAGTAGTATTTGAGCAACAAACAGCTGAATGCAGTCCATGGGCCACAGGCAGATGCAAAAACACCGATCAATGTACAGTATGTCCTTAAAGGGAATTTCAGCACCCTCTTCAGCATGCTACATCATAAGCATTTAAAGCCTGTGAAAGACAGATCTGTAACTATCCATCCCTCGGAGGGATTGAGGAATTGCTGGGAGGTGAATGGGGTTACAGATTGGCCTAGAATCATGCTACATTTCATTGAAAAGAAAACATCTCAGTGTGGGCTTGTTTGACCGACCTCCCCAGAATGACAAAACTAGAAGGAATTATACTACTGTATTTTCTTTGGAGATAAACACTGAGAACTCGTCACTCTGGCAGTCTAAAGAGAACATAGCAGCTTTGAACATTTCTAAATAGAACTGGCAATGCCTCAAAATGTAGACACTTGTAACATAGACCCAATAGATTCTTGATATATTGTTGAGATAATTCAGAATCCTTTGTCTTTTGCAATTGAAAAAAAAGTTATGTTTGTCAGTTATGTAACACCCAGCACAAAGGGTACAGTACTTTCCTAATAAAAAAATATTATATTTTTGAAAGCAATTTTCATGCCAGAAGGTATATTTTAAGTGTACAAAATGAGGAATTAAACCTAAATATAATATTTTGGAACTGTCCTGTCTGACCTTGAGTAATAGACAGAAGAAACGTAAGCTGATGAGATGCCTTGTATGTGACACATATGTACTGGCCGGTTGAACCCAGTCCCTCACCTCAGACCTCCAGTGTTAAATCACCTGCACAGCTGAGTCCTTCTGTTTATTAGAGACTGGCCTAAAGAGGAATTGTATTTGGGTGGTGTTCTTTATTTAAAGCTGCATTGAGCAGTAGTGGTGGTGTACAGTATGTGGTAATATATCATTTATGCAAGTTTTCTTTTAAACTTGCATCTTTATTATTTTTAAAAAAATGACAACGTTACAAAACATTAAGAGAACATCAGAAAAAGTTACACATTTACGGTATGGCCCGTATTCAATTTGAAGCGTTAAGTCCGGACCAGCGTTAAGTTACCGCCGATGACATCATTATCGCCTGTTTTGGTTTTACCCCGTATTCAATTTGAAAGACTTTCCGCCTAGGCGGAAAGTCAATGCAATGTAATAGGTGGTAAAGTATCGCCTATGAATGGCAGGCAGGAAAAAAGTGCAGAATTGGGGTTTTGGGGTGCAACGTTTTGGGAACCCCCATGCAGCCTTCAGACAGTCCCCCAAAGGTAATCTGTGTCAAAAAATGTAAAAAAACCCCATAAGGACACCTCAAAAATTGACTTTGAAAAAGGGGGCGGAAATTTTTTTTTGGGGTACAATGTTAAATACTAGCGAACTTGACTCTGGAGGGGTCCCCAAGTATGCCCCCAAGTGTTTTTTTTGTTGCAGGTGTTTGCGGCAGGTGGATTTTTCACGATTTTTCAACTTCACTTTCAACTTTAAATATGCTGACCCCCATTTTCAAGTACCCCAAATTTGCTTGGATAAGTTATTTTCTGGAAAAAATACTCCTAAATACTATTCTGCATCAGGTATAGAAAAACGCTATTTAGCAGCTATCGAGTCCATTTAAAAACACCAAATACCTTCAGCAAGCCAAATCAGAGGGTACCATAGTGAACCCCCATGTCAGAGCATCATTTGGGGGGTGACAGGCTGATTTCCGCAAAAATGACAGTACTTTCCACTTGTTACAGTATCGCCGGGTGCCGTTTACGCGTACTTTGAAATTGAATACATGGTAAAGCGTGCACGCACGCGATATTTTAACGCCTACAAAATAGGCGAAGTCGGCGTTAAGTCCGGGTCGCGTTAACTTAACGCGGCTCAGCTCAAATTGAATACGGCTCCAAATCTGTACTTGCCTACTTTCTCAGAATGTCCAGAAGACTCCTGGATTTCTTGAGCTCCCTTTTAGTACTAGTAGTAGTAGTAGTAGTAGTAGTAGTAGTAGTAGTAGTAGTAGTAGTTAGTGGGAGGTCCAGGTGCTTAATGATGCAATTAGCAGCAAATTGCAGCATCATGACCCTGCGATGATGTGACTCACATCTCAAGTACTGGTCACAATAAAGTTCATCCCATAATCTTCCAAGCATGTTTGATGCTTGAACAAAGAATCATATTTGTTTGTTATTACATTGCAATTTGTTTATTCTGATGGTGTTTATGCTGCATCTTGGTTCTTCTTTTTGCTTTGTAGATTTTGGATTTACAATTCATATGTAAGTCTGTGCAGTTGCATGTAGGTGCAATGACATCATGTATTCTCTCTGTATCATGAAATAAAGCTATTAGAAGACACAGGTGAGGTCTGTGACAATTTCAAAGCATGAAGCAGCAGACTGTAGTGACTTCTGTTATCCTAACATAGTATATCACAGTAAAGGCAGTATATCATAAGCGATGGGACCCGGCGGGGTGCCGGTATACACACTTGCCGATGCCAGCAGCGACGCAGCATCGGCAAGGGCCATGTTGCATTCGGCAGCATGGCCCTTGCTAAGTATGTTGCCTTGTTGCCTGTCGGACTTGCATGCATGCAGGTCTGTCTGGCGATGTCGAAGACGGTTCGTGGGAGTGCGCATCGTCAGCGACATAGCGGACACACATTAAACGATATGCCAGTTATGTCGTCCGATCTGGCCGGATCGGACAACATATCATCTAGTGTGTACTCGGCATAAGGGGTGCAATATTCCTGGTAATACTTCAGTAGTATTTTTATGACAGTGAAATAAATACAGTATTCTAAACATCATTGTGTTTTATAGTATTTTCAATTATGTTTTGGGTCACTTACATTTTATATTATGTATTAACTAACTCCTACAAAGGAAATATTTTGGTTTGTCACCTACTGTAGCAGGTACATCAGATGAGAAGATCCTGTAACCAGATGCTGTATAAGGCCCTGAGGCAGTGCAGCTGCTGCTCTGTGTGTACTTACTGCACACTGTGTAATATCTGGATTAGTAGAAAATAAATAAACTGTGCTTTCTGTTTTGGTGGGTAAGAAGAATACCTTTGTACACAGAATAACATTGCAAAGTAGTGGAAATTTAACCCCATAGTGTATTTTATTGTATCGGCATATAACAATTTAAAGTTCTACGCTGTTGGTCTAATTTAATAGGAGTTGTAACAAGACAGCATAGCCTCTTTGTTTATTTGTATTATGTTTTAACTACAGAGTAAATTGATATTTTAGATGATATTGTTATGTTATGCTGCTTGCTTATGCTGGGCATACACTATCCAATTATCAGCCCGATCAGCTGCTAATTATCTGATCAGGCCGATAATTGTGCAGTGCATTGCAGCGACCAATCAGAAATTATCAGTCGGTTGGACATGCAAAATCGTCCATTAAACAAATATGAAAATATCGGGCCCCATAGACAGGTTACAATACCACAGCCCAATAAGTATCAAATTCAATATAGACGATGGTGTCTGTTGCTAGCTTTCTTCCCAAACGGATTGATATTCTTCTCTAACCGTCAGACAAGCATCACATATAAAGAAAAAAAGGTACTTATAGTGTAATAAGTTCTAGTTCCTTCAATGAAGTAGATTAAGATAGACCCAAGTCTTTAAACCTCAAAGAAAATGTCTTCTATTGTGCCGATGAAATATCAAGAAAATGGATCACCCATAGTGAGCGAGTATGTACAGTGATAGCGCTCACTTGTATGCTTACATCATTCTGTTAATCCCAGGCTTATAAAGGTATCTTTAATTTACTTCTTATAGGAGTCACCGTGTGTTTTTAGGATAATTACTAATCAGCTCACATGTATGCTTACATAGGTCTAGTTTATCACACTCTCGAAGCAGTTTCTTTGGCCCCTCCTGGGTTTCTTTTAAATAGAGTAATTTTCATTACACTCAGAATGAAATTTAAAAAAAAACATTTATTGAGTTAAAATAACAATCAAAACATCCTGTGCTGCTATCAACACTACCATTATGATGGTGATGTACCAGAATATTGCAAAGTGAACAAATTGGGGCCCCAAAAATCCTCACTGTGTAACTCTGGTCCTTGGTAGCTTCTGTAACAGTCCACAAACACCACACCACCAACACATTTCGACTCTATGGTCTTTTTCAAGGTGATGGTGCCTGGCAATGGAAGCTGGCTATTTATACCTATCAGAGTCCCACCCCTCTTAATTAGGCTGGGTATCTGGGATTGAGGTATGCATTCC
This sequence comes from Taudactylus pleione, assembly GCA_031769625.1. Lineage (NCBI taxonomy): Eukaryota > Metazoa > Chordata > Amphibia > Anura > Myobatrachidae > Taudactylus > Taudactylus pleione. The sequence continues at coordinate 859,945 of JAUIMM010001269.1, forward strand.
TATTACCTTAGTCTAGTCTATATGTTATGATAGGGCGCTTAATATAGAGTTGGAATTGATAAATAGGGTCTAAAACGAATATGTATTTTAGCGATAAAACACACTATTGTTACTAAACACTTACTTATGGTATTTGTAGCCACGGCCCTGTTCTCATGGCAACCGCTTTATGGCCCAATCAAAAAAAGGTCCCTGATATGGACACTAGGGCTGTGAATAATTTGCCTCTAGCGTTAGTAATAGTGGGTCCCTAGCTTCCGGTATGGTTGGCTGCATTTCCCCTTCGTGCTAGGGACCTGGAAGTGACGTGAGTGAGGGCGGAAGTGCAGTTCCTGCCCATGACAGCCAGCTAAAAAAGTACTTTTCCCCACCTAAACAAGTTTGTTGTTCCCTCGCGGGCTCGCTGCGCTCGCCACATGGTTATGTTCCCCCTCTATGCCCACTTGGATGGCAGGGAATGATGCTGGACACTGGCTGATGATGTCAGGGTCCTCTCCGTGAAGGGGATTTAGACATTACTCTTCCGGTATGCGTTCCACCACTATAGGTGATGACAATCTATTTCTAGTGACTGCTATTTACCCTCTGTGTATTCTGTGAGATGCGGGGCCGGTCACGTGACTCTTAGGGGAACATTCTATTAATAGATAAGGGGAAGCCTCAATGGTAATCAAGAATATCATCTCTCAGCAGGTCATAAAGAAAAAATGGATGTGTTGAATTATGAGTTACTACTTGTAAATCTGCATATTGTTAACAAATTAAATATATGAATGCATTATATATAAAATACATATATATAAAATAGACAATTTAATGAGATATTATATGTATAGTGATACTGAAAATGTCAATATAATGCTTCATGAATTTACTTCATTTCGGTTTGGGCCAATATAGTGGCTATATTATTCTTACGCAAGTTGCTCTCTACCTTTTTAGTTCCTAATACTAGTGTGATGGAATCCATGGAGCACATATGAGCATTTTTAAATGACTTGACAAATTATGATTACCAACACCTTACTTGATATTTCTGCTGTGTTCGCCCCACCTCTCTTATAGGGTCCTTGAGGTTCTGCCTATATATTGTAAATTGCTTTTACATTGAATGAGATACACACAATTTCTGCTGTTGCAAGTAATAAATTCACAAATGTTAAAATTCGGACCTTTAGAAGATAATTTAAAGTCTAAAACTTTATTATTAGGTGTGCCTTTATGGGTTCTGCACATAATACAATTTCCACACCTGTGAAACCCTACAGTGTTAATAGGTCCATTTATTTTTTCCAGAGATGCGCTCTTAACTAGTTGATTTTTCAAATTGTTCGCTTTTCTATATACAAATAATGTACGAGAGAGGTGGGGCGAACACAGCAGAAATATCAAGAAAGGTGGTGATAATAATAATTTGTCAAGTCATTTAAAAATGCTCATATGTGCTCTATGGATTCCATAACACTAGTATTAGGAATTAAAAAGGTAGAGAGCAACTGGCAGAAGATAATATAGAGAATATCAATCCGTTTGGGAAGACAGCTAGCAACAGGCACTATCGTACTGTATATCAGCATATTGAAATTGATACTTATTGGACTGTGGTGTTGTATCCCGTCTATGGGGCACGGTATTTTAATTTTTGTTTAAGGAATATATTTGTATTCAGTTTGATAACGCCGTAAGAGAACCAGCTGCTCCTCTCTTGCGCATAGGTTTTTCCAACTGTGTATTGTACGCAAAATCGTCCAGCATGTCCATTTGACGCTGCACTGCCGTGGCCGACCGCCCAACATATCCTCTGTTCCTTCATTGGGGAAGAATGGGGGAATGTTCCTCCACAGGGAAGGAACGCAGATATCGTGGCCAATACACAGTGAAATATCTCACAGGGTGCAGGATGCGTGACCCATTGCATTCGGGATACGATGCATCCTCTCGTTCTTCGCATGCATGCTACCGTTATTAACGCCGTTATGCATTAAGGAATGCTCAAAGGACTACTCTCTCTGTAAGAGAGGCCCTTTGCGAATGAGTGACTTCCAGGTCTAAGACCCAGAAGACCCCTGGCGTTCTTCTGCGCATGCGCAGAAGGATGCACGCGCCCCAGGGGATGCTGAGGGGGGATCTGATTGGATCCCTCTCACAGCATTCTCCCAATAAAAGCCCATAGGCTTCTATAGGGTAACGCCAGCTGAAGATGGTGTTACCCACCGCATCCAAGCCCTGGAATGCATCACATTCCGAGGCTTGGTGCATATGAGAAATGCTGCCAAACCTGCATTTTCAGGGTTTTACCGCATTTCTCCCCTTGCTGCATCCCGTCCAGTATATGGCCACAATATCTGCTGGGTTTCATCTTGTCAGATACAGGGGCAGATTCAATTAGCCGATAGATTTTCCCACAGCTAATTGTACAGTATAAGCCTTGGAGAGAGAGATAAAGCAAAGAAGTTGCCCAAAGCAACCAACCAGCTGCTGTCATATATCTAGCACAGTCTAGGAAATGACAGTTGGAAGCTGATTGGTTGCTTTGGGCTCTACTCCACTTTACCTCACTCCAAGACTCCCCTCTAGTAAATTCTGCACATTTGCATAAGATGGACCTGCTGTGTAACAAACCACTTTAACCTATAGAAAGTATACAAAAACACTTTACAGGGACCGAGCAATATCTGATCAGCAAACACACATACACATACTGCTCAATATATTTCTCCTCTAACATATGTGTTCACTGTTTTTCTAATTTCCCACGAATGTCTAGATTAGATCAATTTTAAATGGAAATACAGGAATGCCGCAAAGTAGCTGTATGTAGACTGGACATATGTAACGTAAATCATCCTTTTCATTCTCTGGCATGGTTGTGTAATGTCACTACACGGCCACCAGTGACATGCACATGCTCACACTCACACAAACACACACATGCAAATGGCAATATATAATGTATCTCTGTGATATCAATCTAGCATAAGCTCAATAGCGAGCTGCCTGATTTCCATACAGCCGCTCTTCCAAGCTGTTCCCTGGGAAGAGCTGTAACTCTCTTACAGCAGGAGAGATATATAAATCAAGACTGCATGCTCATGTAATGCTGTCCAGAGCCTTGGTTGTCAGCTACCGGTGGTTCCCTACCTGGCGGATCATCCTGAGGGAAGTATGGGGGGCTTCAGGTGGGGACGGGGCTCTTCCTACCTGTCTGTAACATTAGCATTTTCACCAGCAAATCCCAAAATAAATACTCGCTGGAGAGGCTACAAAAGGGTAAAAAGATTTTATGTAAAATACTGCATAAAGTAAATCTTTATCCTAATCCCTGCTACCCACTATAACAGCCTACATGTGCCTATCCCTGCTGGACAGAACATACAGGGGGAGATGTACTAAGCCTTGAAAAGTAATAAAGTGGAGAATGATAAAGTACCAATTAATTAGCTCCTAACTGCCATTTTTCAAACACAGCATGTAAAGTGACAGTTAGGAGCTGATTGGTTGTTACCTTATCATTCCCCACTTTATTAATGTTCAAGGCTTAGTACATCTCCCTGACAGACTGTTGCATAATAGTTATGCATTCATTGCCATGCAGTGCTATACATACTACATAGGCATCTACAGTAGTGTGAAGTGAGAAACGAATCACAAATGTCATTACATTTATAAGATACAAAGTCATTGTATATATTTTGATCTGTTTGTTTTAAAGGGGATGGGGTCAATATCCCGACCACGGGAATTCGGCGCCCAGAATGCCAGCATAGTAATCCCGACCATTGTTAGAATCCCGGCGCTGGCATCCCGAATGCTGAAATCCCGAAGGTAAGTAGGGTTGGGATGAGGGTTAGAGTTAGGCACTAGGGGGAGGGTTAGGGTTAGGCACTAAGGGGGCAGAGTTAGGGTGCGGGGAGGGGGAGATTAGGGTTTGGCACTAGTGGGGAGATTAGGGTCAGGTATCAGGGAGAGAGGGTTAGTGTAGGGAGAAGGGGTAGGTTAGTATACTGACCAACAAGTGCTGGTATTCTAACCCTGTCAGGATTCCGGCGTCGGGATTCTGACCGCTGGGATCCCAAGCGTCGGCATCCCGTACTCATCCCTTTTTAAAGAGATTATGCAGTTTGGAGGGAGCTGTTACAATGTGTAACTGGGAAGAGAGGAGGGAGTGGGGATAGATAAAAACAGGGAAACGTGGTGAAAGACTGCTAGGAGAAGAGATAAAAAGCCGGAGGATGGAAGGAGAGATGTGGGATAAGAGAGAGCAGGGGCACCAGAACGTTTTATGCTGGGGGGGCAAGATATAATTTCATTTTGTGGCATCTAACCATCTATCTATCTTCTATCTATCCAGTGGCGTAACTATAAATTTTGCTCCCCCCCAGCCAAAAAAGTTTCTCCCCCCCCATCCCACACTGCTGGCTGTCTTCACCAGCCCCCCCCAGCTGCCGCCAACCCCCCTTTCCCGGCCACAGCCTGGTGTCCCAGCTGCGGCTATTCTTCTCCAGTGCACAATTCAAGACCCCACCCCTCTTTGCAGCCAAGTCCGGTCACTCAATTCCCACCACCGGCTACTCTCTGACCATGCCAGCTTCCATCTGCCTGCTCCCATCGAAACCTGCTTTGGCTGCAGGTCAGGAGCCGGCTCTACAGTGCTGAAGAAGTTTTCCGTTCTGCTTCTTTCCTGGTTGTGACAGGCTGGCAGCTCTTCTCTCCCTACAAGGCTTCCCCTCCGAGGCGTTCCAAGCCTCATGGTTGCCCCTGCCGGCGCCCCCAAACCACTGCAGGGGCGGTTGCTGCACCACTGTATCTATCTATCTATCTATCTATCTATCTATCTAGGCAAACCTCCCTATACATCAAAAGCCGTCAATAGTGTATTAGAATAAAATTACAACATTAAGGGGCCCATTTATTATTTATTGGGTTTTAGACCTGATAGAGTACATAAAATTTCTTATCGCTGCTATTCGTGGCAATAAAAAATTAATTTCCGCCCATATGTATTAAACATCCCATCCAAGGACATTCAGAGGATACATAGATTGTGCAGTCATTGGATTCCCCACAAAATGTGTATAGTAAATATACTGTACCCCTAAAACATAACTGTAACATGTTAGTGACATACCTACAAGACAAAGAGACAGTATCCACTCATAGCTCCAACCCTAGCTGAGGCTGTGCATGGAGGGTGATGAGACTTTGCTCTTCGCTCTTGCAGGGTACATTTTCAGCTGAACCCATTGGGAAATAGGGGAGGGGTGGTCAGGGGGTGACAGGAGGGGGGGACCATGTGGGTCCAAGTGGGGAAGAGAGAAAGGGGAGCTGAGGTAGAAGAGGGGAGGCACAAATGAAATGGGAGGTGAGAAGGGTGCAAGGCTGGCCTCAGAGGTGGGGCCAGCCCACAATAACTAGCCACACACTTTAGGCGCCGGCACTAGGTGCAGGGGGCCGAGAGCCCCAAAGGCGGGTGGAGAAGGGCTGTGCGCGGGAGCAGATGGAGCATCCGAAAAGGGGATAATCTCTATCTAGACCCTGGCAGTGGTAACCCCAAGACGGTGGCTGCACCAAAACCTCCAAATAATAGCTGCAGCTACTTATGCAGTCCCAATTTTTAATGCATTCTGCCAGCTCACAAACCACTCAAAAAACTAGTATATATATATATATTTATTGTGATATAATCGGTGTAAGGGGGTCCCTCTCCTTACACACAGCAGCCAGGAAACAGCACTCCAGTCGTGGGTTTTCGTGCAACCTGGTCAGCACCAGTTTTTATTGTGCAACTCCAGTAGTCAAATAAACCAAACATAATATAAACCCTAGCCCGGCTGGGCACTGACTAGACAGGTAATTTCCTCTCTACAAGTGGCAAGGCCTAAAGCCTCACCACAAACACAACATTTTCAAAAGGTCCCAGTGTCTCTGAACAAAACCTCAGTGTCTATTCTCCCCAGGGTGTGTGAGACACTGCATCTAAACTCTTAAGCTGGCCACACACTAGACCAACTTACATCCAACCAGCCAACTAGTTGATTGGTTGGAATGAAAATCTGGTAAGGTATGAAAGCAAATGACAATCAGCAATTTGATCCCAAATGCCGTAAAATGGAGCAAAACTGTTGTTTGAACAAATAGTTTAGATCAAACATTTAACAAACTTGTCTGAATGACCATTTTCATCTGTTTTCTGGCATTTAGGAGCAAATTGCTGATCATCAATTACTCCCATACGTTACCAGATTTTCATTCCAACCAATCAATAAGTTGGCTGGTTGGATGTAAGTTGGTCTAGGGTGTGGCCAGCTTTGTACAGCTATTTTGAGCCACTTCCAGGTGTAATCCCTAATTAGCCTGCTCTCAGGCTGAAAGGCCTAACACCTGAAATGGCCCTGTGGATGGAGCCCTCTCTTCTCTCTCACATTCACACCCCCAGGACCTATTCTCCGGCTATTACCAAAAGCCAACACTCAGATCTGTTTGTAAAACAGACTTTTCATGGGGGTTAAAATGCATATTACAGGAATCTGGACACATATACATGCCATCCCTAACTTCTCCAGTGCTCCTATAACAAAAAAAATATATATATATATATATATTTGCTGTGAGCTAGTGTCATTGGCTTAAAGCTTGTTATGATCAGTGCGTCTGTTAAATATATTCTTTTGGCATTCCATGTTGCATGTATAGAACATTTTACTAATGTTTATTGGAATTATCTGCCAATTGATTTTGCATCATGCCAAAAAAAATAAATTCAGAATGTGTATGTGACTTTTTTTTTGCTTTGAATTTACATGAATAAAACCCACTAATTACAATAAATGAAGAACAACAAATACAATCCAGTTGATGTACTGTAGTGGCCTTAACTATAAAGATAGCTAGATATTATTAGGAAGGGGTCAGCAAGGTTCAATGTGACGAGATTTTCAAGTAAGACAGTATTGTTATCTTTATAAAAAAAAATGTATATAAAATAAACATTGTGATTATTTTACATAGTGCCTAATGAGAGTACTGTGTATTAAAGGCTCCACCTACCCACAATAAAGGCAGCCATTTTGTGGTACCTATCAACTCACCAGAAATGTGTGACATCACTGAGGCCAGTGGCATCTCCAGAACCTTTGTTCACTAATACCGCTTTTATACCTAAATTCCGGGACTGACATGGATGGTGGAACAGGATTCCAAACCACGTCAGACCTGGAATTTAGCCGGCAATGACCTAGGATATTCCCGAGTCGGCGCCGTTCACACTGGTCTGCAGTGACCTGGCTCTTCCAGCGTGGAAGTGGACACTTGAAGATAACATCATCTCCAAACACCACTGAAGCTGGCCAATTGGCAGGCACGTGGTGCGCTCCAGGTCATCGTGACCCGGATGGCGCCATTTACATTGCAGGGTTTCACTTGTCATTCCCGTGTTAAACCCAGCAAGTTACTTGGGTTGGATTGCCGGGTACCCTTTATCCCTGCAATAACCCAGGTTTTAGCTCTGATGTAAAAGGGGTATAAAGGAACTTATGCTGCAGGAGGTTAAAGAAAGAAAAAAATGTATGAGACTCGTGGGTGCACTCTCGGGTGATTATGGGAAAGGGCTGGGTTCTACTGATGTTAGTATTACAATAGCAACATGATTAAATAAAAAATAACTTGTATTTTATTAAAAATCAAAACATATATCATAACATTAGTAAAGAAAAAGAGAAAAGTGCAGCGCTAATAAATACACAAATTTAATAAAAAAAACAATAGCTAGTACACAGTAATTATACACAAATAAATGTGGATACACTGAAGGATAATTTAAAACTAATTGACCATAAAACAAATAATCATGCATGATATTGACCCTGTAGGCACTAATGGCTGCAGCAATAATGGGACATAAAGATGGAGGACAATGTCTTTCAAGCAAAACTGGAGTATAGTAGTGAGTCCAACAATGGGGAAATGGTTACCAGCTTAAGTCCAGATGAAATGAGGATCCTATAATTAGCGAGGGCGTCACAGCCGGCGAACATCCAACGCAAGGAAATACCTCTAGGAAAAAGGTGCATCCCAACTCCAGTACAGGCTCCGCTATGTGTCCTTAGAATAGTCCCAATGATAAGTGCCTAGATAAGGGGAAGCCACCAATGCGTTTCGCTACCATCAGGTAGCTTTTTCAAGGTGTCTCTGTAGCTGTTACACAGCCCTTTTTATACCACTTTACATTATGCTTAATCATCTCCAAGTGTATCCAATCAGCTTATGCAAATTGCACAGTCAATAAAAGAAGAGTATGCGGACAATAGAAGGCAGACATAAACACATTTAATCAAAATTCTAAAAATAAAAATAAATAAAAAATAAATAATAAAAAATATTTGAAAGATTACCTCTTTTTCTATCTAAAAATAGCTCCGATGTTTAGTGCAGCGGACTACCCCAGGTGTGTTTGATATTGGTGTTTGATTAGTGGTTAATAGTGGTCATGTGACCAAATCATTTTGCTTATGGAACGCTAACAAAATACACACTGCGATCCAGGTCTCTTGATCGTAGCCAATGGCAAATTTGAGAGAGTCACCTGACTGAATCACGTGTCGATCACTCGTCAGCAGAAAAATCACATAACCGGATCAGACACTACGGTATCATGTGATACGTTCCACATCTCAGATAGAAGCTGGTTCCTAATTGGACAGTCCTAATACACATCTACATTCTATTCAATTAGGACGCAGCGTCCTCATACGCTACCAAATAAACTCTGCGTTCCAGGCCTCTTAATCATGGCCAATAGCAAGTTAGAAAGGTCACATGACCAGATCACGTGCCGATCTCTAGTTAGCAGAAAATCACGTGACCGGATCGAACACTACATCATCACGTGGTGCATTCCACATCTCAAATAGAAAGTTTCTTATTTGAACAGTCCTAATACACATATATTTTCTATTCAATTGAGACGCAGCGTCCTCATACGCTGCGTGTCAAATAAAATATCGGATCTAGTGAAGTTTTGATCTCCAATTTCTATATGGTATATTAAAAGATTGAAAGTAAGCCTTACAATAATCATTCTTATTTACAACATATAACAGCCACATATGGGCTGTATAGTTGTATCGCGGAAAAAAAAAAAAAAAACAATAACCAACTGAGATTAACCTCTCTACACTCTTATTTTATAAAATGGCATTTAATTCTAATGCTTCGTTCAAACCACTGGGAAATAAAGAATTCAGTTGGAATGTCCAATAAATCTCGTGTTGACAAAGTTTTCTAAATCTATCACCTCCTCGTGGAGTTGGAGGGATAAATTCTAAACCTATAATAGTTAGTGAACTTGGATCATTATTATGTTTCTCAATAAAATGTTTAGGGATGCTGTGGTTGCATTTTTTATTTAAGATATTCCTGCGATGTTCCATGTATCGCACCTTAAGGGGTCTGGTGGTACGGCCCACATATTTAAGGTGACAACCACATTGAAGGAGATAAATTACCCAACTAGTGTTACAGTTGATAAAACTGGTAATTCTTTTTTCCTCTCCTGTCATAGTGGAAACAGATGTAGTTTTATTCAACACATATTTACAGGTGGTACACCTTGAACCCCCACATCTAAAGAAGCCATTGATACTGGTACCCAACCAAGAAGCAATACAATTTTCTGGATTCTTAGCATCAGAGTCTGATTTCATAAAACTTGGAGCAAGGATGGTTTTTAGAGATCGATTCTTCCTAAAGATAAACTCAGGATGAGTGGGAAGAAATTGATTAAGTATAGGATCTACTTTTAGTATATGATAATTAGATTTAATAATTTGTTTGATGGTATTTGATTGGTTATTGAATTTGCTAATAAAAGCCAATTCTCTTGATTTTTTGTTTTTACTATTGGTGTCATTTTCACTTGTTTCTTCTGACATAATCTCCTTTTTAGATTGTAACAAAGATTCTCTATTGGTCTCTGATACTTCCTTGAATGCCCTTTCTAAAATATGTTTAGGATATCCCCTACTCATAAAAGATTCCAACATCCTATTGGATTGTTCTCGGAATCCTTCTTCTGTTGAGCAATTTCTCCTAATCCTGAGAAGTTGTCCTTTGGGTATGTTGGTCTTCCATGGCATATGATGGGCACTACGAAAATGTAGGTAAGCATCAGTCCCAACATCTTTAATAAAATTGGAGGTTACTATTTGATCACCTCGAATCTCAAGGGTCACATCCAGAAAGTTGATCGTGTGCTTGTTATAATGGTGAGTGAAATTCAAATTAAAAGTGTTGGTGTTGAGAGAACGCACAAAATCAAGAGCTGTGTCCAAGTCCCCATCCCAAATGATAAATAGATCATCTATGTAACAGCCATAGAGAACCAGGTGGTCTCCGAGCCCGCCCCCCCACACGAGTTGGTCCTCGACCCGGCCCACATAGAGGTTGGAGTAGCTCGGAGCAAACCTGGTTCCCATGGCCGTACCCATAGTTTGTAAATAAAAAGTGTTGGAAAAAAGAAAATGATTGTGAGTGAGAATGAAATGAATGGAATCTAATATCAATTGTTGGTGTCTGTCAGTGAGATCTCCATCTCTGGTGAGAATGTCACCTATAACCTGAACACCCAACTGATGCGGAATGTTGGTATATAGGCTTTGGACATCCATGGTAAGAAAGGCATAGGAAGATTTCCATTTAATCTCTTGAATTAATTGTAAGAAATGAGTCGTGTCGCGTAAATAGGATCTCAACTGACAGACACATGGCTGTAAGTAAGAATCAACATAGGCAGAAAGAGAAGAAGTCAGAGAATTGACACCCGAAATAATGGGACGTCCAGGGAGTGAGGTGAGGGACTTGTGTATCTTAGGTAGGTGATAGTAAATGGGCACAGTAGGAAAAGAAGGTAAAAGAAAATGATATTCCTCTCTGGATATGACCCCATCATTCAGTGCTTGTATCAGAAGGGTCTCAAGTTCAGCTAAGAAGGAGGCAGTGGGATCTTTAATGATGACTGTATAAAATTTTACATCCTCAAGCTGTCTATGAGCTTCCTTTATATAGTCGGCCTTGTCTTGGATGACCAAGCCTCCCCCCTTATCGGCTTCCTTGATCATGATACTTGAATCTTTGGTCAGGTTTCTAAGAGCCCTCTTCTCACCCCTAGTTAGATTGTCATGTTTACCAATATTGGTGGGCTGAGATGAACAGAGACTTCTAAACCCCTCAAAGGTAGTTTTATAGAAGGTTTCAACACTGCTACTCTTAAAACTGATTGGAAAAAAATCAGATCTTAATTTACAATCACTCTTATTGACATTGAATATTTTTTGTGTTTTAGGAATATAGTTTTCAGAATCGCCTTCTTGTTCTAACTCTTCTAATATATTCAAAATAGGATCATCGTCTGCATCTAAGACTACCGGAAAAAGAGCGTCCCCATTATCTGTAGCAGTTTTAATAGCTTTTTTAGCAAAAAATCTTTTCCTACAAAGAGTACGAATAAATCGGTTGAGATCAACATAGAGATCAAATATATTAGGTGGAGCTGAGGGGGCAAATTTAAGACCTCTATCAAGGAGAGATAATTCATCTTTGGACAGTACCTTAGATGATAAATTAAAGATCGTATTCTTAATGGTATTCTGATCTTTATACCTTAATTTCTTAGATTTCTCCTTTTTCCCAGCTCTTCTCCCTCTATACTTGGATCTCTGTTTCTTTTGATTGTGGGAGTATATCGTTTGGTGGTCCAAATCGATTCCCGTTGGTGTGTGGGTGATCTCCCTAAAAAAACTTCTGGTTTATCGTCACAGGTTTCAGTGAAATGGTTAGGTCTAAATTTGGGACGTGCCCCAAGGGCCTTATTCTCCTTAGATGGAGATATTAAGGATAGAGAATCCGGTTTCCTATGGTCCCTATTGTAACCACTTTCTCGATAGTGATGTCGATCAGAAGATTCTCTCTGTTTTGCTGATTTTTGCCCATAATGGGATCGCTTAATAAAATGGTGATCAAAGTCATTCCTATTATATGTAGACTGATGTTGAAAATCTTTAAATGGTTTTACAGATTGCTTTCGTCTCTTTTGTTTTTCTTTATATTACCTTACTTCTCCCTTAGTGTAATCATCCAAATCTCTTTGAAATTTTTTACATTTAATATCAGTGATAGATTGTTCAAACTTAAGTATTCTTTCAGTAATCTTACGATCATACTCACTATAATCTAACAGGGTATTCATTGGTTCCAATTTATGTTTAGTGTCTTCAATTTCTTTCACAACCTGTTCAAGTTTGTTGTTTCTATATTTTATAACTAATTTCATAAGTAGCATAGAGCAATTGTCAAGAATATCCTCTCATTCATTCTGAAACCCAGGTTGATCTGAAAAAATGGAGGGTTTAAAGATCCGCAATCCCCTAGGGATCATTTTCCTATCTACATACTTCTGTAGATTGGTGCTATCCAACCAATTCTTAGTTTCTAATTTTAACAATTCTTCTAATTTAAAAAATTCATCTCTCATACTATCTTCCTTATAACAACTCCTTTCATTCACAGTATGATCCCAATTGGATATATATGTCTGCCTTCTATTGTGTCTGCTCTCAAAGTTAGAAAAACAACTCATCGCTGCCGCCCAGTGGACTATGTGTAGATGAAAATGAACTATAAAGATATATAGTATAAAGGGCGCTGCGATGGGTAGTATTTCCAAGCAGCTGCAGAAGGGAGGTAGTCAGCCTCCTGTACAATAGTAAAGAAAAAGAGAAAAGTGCAGCGCTAATAAATACACAAATTTACTAAAAAAACAATAGCTAGTACACAGTAATTATACACAAATAAATGTGGATACACTGAAGGATAATTTAAAAACTAATTGACCATAAAACAAATAATCATGCATGATATTGACCCTGTAGGCACTAATTGCTGCAGCAATAATGGGACATAAAGATGGAGGACAATGTCTTTCAAGCAAAACTGGAGTATAGTAGTGAGTCCAACAATGGGGAAATGGTTACCAGCTTAAGTCCAGATGAAATGAGGATCCTATAATTAGCGAGGGCATCACAGCCGGCGAACATCCAACGCAAGGAAATACCTCTAGGAAATCGGTGCTGGAAAAAGGTGCGTCCCAACTCCAGTACAGGCTCCGGTATGTGTCCTTAGAATAGTCCCAATGATAAGTGCCTAGATAAGGGGAAGCCACCAACGCGTTTCGCTACCATCAGGTAGCTTTTTCAAGGTGTCTCTGTAGCTGTTACACAGCCCTTTTTGTACCACTTTACATTATGCTTAATCATCTACAAGTGTATCCAATCAGCTTATACAAATTGCACAGTCAATAAAAGAAGAGTATGCCAACAATAGAAGGCAGACATAAACACATTTAATCAAAATTCTAAAAAATAAAAATAAATAAAAAATAAATAATAAAAAATATTTGAAAGATTACCTCTTTTGCTATCTAAAAATAGCTCCGATGTTTAGTGCAGCGGACTACCCCAGGTGTGTTTGATATTGGTGTTTGATTAGTGGTTAATAGTGGTCATGTGACCAAATCATGGCATATGATGGGCACTACGAAAATGTAGGTAAGCATCAGTCCCAACATCTTTAATAAAATTGGAGGTTACTATTTGATCACCTCGAATCTCAAGGGTCACATCCAGAAAGTTGATTGTGTGCTTGTTATAATGGTGAGTGAAATTCAAATTAAAAGTGTTGGTGTTGAGAGAACGCACGAAATCAAGAGCTGTGTCCAAGTCCCCATCCCAAATGATAAATAGATCATCTATGTAACAGCCATAGAGAACCAGGTGGTCTCCGAGCCCACCCCCCCACACGAGTTGGTCCTCGACCTGGTCCACATAGAGGTTGGCGTAGATCGGAGCAAACCTGGTTCCCATGGCCGTACCCATAGTTTGTAAATAAAAAGTGTTGGAAACGTATCACATGATACCGTAGTGTCTGATCCGGTCATGTGATTTTTCTACTGACGAGTGATCGACACGTGATTCAGTCAGGTGGCTCTCTCAAATTTGCCATTGGCTAAGATCAAGAGACCTGGAACGCAGTGTGTATTTTGGTAGCGTTCCATAAGCAAAATGATTTGGTCAAATGACCACTATTAACCACTAATCAAACACCAATATCAAACACACCTGGGGTAGTCCGCTGCACTAAACATCGGAGCTATTTTTAGATAGCAAAAGAGGTAATCTTTCAAATATTTTTTATTATTTATTTTTTATTTATTTTTATTTTTAGAATTTTGATTAAATGTGTTTATGTCTGCCTTCTATTGTCCGCATACTCTTCTTTTATTGACTGTGCAATTTGCATAAGCTGATTGGATACACTTGGAGATGATTAAGCATAATGTAAAGTGGTATAAAAAGGGCTGTGTAACAGCTACAGAGACACCTTGAAAAAGCTACCTGATGGTAGCGAAACACGTTGGTAGCTTCCCCTTATCTAGGCACTTATCATTGGGACTATTCTAAGGACACATACCGGAGCCTGTACTGGAGTTGGGACGCACCTTTTTCCAGCACCGATTTCCTAGAGGTATTTCCTTGCGTTGGATGTTCGCCGGCTGTGACGCCCTCGCTAATTATAGGATCCTCATTTCATCTGGACTTAAGCTGGTAACCATTTCCCCATTGTTGGACTCACTACTATACTCCAGTTTTGCTTGAAAGACATTGTCCTCCATCTTTATGTCCCATTATTGCTGCAGCCATTAGTGCCTACAGGGTCATTATCATGCATGATTATTTGTTTTATGGTCAATTAGTTTTTAAATTATCCTTCAGTGTATCCACATTTATTTGTGTATAATTACTGTGTACTAGCTATTGTTTTTTTAGTAAATTTGTGTATTTATTAGCGCTGCACTTTTCTCTTTTTCTTTACTATTGTACAGGAGGCTGACTACCTCCCTTCTGCAGCTGCTTGGAAATACTACCCATCGCAGCGCCCTTTATACTATATATCTTTATAGTTCATTTTCATATATCATAACATTATTGGTTAAAATGAAAGAAATAGTGTATAAAGTAGGAAAAGTGTCATGTTAAAAAGTTCCTGATAAGACCGCTGGGTCACTTGCTTGTGATCTCAATATTTATTCTGAGTTGAATAAAATACAGGGTATATATCTCTGCTCACTTGTTCTAAAGCTTAGGTTTTGCTATTTACCAGAGCAGAGCTGATTGACTGTATCATGAGTCAGTGGCAACATTTGTTGACTTGTTGATACAATGGGGTACATTTACTAAGATGGGAGTTCTATTTAGAAGTGATGTTGCCCATAGCAACCAATTAGATTCCAGGTATTATCTTCTAGAAGGTGCTAGATAAATGAGAAGTAGAATCTGATTGGTTGCTATGGGCAACATCACTTTTAAATAGAACATGTTAGTAAATTTACCCCAATGTGATTGTTCTTTCTATGGTGAATGCTGTAGCTGTATCAAAATTTGTTTCTCAGCAGTAATTATTGTCCTCCCTTTGAATCTATTATACAGTTAGTATATATTATAGTTGGCTTCACCATTTGTTTAGTGTTCTATTCACTGTTATTAGTATCATTATACAGTTAACCCTGTATTAAATATATTCGGTTAATGCTATTCTTTATTGCTAAAAGTTTGTTTAGCATAGTTTCTTCTTAATTAATAGATCCCTTATAGACCATTAATTATGCATGTAATACTGGTATTTGATTGAAGCACTCTAATTGCTCTATCATCTGATATATTACTTAAATCTATTACAGAACAGCAGTGTTCCGTGTTTATTATCTGTGATTTGTACACAGTGCTTGTCACCACAGTGTTAATCATATATACCCAACATTAATCTCTAATGTCTGTCTGTTGTGCTAATCGTTATGTAGCTTGATTATTAATTCTCTGCTAGTACATTATTGCAGACATATATAGCAGACCTTTATTAACACTGCTCAATGTGGGACTGTTAATATCAGCAATAAGTTTGTATAAGTAGGCGCGTTAGGGCGCTTATATCATGCAGTGTGTGATTTCTACACAGTGTTTGTCACCACAGTGTTAATCATATATACCCAACGTTATTCATATTTAGTTAGGGTGAAGCTGAGCCTGTGTCTCTAATATCTGTCTATTGTGCTAATCATTATGCAGCTTGATTATTATTTCTCTGCTAATACATTATTGCAGACATATAGCGGGTCTTTGTTAACACAGCTTGATGTGCGACTGCTAATATCAGCAATGTACTTAGTATTGGTAGGCGCGTTAAGGCGCTTATATCATGCAATGTTAATTGGACACGTTTTTTCCTGGTTCACTGGTGGTCTCTGGCGTTTTTATAGACGCACTTATTGCCGTGGCTTTAATGAAGCTTACTCCCAGAGTTTGTGCCAGTACAGTGTTGTAATGTGCAGTGGATCTTTATTATAGCATTTTAGTTAAAGTATCTCAGAGTGGACATATAGGTCCTTCTGACCCAGCGGTCTCAGGTGCCGATGCGCATTCTTCTGAGGAGTGACAGAAGTTTGGCCCACACTCATTCAGGTGTTATAAAATCCTAAGCTGTCAATTTTTTTTTTTTTTTTAAAGAATAATGTAGAATAAAGGATTAGGGGCATGGCTAGGTGTATTAGACCATGTCTATTTGTCCCGATTATCTTTCTTGGAATAAAGAAAGGTAAAGGTGACCTTTGATTGGCGCTACTAGAGGAGCGTAGAAAAGAAGATGTTCTAATGAAGAATGTCAAACTCTTTGCTCAAAAATTAGAACACATAGGTAAAGGGAAGAACCGCTTTAGTCATAATTAATCAAGTATGAATAATATATTAGTGCGGACTGAATGTCAGAAGAATACCACCATTTTAATAACAAAGCAAATATACACACATGCTCAAATTGTTTAGTGCACAGGTTCTCAAACTCTGTCCTCAGGACCCCAAACAGTGCATGTTTTCCTGGTCTCCTCACAGAATCACTAGTGAAATAATTAGCTCCACCTATGGATTTTTTAAAATGTGTCAATAAGTAATGAATACACCTGTGCACCTGCTGGGTGACTTGGAAAACGTGAACTTCATGGGGTTTGAGAACCACTGGTTTAGTCATAAATATAGCAACAATTGATATGTTATATGGTAAAGACAGCAGCCCAACAGCAATCACAAATAGTTAAATACAGTATGGGACAATATGTCCATTATGGTAGATCATACATATAAAACTGGTAAGAGCTTACTAATTCCAGTAGACCACCCAGCAATGGATAGAGATTTCCAAGATCCATTTTAGAGTCATTTCATTAAGAAGATTTTAGGTGGAACCCTTGAGGGAGTTGTATCAAGTGTTGACCATAGCAACCAATCAGCTTCTAGCTACCATTTATCAAGTACATTCTATATAAGGATAGGTAGAAGCTGATTGGTTGTGTAACTTCTGTACTCTTTAGGAGTATTGATATATCTCTTCCCTTGTGCTGGTTCAATCTGCAAATTTGGAGTATGCTGGCTTCAAGGAAGGTAAAGAAAAAAGTCCACCCAAAAGATACGCATTTTAGAGGTTCATTGGCATTGGTTCAAATCATGGTACCATGTGCTCTCCTGTGCCACCTTTCTATTTAAACACGAGAACTTGGATTTTTGGATGCTGAAAACATGAACAGTATTACTCACTATTTGAAGAAAATGATGTTCGGTTCCATTGCATGTTTTGCATTGGGGTCCAAAAAGCTCTAATTACTGTTTTCTAACCATATACAGTATAATCCAAAAAAAGGGAATATATTGTTTCTATGCAAACAGAAATGTTAGCAGTTGAGTTGTTGTCATTTTCTCCTTTGTCAGCAGTGAATTCCATCTAGTAAGTCTCCATGTGCGTCATTCCCTTCTGCTAGTTTTCAGTCTCGTATTTTTTCGCACTCCCACTTATCTCAGAACTGCGCCAAGCACATGACTTATCTCAGCACTGCGCCAAGCACATGACTTATCTCAGAACTGCGCCAAGCACATGACTTATCTCAGAACTGCGCCAAACACATGACTTATCTCAGAACTGCGCCAAGCACATGACTTATTTCAGAACTGCGCCAAGCACATGACTTATCTCAGAACTGCGCCAAGCACATGACTTATCTCAGAACTGCGCCAAGCACATGACTTATCTCAGAACTGCGCCAAGCACATGACTTATCTCAGAACTGCGCCAAACACATGACTTATCTCAGAACTGCGCCAAGCACATGACTTATTTCAGAACTGCGCCAAGCACATGACTTATCTCAGAACTGCGCCAAGCACATGACTTATCTCAGAACTGCGCCAAGCACATGACTTATGTCAGAACTGCGCCAAGCACATGACTTATCTCAGAACTGCGCCAAGCACATGACTTATCTCAGAACTGCGCCAAGCACATGACTTATCTCAGAACTGCGCCAAGCACATGACTTATCTCAGAACTGCGTCAAGCAAATGACATCTCAGAACTGCGCCAAGCACATGCTTTATGAGTAGCATGAGCCCATCACATATAGCCATAATCCACTAGGGGTGTTATTATTCAATTATTGTTTAACATACTAAAGTAATGCCAGCAAATCCATTCACAATTCAGTTGGTATAACCCTAACTCATTCAATTCAGAATTATGGCAACTGCCAGTATATTTTATAACGTAAAATGGAGATAGTTTGTCAGATGTGGCTCCCACTTGCGTCACCCAATGTCTTAAGTATTATTTTACATGTAATTTACATGGTGGGATATTAAAGCTGCACAGACTGCTTTGTATTTTCCTGGCATATTTTTCAAGATTTTGGCTAATCAGTACCTGACATAAGAGAATTAGGGGTATATTTACTAAAGTGACAGTTTTTAGAAGTGGAGATGTTGCCCATAGCAACCGACAGTGAAGGTTGGATACAGCCCGGGTTGGATAGAGCGTGGGTTGGATACAGTGCGACTTGAATACAGCACGGGTTGGATACAGTGCGGGTTGCATATAGTGTGGTTTACAGTGTAGGTTGGATACTGTGCAGGTCGGAAACAGCGCGGGTCGGATATAGCGCGGGTTTGATACAGTCTGGGTTGATATAGTACGAGTTTGATACAGTGCTGGTCGGATACAGTGCGGGATGGATACAGCGCGGGTTGGATACAGTGCAAGTTGCATATAGTTTGGTATATAGTGTAGGTTGGGTACTGTGCAGGTCGGAAACAGCACGGGTCAGAAACATCGCGGGACGGATACAGTGCAGGTTCGATACAGTGCGGGTCGATACAGCGCAAGTTTGATACAGTGCTGGTTGGATACAGTGCGGGACGGATACAGTGCAGGTCGGATACAGGGATGTGGATTGAAAGAGCTACAGTAAAAAGGTAGACAATGTCTAGATTGACACCAGATGTTAGACAGTCAATAGGTCGACAGGGACAAAAGGTCGACACACTAAAGGTCGCCTTGTAATAAGGTGGACATGAACAAATGGTCCACAGTGTCAAAAGGTCGACATGCATATGGTCAACACGAAATGGCCACACATGTTTTTTTTTTTCTAACCCTAATCTTCACCCTAACCCTAACCCTCCCCTTGGTGCCTAACCCTAACCCTCCTTCCTGATGCCTAACCCTAACCGTCGGGGTAGGTGCCTGACCCTAACCATCCCTTCTAGTGCCTAACCCTAAACCTCTGGTAAGTGCCTAACCCTAACCCTCTCTCCTGGTGCCTAACCGTTGGGGTAAGTGCCTAACCCTAACACTCCGGTAAGTGTCTAACCATAAAAAAACAAAAAAAATAATGTGTCAACCTTTTAACCATGTTGACCATTTGTACCTGTCGACCTTCTTACATGTCGACCTTTAGTGTGTCAACATTTTGTCCCTGTCGACCTTTTGTCCCTGTTGACCTATTGCCTGTCTAACATCTGGTGTCTTTCTAGACATTGTCTACCATTTTACTGTAGATCTACTGGATCCCGGATACATTGTGGGTCAGATACAGCATGGGTCGAATACAGTGCGGGTTGGATACAGTGCGGTTTGGATACAGCGTGGGTTGGATACAGTGCTAGTTGAATACAATGCAGGTTGCATACTGTGCAGGATACAGTGTGGGTTGGATACAGTGCAGGTCGGATACAGTATGGAACACTGTAGGTCATATACAGCGCAAGTCGGATACAGTGCATGTAAAATACAGTGGTGGGTTGGATACAGTGCAGTCTGGATGCAGCAATGGTGCACTTGGGTGCTGGCGTGATCCTCAGTGTGGGGATGCCGCTCTTCTTGGCAGTTTGGATGTGGCGGCGGTGTCCTCAGTGCAAAAGTACAGGAGTGCCGGCAGTGCAGGAGTGCCGGCAGTGTTCTGAGTGCGAAAGTACCGATGGTGTCGGCAGTGCAGGGGTGCCAGCGGTGACCACAGTGAGGGGTTGCTAATGGTGTCGGCAGTGCTGGGGTTCGGCGGTGTTGGCACTGCGGAGGGTGATAGTAGTGTCGGCACTGCAGGTGGCGGTGTCCTCGGTGTGGTGGGGGCCACCATCTTGTCTGAGTATGACCTCCTACTGTATGTGAGAGGGTGAGCGTCTGTGTATGCCGCCACTTTCACCAACACGCCCGTGACACTCCCATATACACACACAAAAACGAACCATCTCCATGCGCCTGAATAGCCATCTCTCAGTCACCGCCCAGGGACGTGCAATACATTTTCAATGTAGAACTCTGGGCTGATTCAGCGTGCAATGCTAAATGCAGATTTCTGCTTATTGGCAATCTGCGCGTGAGCAGGACCCTTTCTGCGAGTGTACAGAATGGGTCTTACGTAATCACACGCAGCCCATTCTGTGCCTCTGCATGCTTGACAGGCAAAGGCATTTAAGGGGCGGTGTGGGGGCGCCCCCTGTGTCCGCCCCATTATCCAGGAGTGGCAAGGCCAGGGATGCAGTTTCCTGCCCTCGCAAGCCGGCCAGCCTGAGTAAGCTGAGGCTTACTCAGTTGGCTGGCCGCCCGGCGCCGTCTACCATTGCGACCGTCGACCACCAATAGTAGCAATGGTGATCTTAGCCTGTGACCTTAATCGCAGTGCTAGTAACGCAAATGCAGCAGGGATGTCATACACCTCCTGCTGCATTTGCATATTTACAATGACGGAATTGCAAAGCTGCTTGTGTGCAGCTTTGCAATTCCGTTCCAGCCTGAATCAGCCCCTATGGCGTTCATGTGAAATTGCAACTGCATGTCTGTATGGACACAATTGGGACACATGAACAGATGAATGAGCGATATCTGACATCGGCAGTGTGTCCGATTCAGAATCAGTCCCTATGGGAAAATGTACCTTTACACAAACCTGACCGAGTACTACAATTCGTCTCAAATGTATCTAATTCTTCTTACTTCTACTTGTGGGATGGTGATATCCGTAATAACATTAGTGTCAAGGAACAGTTGATGAACTTACTAGGGAACCTAAGTGACACAAATCAGTGCAAAGAGACTTCTTAAAATGACAAGTACACATTTGCACAGGGAGGCGAACATATGGCATCTATCAGACAATAGCGTTGCTTTGTGTTTGACAAATATGGGAAATCATATTTAAAAGAAGAAGTATAAAGATCAATGGCCCTCATTCAGAGCCGCTCGTTAGCGGCAGTACGCTCGTTCCGAGCGATGTTTGCACATCTGCGCATGCGTACGGATTTTAGTACGCATGCGCGAACCAGTCAGTGCGGCCGAAAATCGTTGGTACGCAATATAGCGAGGGCCTGCTATTTTGAGTGACAGAATGAGGCGTATGTGGGTGGTAACAGGGGAAGGTGCTTGAAAACGGGGAGTGGAGATCCGAACGCAGGCGTGCCTAAAGGTCAAAACGGGCGTTTTAAGGGTGTGCATAATTAATACAGCAGCGTCATTGACCACGTCACTGGGTTATTTTATAGCCAGAACTGCTCGCAAATTTGTGGTAGCAAAAACCAACCACAAGAATAGCGAGCAGTTCATACGCTGGTCGATGTACTCGATTAATCTAATAAATAGCGGACATGACGTATGGTGCGAGCGGCCAGGGGGCGTTTTTAACAAATAAACGAGCGTATGTTTTGCACGCTCGTTCAGACTTAGAGGTGGGAACAGACTGCAATGTGCGTACGGATCATTTGAATAGCCACCCCTTGTTTTTGAACGAACGAACGCAAATAGCGTACGGCTCTGAATGAGGGCCAATGTTCTAAAGCATTTTCCATTGTTGTCTTTCTTTGAGTTATTGCCCAGCATGTGTAGTGTGTGTTTCAAATGAAAACAAAGATATTTTAAAAACCCAAAACAGGGGGAAGATTTACCAGCTGAAATAGGTCTTTTTTCATTTCTACAGCTGCTGACTACTAATTCATTAGTTTGTTTTCTGCTGTCAGGAATACAAAACAGCAAAGCTAGACAATTTCACTGTAGACTCTGATCATATGGGGGGTATCCACTAAGCGATGTCGTTATCGTGCAATCGCTTGGAAATTGCGCATGCATCGTGCATGCATCGAGGATGTTTTTGACGGAAGCGACCCGCGACATCCAACATCGCCCGTACATGCATGTCAACCTGACGATCTCGTCAGGTTCTGCATGTGTGGGGATGAGGGATGTGCCGGGACTGAACGAGTGAACGTTCAGTCTAGGCACATCACTAGCTATACTGACTGACTGAGGAAGCAGCTCGTGAAACGCGCGTCTCGGATCGGTGTTTTCCCGCTGTGTACAGGCGGGACCACACAGCACAACACACGGACAGACTCCCGACTAGGCACATCCAGCCCACCACTTGCTGCCCTCTATCTGGGTATACAGGTACTGCTCTATTCTTGCTCCTAGGCGCACATGCTTACTCGGCTGCATGTGTAGGTGACTGGCTCTGCACTACCCCTATGGGCATACAGAGCATTACCTACCTTGTGTGAGTCGCAGTGCAGTCCTCATTTGACTTCTTTCATACCAGAGTATACGACTCTGTGCTTCTCACTACTCACCACTACCGTTAAGGCATGTGACTAGCAGCAGCACTAGGGACGATATTATACTGTGGCCTTTACCTTGAGTCACGTTTACCATCTACTAACAAGATTGCTTGTTATCTATGAGCACTCTCATTACAGCCTGATCTGAATATGTTCCTGCACTATCTTACATACCAGGTTCCTTTTTCACATCAGCCCTAACAGCAGATGCTCAATTCACTTATTCACACCCTTGGGTGAGCCTGACAGTACGCTCACATGTCATTCTCTGAGTATCATAATGACATGCAGCAGCTGCTGTCTTGACACCATTGATAGGGAGCAACTTTATTAATTTCATCATTTTTTCTTCATATTCTCCATATATCTATTTTCAGCGGTACCTGCAGATATTATATTTACATAACATCTGATGCTTATACATGCACTTAATCTATCTGCCTATTCTTCTGTGCATACTTGATTTGGTTGATAGACTGATTATTCTTGGTCTGCCTACCCTATTAACTAGTACAGTGGGAGTTCTCTACAGAGATTTTTGGAATACATATTCCCATGTATCATATACTTTCCCTCATTCAGATATATACTGTGTTTCTTTACCTTTGAAATATGTACATAGAAAGCTCTCTACAGAAATCAGCATGATATGTACTGTCCCTATTTTTGAGACTTATCACTAATACTGTGCTTACCTTATTTTTGTATAGTGGGAGCTCTCTGGTGATATCTGTATGATTAGTATCTCTCCTACTTTCAGTTCTTATTTATTAATGATGTGTTGATGCTGTTACAGGTTATCTAACCTACTTATTTCCTTTTAATACACATTATAATTACTTGTCACAACTCAGTCATTAGACTGATATCTAAGTGGGTTAACTCAGAGAATTTACCATAAGATTACACGAGTAGTCCTTTTTCTTCTGACATCACCCGACTGAGAAATATTTTCACCTTGCTTTCTATATATTTATGTTTTTCATGTTTCATGTTCCGTTTTGTCCTGTTCCTGTATGTCCTTTTATATTGCAACTAAGGAACTGTACAGTAATGTGGCAGCCATTTTAATGCATATCCATTAAATGTTACATATTAATTAGTTATTTACTTATATTTAAGAGTGACCCCAATTAGAGAGCAAATAGATTAACAAGATTTTATTGACGTCAGTACTTTGTAGGTCCACCACGTGCAATGATTACCCTTCTTGGCAAACTGTCCACAAGTTCCTGGACAACAGCAGGAGGTATGTATTGCCAATCCGCCTTAAGTACAGTGACCAACTGTGACACAGAAGAAAGTCGAGTCAGCCTAGAACGCACCCGTCGCTCCAATTCGTCCCAGTGGTTCTCACTGCGGTTAAGATCTAGACTCTGTGCTGTCCAGTCCTTCTGGGATACCGAACTTTCTGTATAACAGTCCAGCGTCGCCCTGGAAACATAAAAGGTGGCATTGTCGCCCTGATAAAAGCATTTGTTGTTTCTGTAGAACTGCAAGTGCATGGGCCTCCCTACGAAGTGTTCTTGTCGAAACCACCACTTTAGTGGCAATTTGGAACACGTGTGCAATGGTATGCATGGCATCCATTTCACTTGGGTAGGGGTGTCCAATCACTTTTGTCTACATAGTGTACTTACAGTGCTGAGATTGTAATGGAAGGTTTGCGCCATGATCTGCCGCACAAGCCATGGGCTACAGGGCAACCAAGTATGTGCCATACACTACAACCCAGAGCCATGGGCATCAGCACAAAACACCCCTATTTTAGTATTCCACTGCACCTACAGTATATGAAAGGTCTTACTGAACTTTAGGCTAGAGATTAATCTGTATGTAAGATACAGTATAAAATGCATTAAGCTTGGGAAATGTACAGGGCTTTGTATGAAAATATTGATCATTTAGCATCTATAAAAGCCTGCTAAAAAATTTTTTATTTCTATTTAATTAATAGTATAAATGAAGCATAGCAAACGACAATATTTAGTATTTTTAATATTTAAAATATCTGTCTCAGAGCTCTAAAAAAACCTGGATGCGATTCTGACCTGGGAAACCAATTATTGCAGTAGATTGACTGGTTGTTATGAGAAGAAGTCTTTTAAACCATTACTATTCATTTAATGCCTGCTTTCTGATGCTACCACAAGTCAACGTTGGCACTGCAAGAGCTAAATATTTATCCAGAATATCAAACAAACTTTTACTTTACAGTGTTGAGATTAACTGTGATATAAATGAAGGTCATGAAATGGGTATCACTTAATATTGTAACATCAAAGTAGGTTATTATTACAACTCACTTGCAA
The DNA here is from genome assembly GCA_031769625.1 of Taudactylus pleione. Taxonomy (NCBI): domain Eukaryota; kingdom Metazoa; phylum Chordata; class Amphibia; order Anura; family Myobatrachidae; genus Taudactylus; species Taudactylus pleione. Next base: position 885,278 of record JAUIMM010001269.1, read on the forward strand.
CTAGAGGTTTGTGATGACTAATCTGAGGCTCAAATAAGGTCTGCAGGCACCACCACATGGAAGCTGGTGTTTTACTGCAAGGTGCCAACCAGAGCTGTAGCTGAGTAACTGGACAATCTCAGGAAATTCATAAACAAGACAATGAGCTTTATCTGAGCAAATGGAGTTCAAGGGAGTGTACAGAAGTCCAATAATCCGCCAGAAAACACATATTCATTAATGAAGTTTAAATGTTGTTTTGTGGCTACAACATCCCCCCACCCACACACACTTTTGTATATATGCACCCCTTTTACTACTGTAGGTAGCAGGTTAGTTTGAATGTTGTGTTTGTGACTGCAAATTCTCCACCATTTGAAGGCAGGAGTTGGGTGGATTTGTGCTGAGTGCAGATTCAGTGCATTCAGTAATTACATATACTTAGGTGCACACATGCAAATATATGTATTTTGCAGGACAAGATCATTTAAATCAGATAATGTGGTAGAAGGTGCATTGGGATAGATGTGCTGCTCTGTGGGCTTTGCTGTTACAACAAAAACACTTGAACTTTCCGCTTCCTCTGAGGTGACAATGATTGAGCCTCATCCCTTATTTTAAATGGGACCCATTTGGCTACCTCTAGTTCCACTTTTAAGGAAATACACATTTGCAGGTGCACTTTGAGTAATGTAATAACCCCCTGTGAACACACAAAAGTAATACACATAAGAAAGTTCTGTTACCCCTATTTCTCTTGATTAATGTACATGATAAAAATTAGGTTTTGGGTCTATTCATCATCACTTAATGTCTACAAAAGCAGGTGAAAATAAACATGTATTTGGGCCATTCTTTAAGAAGGTAAAGCAGGAGATATCACAGATATCTCCTGCTTACCTTCCTCTCGCAGAATGGCTACTAGTATGGGAATTCAATAAGCTCCGAAAGTACAATATTTTTAGAGCTTGCGTGCGGGAGCATTCGCCATCTTCAGATGGCATTTGCTCCCACGCTGGGCTCAAACCCTTTCAGATCCCTCCACCTCTGTCCGGCTCCTTCCGCTGGACTTTGAGGCTCTTGTGCGTATCCGTGACCTGTAGGTCACACATGCGCACAAGTGTCACTGCTCCAAAAGGAACAGTGAAAAGATTCACTGCTCTGAAAGGAGCAGTGAAGCCGCTCGCGGGGACAGCTGATTTTCAGATCAGCTGTCTCCGCGCCGGAGCAATGATGAATTGCCCCGGCCTCTGTGGCAAGTTAGAATGTTAATTATCAGGGTCCCCGATAATTAACATCATGAATAGACCCCTAAATCATGAAGATTTTCAGGAGAAAAACTGAAAAGCTTAAGGTAATGAAGAGTGGTCTGAACCAGGTTCTAGGATGGATACATTTCAAGATGGTTCCATAAACCCACAAACATTAGTGCAGTTTGAATTTCCAGAGGCAGTTCCGAGGACCAGAAAATGAGCAGGCACCTAGAGCTCAGAGGAAATGATCTAAGATAAAGAAGTGTAGGTCTGCATTTTATACAGGTCGTGAATGAGCCTTGTTGACAAGAATTAATACTTTCAAACACAACTGTCAATGAAACAAACGACTTATATAATAAATGCCAGTGATGTCAGTTACTTCAGATGTGCACGTGAGTATATGTATATGTATTTTGATGAAAAACACTTCTTGGTACCCTTTAAGAACTTCCAGTACGTTCCTAATGGCCACTAACAGCCTTCAATATGGTCCTGCGATCTCAGTTGCCACTTTTTTGGGGTCCAGGATGGTTTCCCCTTTTTCATGCACTTCTCCCAGGTCACTTTTTGTAGAAAAGTCGCGCAACCTTTCAAGTACTGCAAATTGGCATTTCTAATTGGATCGTGCATCTGCCAGGTGCACACCTTCACGTGATGTATGCAAGTTTAATAATACAAACTACTGTACCTTTTGCAAACTCACTCCTAATTAAATAGCCAACCCAAAAATATAAGGACCAAGCTCTATATCAGTGGTTCCAGATCATGTTTTGTGGAGTTCTTTAATCATGCACAGAAGAGTTTATCTATTTTTCTGGGTCAGTAATTATGCCACCTGCTTCCATAGACAGAAATCCCCAAAACATGACCTGTTGGGAAACCTTGAGTGTTGAGGTTGAGAACCACTGCTCTATACATTTCTAAGATAATGGCTGGACACTTCAATAGTATTGCTGTCAGTTTTCATTATGTGTCTTGTTAGCAGGTAAACCTACATGATAATTTCTGGAGCAAGTGGTGCCAGCAGATATATGAGCTGTCTCATTACGTGTGACATAACTTGGAATCTCTGCCTTGAGTGCAGGTGTTAGTGACGCAGAGAAGTGCTTTTCTGTGTTGCTCTCAGAGGTGTTTCATGTCTGGTCCACTGCAGAAGCAGGAACACCCATCATTGATGTTGTGGAGACAAGATCCATACCAAAGTCATGATGCTGCAAACCATGATGTAATGCCTAACAGCCGCTCACTTGTTATATAATCTGTCATCAAGGATCCCAGCCTCCAGGTCAATGATCTAAGACAAATTGCATGGCTCACCCTTTAATTTTATAATAGTAATATCAGTATACCTCTCTCCCCTTTAGTCTCTGCCATGTAGGCTTAGGTGCCAATGATGTCCTGCCAGGGGTCCACCCAACTGGTGACTACACGAAGGGTGCCTTGGAAATTCTCAGGACTAGAAAAATACACGCTGATATTATATTACCTGCAGCCATGGAAACCAAATTGTAAAACATGCGTCCCGAAATTTGGATTCTGGAAAGTTTCATGTGGTTCTTCATTATAAGGAACTTTTGTAATTGGGGTTTAAGGGGATGGATAAAAATGTTAAGCGCATACCAATAAAATGTGCAACTGATTTCTGAAGGACTTTGGATAAAAACAATTTAATTTAAAAGCTGTACGTTTACACTGGTTCTGTAATTTCTTGGCATAATCTTTTAGAGCTGGAAAATGATGAAGAGATTAACTAGATTTATGTTGGCACAGCCAGGTGTGTGCTGGCATGTAAGTAGGTAATAGAAGGAAAAGAGTCATTACAAAGAGCAAGCTTATGGGTTTACCAATTACCCCAGGCCAAAGATATTACCTGCCCTACTAGTTCAACTGCGACATATTTGTGCTCTGTACCAGTAATTAACTAAACCTAATTAAATGACAGAATTCTATTCAGTGTTGTTTAAAGTTTGATAAAGCAAAGGAATAAATTCTCGATGGCCGGTGTGTGTGTGTATAAAAAACATTCTGTCCTGTGTTTAATCATAAAACTCATTGCTTTGTAATGCTCCACGTCGTGCATTGTAGATTCATGCATAAGGATCATTTGCAAGACTTTTTAAATTAAAACGTTTTGCTTACTCGGTGTGTTTTTCTCCACTGAGGACTGATTGTTAATCTTTCCTAATTCCCACCTTTAGGTGCTCTTGCCAGGATTTAAGTACAGAAAGGCCACTTATGCAAGTAATGTGTAACAGGGCTGTACTGCCTGCTGGGTAGGGAACAATTTTGTAATGCTGAACTTTATTCGGGATTTTATGGATCAGGCGACTATAGTAAATGACCACATCCATGGATAAGCTGGTGGATTTTAATTGGGATACTGTGGATGTAAAGAGCTGAATGGCTGGATTGTAAGGCTGCAAGTAATGGTTCACACTTTTCAGTCACAAAATGTCCCAGCTTGGCACCTCATTTCCATTTTTTGAGCTAAAATGCTCCAGTATTTGGAACAATGAGCGCCATTATGCATTGTGGAAAGCAATTTTTTTTGTGTCAAGGCAGTGTAAAGGATAACATCATATTCAGACAAATAGCTTCTATTTAACACAGATTATTAGACCCAAGCATACTATAGTTACCAACTGTACCTAATTTCAAAGTACAGCCCCAGTTTTTAAAAATTTGCCCCTGTAAATGTCCCAAACTTCTATATGGATCAATTATACAATAATATTTCTCTCTTTTATAAATTTGGAGGTAATGCTCACTATATATTTTCATCCTGTAGGCATTATATGTTAATATTTATTTAAGATAATTCACAATCCAAAAAAGTTTATTAGCATCATTATCAGTTAACATAACATTATAGGTATCATAGTGGTCCAAGATCCAATGAGACAGTATCTTGTGTGATGTGCTTAGATTCCCATTCCCTAGTTCCTCCAATGGCTGCATCTATTGTGAGCAATCTGATGGCATTAGCCCACTTTTCCCTAGGGGGTAAGCCCGGCCTGAGCAGGATCTTGCAATCCCTCTCCAGTTAGGCTGGAGTTACTCTGATGGCCATCTCAAGTTTGTCGCCCTGCACATGGCCTAGTCTGAACCTGGAAATACAGTGATTATATGTATGTAGGCTTTTTTTTTACTTCTTACTGATTGCCAAGATGGGCTCTTATCAGAGCCTGTGTCCTGGTGACTTGACAATGGTAAATATATTCTTTATTGCCTTGATATACGGTGATAAGGAATGTACATTTTTGGGGGATTATCTGAGTTCTAAATAAATAAGCCATTAAGTGTCTATGTACTAAGCCTTGGAGAGAGATAAAGCGGATGGAGACAAAATACCAACCAATCAGCCCATAACTATCATTTTTCAAACACAGCCTGTAAAGTGACAGTTAGGACCTGATTGGTTGGTACTTTATTTCCCTCCACTTTATATATATCCTAGGCTTAGATTATTTTCTCAATTAGGGCTCTATGTACTAAGGGTAGAAAAGGATAATCTGAGGAAGAAGAGTGATTTAGGAGAGAATAGGATGAGTGATTTTGATGACCACCTTGATAGAGGAGACTCATCTAAAATAAACTGGAATAAAAGACACTTTTATATATTTTTATTTATATATATTTATAGCAACACTTTTTGATCTAACCATACCGTACAAAGAGGTGTCTGTTTCAGATATGTTTTATTTGCTTTGTTCCATAATCCAAGCCCCCCTTGTGTTTTGTCCTAAAATGCTATACTTAATATTTCAAACACCCTAGAGGTTAATATATATAATATACGTAGGAAATAGAAATCTAACAATAAAATACACTACTGGAAGTAATTCATTGACAAGATCTTTAAAGAAAGGGACAGTGGAATTGTCTCTGCGGACTCTTATATAAAACAGATGACTCCAAGAAGTTATAAAAGTTGGGATTCCCTTTGTGCTGTCTGCACCGTGTATTGCTCAGTACACAGCAACTACACAGCCTGGACAAAAGCAGGCCGCACAGACTCCGTTATCAGGGATCAGAATGCACTTGCATACGGATGTTTTAGGGATTCCAAAATCTGCTGTCAGTGACTTACTGTGCCAAGCAGAAAATCTAAGTATTTCCTGTTTAGAAAAAATGTGACACTGTCAATAGTTTATAGCCTTAGATAATTTACTAAAACATTAGGTCAGTTGTTATTGTTTCTATGGAAATAATCATCACAATTTGTTCTGTAAATATACTACCGCAAGCACATAAGCCATTGAGACCCTGTGAATCACATTTTGCCAGTGACTTCTCAGCCTTGGGTAAAAGTTTTCACAACTGACTTAAGTTGGACACGCACCTATTGATATTGGCTCTGATATTAGAAACCAGCCTGACACCAGCCCCAAAATACGAGTAAATCGGCAAGCCCAATAATTTTCAATTTTAAATTAATCAATTATTTTTAGGCGTGTCTGAGAATCCGGTTTATATAGTCACCTTGGGGAGAAAAGCATCAAACCTTCTAAAACCTTCTAAAAAGGACAAGTGTAGAAGTTGTTTATAGCGAACCAATCAGCTACTATGTATCATTTTATAGGATGTACTAGATAAATGACAGCAAGAACCTGATTGGTTGTTATGGCCAGCTTCTCCACTTGTTGTCTTTAGTTTTAATACTTCTCTTATGAATTAAGTTTCAGGCGCTACCTGAATACCGTAAGCTACTATGTACTGCCCCCATTTTTTTTTTTTTCAAACTTTTTCTTTATTGAAACACCATAAAATCACATCATATAAAAGTGTCAGTTATCTAGTAGTGATTGAACAGTAGATGAAATAAACATTTACATTATTTTACTTATTTCGTCCGGATCTAATTATATAACTGGTTATTTTAAATTTAAATTCAAATGTTACAGTAAAACAGATTAATCTCTGTTATATCCAAAATCATCTGAATATGCAACAATAATATTCATTGCCCTTATATTAAACTTTTTCCCTTGAGTCTCTAAGCCGTTCCATGAGCTCAAGCTATAAAGGAGTGCAGCCATAGGGTTAAGGAGCCAAAGAGGGGGGGGCGAGGCCAAAAATAAGAGACACATTATGTTAGAGGAGGCTGTGGTCCTTGGGACTAAAGCCATGTATTCTATTAATTCAACCTAATCGGAGGATCCCCTGAGGTCATTCGCTGGCAATACCATGTGGTGAATTTCAATGAATCTTGGATTCTATGCCTCTGTACTAAGGTCAGAGTATCAATATAGCTCTCCCATGTTTGGAAAATTGTTTAGCTCATTTCTCTTTCTCAAATATAGTCTCAATCCAGTCCATATTGAATACATAGAAAAGCTTTTCTTTAAAAAGTCGCAGTGTTGGTGGAGAGGTGTCAATCCATGTCTGAAGTATAGCCTTACGGGCCACCGCGCTAATGATAAGGAGGAGTCTCCCACAACCCCTCGCCACTCGCTGACCCTCCGGAAGTATGCCAAATATGGCCCACACATCAGTAAATGGCACATACTTCACAAGGTGTTCAAGGGCATATTTTCTCACTTTTAACCAAAAGGTTCTCAGAAGGGGACAAGACCAGAAGTAGTGGTACAAATTATCAATATCAGGCTGACAGCGAGGGCAGGAGGCAGAGGAAGACATACCCGCTAAATATTGCCTATGTAGGGAGAAATATGCTTTATGAAAAATATTCATAAACATTTCCTGATAGATAGCTGGGAGTAAATTACGTGATAAAAGAAGAGATTTTATCAGAATCTCACATGACAAAGAGGGAATCACCTGCGTCCACCTACTCATCCCAGTGTGCACCACCTCATGTTGTATTGGTATTCGTAAAAAGGAATAGTGAATAGATATCGCCTTTTTGGTTGCCAGTTCCGAAAGGAGCAAGGTATTAAATACGTTATCCCAATCTAAATCTGAAAAGCATCTAATGACTGAAGTTACATAATGTTTAGCCTGCGTAAAATTAAGAGGATGGTTACGAAAACTGGGAAATTTTTCCAGTGCCTCCCGATAATTAAGTGTGCATTTTAATGTCATGTTGAGAAGGGAACCTATATTTTTCATTCCTTCTGCATTCAATTTGGTAAAGGGAAATGATGCTCTACCCCCTGAAATTCTGGATTTCCTATAAAAGGTAGAAATATTGACTTATAGGACTTCATCCGACCACGGTGGCGCAGGATATGCCACAACTTACGAGTGGACCATAAGAGAGGGTTATCCCGTATATTGTTCGGGATTTCTGTATCCTGCACATGAAAAAAGCTTATCAAGTTACAATCCTCCAAAATTGGCCTTCTATTGAGGTATTTGCATAAAGATCTTGGTCATGCATCCAATCTCGAAGATACCTTAAAATTGCTGCATGATTATAGTTTAATATGTGAGGTAAGTTGATCCCCCCGTTAGCCTTGGTTTGATGCAGTTTAATTAACCCAATCCTTGGGCGTTTGAGTTTCCAAATACATTTTCTGAATAGAGAGTTTAGCAGTCAAAGATCCCTTTGGGTCTATAGAAGGGGGAGAGCTTGGAACAGATATAGCAGCCTTGGGAAAGTTACCATCTTTATTAGATTGGCTCTACCCATATAGGATAAGCATAGATGCTTCCATCCCTCCAGTTCCCTTGTTATCTGCACGTTAGCTTTTGAAAAATTAAGTTTATATAGTTCAGTTGGGAATTTGGGTAGTTGAATCCCCAGGTAGTCAATACTATTCTTGGCCCATCTCAACGGTAGATGATGACCCCAACGTGGTACTTGTATTTTTGGATGAAGATAAAGGCCCATCGATTTCGACAAATTCACCTCATAACCCGATATCTTACCAAAATCTGTAAGTTTAGACAATATCTTCCCCAGGGAAAACTCAGGTTTATCAATATATAATAGCAGGTCATCCGCGAAGGCAGATAGCTTAATTTCCGCCGGCCCTACCCTTATACCTCGGAATTCTGACCACTGCTGTAGAATACGAAATAAAGGGTCGATACACAAGTTGAATAACAACGGGGAAAGGGGGCATCCCTGGCGGGTTCCCCTATACATTGTAATCGGATCCCCACGAACCCTGTTAACCAACAGAGTGGTATTGGGATGAGAGTATACTGCCCCCATTTTTAAAACAGGGACATTAGGTGCGTGGGGTGTGGCCTCATGGGGAAGGGGATGGGACATCCTCCCCTCAGCGATCCACCCTTATTTTATCTGTTGGCAATCGAACTGGGACTTGCTTCGGTGCTTTTCCCTCTTCTGCTTCTTCGGTTTGGCAGTCTGTGCCTCGCGGTTCCCGGCACACTATCACATTAGTCTCTCTCGTTTTCATCCAGTGGTCCGCATGTGTAGATATATATTCCATACATATTACCAAAAAGAAACGGGGAAAAGATATATAGTCCACACTATATATCTTTTCTCTGTTTCTTTTGGTTAATATGTATGGCATACACATATCTACACATGCCAACCAAGTGATGAATACGGGAGAGACTAATGTGATAGTGTAGGTCCGGTGCATGGATTGTTAGAAGATATGATGGACATTGGTGGACTTTACAAGGATAGTCCTAATTCATACATGTGACATTATGATGCACAGAAGTGGGGGTTTAGGGCAGGAAGCTGGCTACACTCAGCCTTGGGGCATCACCAAAGGGCGCAAACTCCTAGTTATGGCCCTGAGTGTGGATCACAAAAACAGAGATAAAAAGGATCACTGTGACAGCAGACCTGTAAGAGAGGATATATTTCAGGCTTTCCAGCTGATTTAAAGCTGGTGATTTATTTAATACTGTACTGTATATTCAAAGAAACCCCTCCATTTCAAGCACATGCTGTTACTTGTACATTAGTCGAGCAACTTCCATTTTGCATATTATTATAATTATAGAATGTAATTTATTACATTGACAAATGGGCATGTACATCACTTTTTATTATGCGGAGAAGCACCTACCTTTTCCATACACATATTTATTGAAGCATATTCCCACTCTTCTTGGCAATTTATAAAACCTTTTCCAACTTTTTATGTGTTATAATATTTGCAGCCTAAAAACTTGCATATAGATCTTTAGCGATGCAACAATCATCTTCAACTCCAAAACTTGCTGCAAAACAGACATCTTGTAGCTGACATATTTGTATAACTAAATGTAAGATGCATCTCAAAGGAGAATAATTGAGTGGTCTCTATTCATCCTCACTGTACTGTAATTCTACTTTGATGCCCCTGATCCTCTTGTCCAAGATTAAGGGGCTGTAAGTGCAAGACACGTAACACCCTAAATATGCTCGCAACTCATCATTTATATTGTCAAATAATCAACATTACTGTAATTCTGATTGGAAGCTGTGAAGACTGTACCAATAATACACCATGCAGTATTCTATAATAAAAGGTATCAATGTTTATAAATATAATCAAAAGTATAGGATTAATTTTATAATAATTAAAATAATGTAATTGGCTAATGTAATTATACAAACATCTAATATCTATCTAATGTATAATAACTTAAACAGTGAGTTTTGATGTCATAAATGGTGAGGTCTGATGTCATCACTTTACTGTTCATTAGGAAAAGTTGTGTATTATAAAGAATAATACCTCCTCTACTGTAAATTATTACAGACTTTAGCAGTCACCTGAGTTATAGGTAGGGGTGAGCAGGTTCGGATTTCTGAAATCCGAACCCCCCCGAGCCCCCCCGATCCGAGGCCGATCCGAGTCAGGCTCGACTTTTCCCGCCTGACTCGGATCTGAAATCGAGGCAAAACGTCATCATCCCGCCTTCCGGGTCTCCCGGGTTTTGGATCCTATATAAGGTACCCGCGTCTGCGCCATTTTCTCACTCGGCTGTGGACAGTGAAGAGGGAGGGTGGGAGTTAGGGCTGGCTGGGCTGTGTAGTGTAGTGTAGTGCAGAGTAGTGTTGTGCTGTGCTGTGCTGTGCTGCGCTGTGCTGCTGTTGTCCATAGGGGCTGTGGGCCTGATTCAGAGCCGGACGCAATTAGCGCTCGCTCGTCCTGAAAATAGGGGTGGTTATTCAAATGAACCGTTCGCTGTTTGCGGTCTGTTCACGCCTCTAGGTCTGAACGAGCGTACAAAACTTGTGGTAGTTTTTTGGGAAACTACGCCCCCTGGCCGCTTGCATCCTACGTCATGTCCGCTATTTATTAGATTAATCGAGTACATCGAACAGGGTATGAACTGCTCGCTATTCTTGTGGTTGGTTTTTGCTACCACAATTTTGCGAGCAGTTCTGGCTTAAAAAAAACCCAGTGACGTGGTCAATGACGCTGCTGTTTTAAATATGCACACCCATAAAACGCCCGTTTTGACCTTTAAGCACGCCTGCGATCGGATCTCCACTCCCCGATTTCAAGCACCTTCCCCTGTTACCACCCACATACGCCTCATTCTGTCACTCAAGTTAGCAGGCATTCGCTATTTTGCGAGCACATGAATTTCAATCGCACTGACTGGTTCGCGCATGCGTATAACGATCCGTACGCATGCGCAGTTGGGCAAACATCGCTCGGAGCGAACGAGCTGCCGCTTACGAGTGGCTCTGAATCAGGCCCTGTGTCCACTACTTCAAAGTCCATAGGGGCTGGCTGTGTTGTGCTGTGCTGCTGTTGTTAGTAGGGGCTGTGTCCACTACTTCAAAGTCTATAGGGGCTGGCTGGACTGTGTTGTGCAGTCAGTTGTCCATAGGGGCTGTGTCCACTCCAAAGTCCTGTGCAGTGTCCCAGTCCTAAAGGGGTGCTGTAGTGTTGTCCAGGGGGTGCTCTGTCCATCAGGGGTGTTCCCCCCAAGTGCTAAAAAAAAAAAAAAATTCTGTGTTTGTGAATTGTGTGCGCAGTAGCCGTACGTGCATCAACAAAGTAGTGCCAAGCGTGCGCCTGTGTCATAAGTAAAGGGCCGGCTGGCTTGACCGTTAAAGGGTGCTGTAACTCCCAAAGTACACTCCAAACCAAATAAAAAAATATTTTCTGTGTTTGTGAATTGTGTGCGCAGTAGCCGCACGTGCATCAACAAAGTAGTGCCAAGCGTGCGCCTGTGTCATAAGTAAAGGGCCGGCTGGCTTGACCGTTAAAGGGTGCTGTAACCCCCAAAGTACACTCCAGTCCAAACCAAATAAAAAAATATTTTCTGTGTTTGTGAATTGTGTGCGCAATAGCCGCACGTGCATCAACAAAGTAGTGCCAAGCGTGCGCCTGTGTCATAAGTAAAGGGCCAGCTGGCTTGACCGTTAAAGGGTGCTGTAACCCCCAAAGTACACTCCAAACCAAATAAAAAAATATTTTCTGTGTTTGTAAATTGTGTGCGCAGTAGCTGCACGTGCATCAACAAAGTAGTGCCAAGCGTGCGCCTGTGTCATAAGTAAAGGGCCGGCTGGCTTGACCGTTAAAGGCTGCTGTAACCCCCAAAGTACACTCCAAACCAAATAAAAAAATATTTTCTGTGTTTGTGAATTGTGTGCGCAGTAGCTGCACGTGCATCAACAAAGTAGTGCCAAGCATGCGCCTGTGTCACAAGTAAAGGGCCGGCTGGCTTGACCGTTAAAGGGTGCTGTTTCCCCCAAAGTACACTCCAAACCAAATAAACAAATTTTTTCTGTGTTTGTGAATTGTGTGCGCAGTATCCGCACGTGCATCAATAAAGTAGTGCCAAGCGTGCGCCTGTGTCATAAGTAAAGGGCCGGCTGGCTTGACCGTTAAAGAGTGCTGTAACCCCAAAAATACATTCCAGTCCAAACCAAATAAAAAAATATTTTCTGTGTTTGTGAATTGTGTGCGCAGTAGCCGCACGTGCATCAACAAAGTAGTGCCAAGCGTGCGCCTGTGTCATAAGTAAAGGTCCGGCTGGCTTGACCGTTAAAGGGTGCTGTAACCCCCAAAGTACACTCCAAACCAAATAAAAAAATATTTTCTGTGTTTGTGAATTGTGTGCGCAGTAGCTGCACGTGCATCAACAAAGTAGTGGCAAGCGTGCGCCTGTGTCATAAGTAAAGGGCCGGCTGGCTTGACCGGTAAAGGGTGCTGTAACCCCCAAAGTACACTCCAGTCCAAACCAAATAAAAAAATATTTTCTGTGTTTGTGAATTGTGTGCGCAGTAGCCGCACGTGCATCAACAAAGTAGTGCCAAGCGTGCGCCTGTGTCATAAGTAAAGGGCCAGCTGGCTTGACCGTTAAAGGGTGCTGTAACCCCCAAAGTACACTCCAAACCAAATAAAAAAATATTTTCTGTGTTTGTAAATTGTGTGCGCAGTAGCTGCACGTGCATCAACAAAGTAGTGCCAAGCGTGCGCCTGTGTCATAAGTAAAGGGCCGGCTGGCTTGACCGTTAAAGGCTGCTGTAACCCCCAAAGTACACTCCAAACCAAATAAAAAAATATTTTCTGTGTTTGTGAATTGTGTGCGCAGTAGCTGCACGTGCATCAACAAAGTAGTGCCAAGCGTGCGCCTGTGTCATAAGTAAAGGGCCGGCTGGCTTGACCGTTAAAGGGTGCTGTTTCCCCCAAAGTACACTCCAAACCAAATAAACAAATTTTTTCTGTGTTTGTGAATTGTGTGCGCAGTATCCGCACGTGCCTCAATAAAGTAGTGCCAAGCGTGCGCCTGTGTCATAAGTAAAGGGCCGGCTGGCTTGACCGTTAAAGAGTGCTGTAACCCCAAAAGTACATTCCAGTCCAAACCAAAAAAAAAAATATTTTCTGTGTTTGTGAATTGTGTGCGCAGTAGCCGCACGTGCATCAACAAAGTAGTGCCAAGCGTGCGCCTGTGTCATAAGTAAAGGGCCGGCTGGCTTGACCGTTAAAGGGTGCTGTAACCCCCAAAGTACACTCCAAACCAAATAAAAAAATATTTTCTGTGTTTGTGAATTGTGTGCGCAGTAGCCGCACGTGCATCAACAAAGTAGTGCCAAGCGTGCGCCTGTGTCATAAGTAAAGGGCCGGCTGGCTTGACCATTAAAGGGTGCTGTAACCCCCAAAGTACACTCCAAACCAAATTAAAAAATATTTTCTGTGTTTGTGAATTGTGTGCACTGTGGCTGCATGTGCATCAACAAAGGAGCAGCGCCAAGCGTGCGCCTGTGTCCCATAAGTAAAGAGCCGGCTGGCTCATTTCTTAAAGGGTGGTGTAATCCACAAAGTGCACTACTCTCCAGCAAAAATAAAAAAATATTTTCTGTGTTTGTGTGCGCAGTAGCCGCACGTATATATCAATATAACATAAATGGAGGACCAAACTTTCTCCGATAAAAATAAAATAGGGAAAGATCAAGAACCACTTCCTCCTAGTGCTGTTGCTGCTGCTGGGAGTTGTTCATCATCCCAGAGAGGAAGTAGGAACACCACTACTTTTACTAAACAATTCACCCTCCAACAGTCCCTAGCGATGAGGATGAAGTACGAAAGCAGTCATCCTGAAGCAAAACGTATAACTGAGGCCTTGACTGCTATGTTGGTGTTAGACGTGCATCTGGTATCCGCCATTAGTGCAGTGGGATTTAGACAATTGATGGAGGTAGTGTGTCCCCGGTTCCAAATCCAGTCTAGATTCCACCTGCATCCTCAAAACAGCAGCGACAAGCGTGCGTCTGTCTGTTAAAGGGTGGTGTAACCCTCAAAGTACGCTCCACAAACAATAAAAATATTCTTCTTTTTTTTCTGTCTTTGTGAAATGTGTGGGCTGTAGCCGCACCTGCATCCTTAAAGCAGCAGCGACAAGCGTGCGTCTGTCTGTTAAAGGGTGGTGACACCCTCAAAGTGTGCTCCACAAACAATAAAAATATTCTTTTTTTTTCTGTCTTTGTGAATTGTGTGGGCTGTAGCCGCACTTGCATCCTCAAAGCAGCAGCAACAAGCCTGCGTCTGTCTGTTAAAGGGTGGTGTAACCCTCAAAGTGCTCCAAAAAATAAAAAACTATTTTTTTTATGTGTTTGTGACTTGTGTGCGATGTGGCCGCACGTGCATCAACACAGTAGCAGCGCCAAGCGTGCGCCTGTGTCATAAGTCAGGGGCCGGTTTGGACATCTGGTCCGGACTGAAGGATGTGCCAACAATTTCTGACAAGTCTACTGTCACTGCATATGATACTGTCCTCAAAGCAGCAGCGACAAGCGTGCGTCTGTCTGTTAAAGGGTGGTGTAACCCTCAAAGTGCGCTCCACAAACAATAAAAATATTCTGTTTTTTCTGTCTTTGTGAAATGTGTGGGCTGTAGCCACACCTGCATCCTTAAAGCAGCAGCGACAAGCGTGCGTCTGTCTGTTAAAGGGTGGTGACACCCTCATAGTGTGCTCCACAAAAAATAAAAATATTCTTCTTTTTTTTCTGTCTTTGTGAAATGTGTTGGCTGTAGCCGCACCTGCATCCTTAAAGCAGCAGCGACAAGCGTGCGTCTGTCTGTTAAAGGGTGGTGTAACTCTCAAAGTGCGCTCCACAAACAATAAAAAAATTCTTTTTTTTTCTGTCTTTGTGAATTGTGTGGGCTGTAGCCGCACTTGCATCCTCAAAGCAGCAGCGACAAGCGTGCGTCTGTCTGTTAAAGGGTGGTGTAACCCTCAAAGTGCACTCCACAAACAATAAAAAAATTCTACTTTTTTTCTGTCTTTGTGAAATGTGTGGGCTGTAGCCGCACCTGCATCCTTAAAGCAGCAGCGACAAGCGTGCGTCTGTCTGTTAAAGGATTACATCGGCGACAGCATCCAAGTAGGCATGTCAGACAGTCCGTACCTGTACTGGCAGAAAAAAGAAGCAATTTGGAGGTCCCTGTACAAACTGGCTCTATTTTACCTGAGTTGCCCCCCCTCCAGTGTGTACTCCGAAAGAGTGTTTAGTGCAGCCGGGAACCTTGTCAGCGAAAGGCGTAGGAGGTTGCTTCCACAAAATGTGGAGAAGATGATGTTCATCAAAATTAATTATCAACTCTTCCAGGGAGACCAGCCTCCAGAACGTACAGAGGGACCTGTGGTTGTGGATTCCAGCGGGGACGAATTAATACTCTGTGAGGATGAGGATGTACACAACACTGAAGAGGGTGAGGAATCGGTGGATGAGGAGGATGAGGACGACATCTTGCCTCCGTAGAGCCAGTTTGTGCAGGGACAGATTAATTGCCAGCTTGTTTTGTGGGGGCCCAAACGAACCAATCATTTCAGCCACAGTCGTGTGGCAGACCCTGGCGCTGAAATGTTTGGTTTGTTAAAGTGTGCATGTCCTGTTTATACAACATAAGGGTTGGTGGAAGGACCCAAGGACAATTCCATCTTGCACCTCTTTTTTTTCTTTGAATTATGTACTGTTTGGGGCCTAGTTTTTCAAACTGCCATCCTGTCTGCCACTGCAGTGTCACTCCTAGATGGACCACGTGTTTGTGCCGCCCACTCGTATCTCTTAGCATAGTCATCCAGCTACCTCGGTGCAACCTTTTGGACATAAAAACACTATTGTGAGGTGTGAGGTGTTCAGAATAGACTGGAAATTAGTGGAAATTAAGGTTATTGAGGTTAATAATAGCATAGGAGCAGAAAAACCCACAAATTTAGTGATTTTAGCTTTTTTTATGCTTTTTTTAAAAAAAAATACAGATCCAAAACACAAAACCCAGAACCCAAAACACGGAAGGGTGATTTTGGCAAAACCAATCCAGATCCAAAACACGAAGAAAGATCCAGATCCAAAACCAAAACACAAAACACGAAAAGTGGCCGGTGCACACCCCTAGTTATAGGACTCTACAGCCTCATGATTTTTATGCTCACCCGTCGCTGATTTCTAATATCCATATACAGTAGTTAACAGTAGTAAGTTCATTATCTCTCACATAGCCATTATATATAATTAGAGATGTGGACCCATGTGCATTGGCGCATCTATTATGGGTTCACACAGGATCCTGGGTCCAGGGGGGCCTGTACATTGCACCCATGTTTAATACTTACCTCTCTGGAGTCCCGCGCATACATGCCTACCCTCCCGGTTTTCGTGGGAGGTTCCAGATTTTTCGGGTAACCCCCCCCGCACCCCCGGAAGGGTAGGCATTTCTCCCGCATTCTGCCCACTTCCCAGTGAAGTGGGTAGAATGAGAATACCTGCGGTTATCTCGGGTCTCCGTGAGGGGGGCGGGGCTTAAGTCGTGATTCTGCATGAATCACAGCATTTGGCCCCGTCCCTATGCAAATTTTACCCAATCGCAGCAATTTTACCGTGAGGGGGCGGGGCTTAATGATGCGAATCATCAGGTCCCGCCCCCGTCAGCCCCCTGCTGCTTCTCTTACCCAGGCTTGTCTTGGGAAGGGATTATTAAAGGTAGGCAAGTACGGACCCGCGTCAGCACTGCAATAGCAGTTCAAATCACCGGGAAAATGACTCCCTGGCCATTTTCCTTTAGATTTGCGCATGCATTTTAGATGGTGTTCCCGCTACCAAGAAGCTGGAGCCATGTTATCGGAGACCTGCGCATGTGCAGTACAGGTATACCCAGTACCATGGCATGGGTGCCAGTTTACCAGAGACCTACGCATGCGCAATAGACTCTGGCACAATGCCAGAGTCTAATGCACCGCAGAGAGGAGAGGGCCCACACGGAGTAGTCTACACATGGGCCCCGTTCTCTCTTAAACCGCCCCTGCCCCCATGTTTTGGATTTGGTTCTAATTCTTCATCATGTTTTGGATTCTGGCTCTATTTCATCATCATGTTTTAGTTTTGGCAAAACCATCTTCAAGTGTTTTGGATAGAATTCAGTTTGGGTTTGGTTTTGGAATCCTTAAAAACCAATAAAATACGATAAAACAGCTAAAACTTTGTTATTTGGACCTCTTTACGTGCAATCCCAATCCTGAGTTTGTTTTTTAAATCCGAGTTCCGAACTGACAGCAGACCTGAGCCGGTACTCGGTTCCACTCCGAACCCCAAAGTCATTCCGAACAGGTACTCGATTCAACTCTGAACCTCTAAGTTCTGGTGTGTTTGTATTTCAGGAAAACTT
The DNA here is from genome assembly GCA_031769625.1 of Taudactylus pleione. NCBI lineage: Eukaryota > Metazoa > Chordata > Amphibia > Anura > Myobatrachidae > Taudactylus > Taudactylus pleione. Next base: position 902,520 of record JAUIMM010001269.1, read on the forward strand.
AACTACACATCTATATATAATGCGCATTAAGTGTAGAAAGGCAGAGTCTGCTCGCAGCCTGTGGAGCTGCAAAAAAATTTGCATACAGTGACTGGCAGATAAATGTGCAGCGCTAGCTTGCATTGAATTTATTCTGACCCTTTGTAAAAGTTACTTAAGGCTAAAAACATGTTTGAAACCACTACCACAAAACATTGCCTTGGCTGGTTTGAGACTTATTTTACATAATCATGGGTTTAAAACAAAAGGTTGGAAGGATTAACTGTTATACAGAGCCTTCATGTTATATATCAGATTTTTTTTTATTTATATAAAAAGGTAATGACCTGGAACTAAATTGGGATTAAGCTTTATATCATCCTTTTGTCAAAATATACAGGTTAATGAAGTCTTTGCTTAGCTCATAGAAATATCACGAGAACATTTGGAAAAATTTGAACATGGACTCACAACCCTTGTTTACATAAATGCCTTAAAACTATTTGATGTTCTTTTTACAGTGGTAGCACAAACAATGAATTATCTAGGTTAGCTTTGTAAACTCTATGTACTGCATAAACTTTCTGAGTTGAAGGCTATGGGCGGTATAAGCAGATTTTTACAATTTTATTTGTTATATTTTATTTTTTTAATTCAGATGGGTTTCCCTGGTACTTGGCAATGATAATTGAGAAACATTATCTAAAAAAAAAGTTTATTTTAATCACTCCATGGCATTTTTCCTAAATCCACATGTAAGAGGCTGGCATGAAGACAGCTTTCATATTATATGTCCTGATACACTCATCTCTCATTGACTGCACCACTGGAGAATATCTTGTTAACAGTCTGTCTTAAGTGTTTATAATGTGCCAGACAGAAAATCTAGAATAACACAGCTTGGAATGTTTCTGTGCCTTCATTGCTTGAATAATTAGTTAGTATTTAAATATTCTGTCATACTTATTATTACCAAACTAGCTAGCAGTGTCGACTGGGGCATGAAGGGCCCACCGGGGGAAGGCAGCGGTAGGGGTCCATGCTTAAAGGGTGTGGCCAGCTTCCAGAGGGGTGTGGCCAGCCACCCCAGAGGCTTGATTATCCATTATAGAGGACATAGGGCCCGATTCAGACCCGCTTGCTAAGCCGTGGACGCTCGCTTTGGGCGATAGTTGACTGCTTGCGCATGCATATGCGTCAATATGCACATGCGTGCGTCACTCACTGTGATTGGGAATCGTGCGCTCATAGTACACAGACTGGATGCTATTATGAATGACATAATGCCATTTGTGGGTGACAAATCGGATGAAGTGAATCATCACTCACTGCAGAAGCCTCGCCTATCCGTCCGCGCCTGCTGCTGCACGCCGCCCACCTCCCTTTGCTAGTGGAAAGACCATCGCCCCAATCAGGATCAGCTGCAGGCTCACCCGACTCCCCGCCACATTGGGATTCGCCGCTGCAGCCGCACTATCCATTGACCGCTCCTTCCTTCCATGATGGCTCCTGAACTGCATGCACCTGTAAATACAGAATCATAAGAGCCCACACAGGCACCCACAACACGTTCACCCCGGAAACAGGGGCCGAAGGAACGCCATCCACACCCCGCAATAACCCCGATAAAGTAGCAATTACCGTAGAAGCCACTCTGCCGGCCTGCTCCAGTGCTGCTCCCCCTATGCGACTCCCTGCCGCCTCACCTCCGGGGACGGAGAAGAGCAACAGCAATAATGCTGACACTAGGGATGCACACATCGCCGACACTAGTCCCAGGCTCAGAGACCTATCGCGGTTTCCCTCCCTTCCGGGTGCTGCGACACCATCATCGCCCCCAGAAAGTGAGCCCCACACTACTTCCGCATAAGAGCGTCTAAATCCAGTCCCAGAGGACCCAGCCACCAAACTAGCACAAACTCCCCTACTGCCATCCACCGTAGCCCCTACCAGAGACTCACCCGAACTATCCACCTCTGCCGCCGCCATTATATCTCCCACCACAATATGGCGCCTGCCGGCACCACCCATCCTATACACTAACAACCCATCCTCACCCACTGAGGTGCCCTCCGCCATAGCCCGGCCAGACACCCTGCTCCTACTGCTTAAACTAGCCGCCCTCAAACCCCGCTGAGCAAGCCTTGCCGGTCCCAGCAACTTGAGCTGACGCACCAAGCCTGTATGCCGCGCTGCTCCCCACACCCGGAACAACAATGCACGACCCCCGAACCACAACAGCGGTCCCTGTAACACCCCTTGGTGCAATAGAGCCGGAGAGGCCCTCACCGCCGCTCAGTCCCGAGCGCGACCCCTAACGGGCCGATCGACTACTACTGCACCACCCAGTACATCAAGCAGGTAGCGGGCAGGAATCGCAGCGCTCCGCCGAGAATGCTCCCTAAAGAGTCAACAACACAATGGAAAGAAACAAGAAAAGAATAGAGAGTAGATGGATAGTAAATAAGAATAGCACAGGAGAGAATAAGGAAGAAAAGCAAGAAATAAATACAAGAATAAAGCAATAATCAATGATTATCAGCAAGTAACACCAAAGGTACGTCACCCTCAAACTTCTAAAAGGAAAGAGATCCTTCCCAGCGCAACTTTCCCATAATTCCCCACTGCACCACCCCCAAAGCAATACACTAACTGCCAGTTGGTTCCCACAAAACCTCCTCCAACTTTAACCCTTAATGCTCCTAACTGCACCTGGTGACATACTAGAGGTTTATGCTTCTACAGATATATTAAATGTCCTCCGTTCTCTTTCTCCATGGTTTGCCTTAGTCTTAGGACAGTCTTCTGATTGGAGGGCAGGGTTGTCTTAACAGCAGTGTGGGCCCTGGGCAAAGGGAAGCACTGGGGCCCTTACCCACCCATTCACAGAAAAAAAAAATGAAGTGGTCAATAAAATTAAACCCTCCTGCATGCCCATCAGACCTCCCACACATGCAGAGAGACTGGTCTAAAGCCAGCGGATGAAGTAAAACTGGGACTGAGGTGAGTACTCGTCACCGAGAGGGGGATGGGGTGGGGGAGGTTAGATCAGAATACAGTGCATCGGCGGCTGGCTTATAAATATATCACAAATTTACCAACTGGCCGCAGCTGCAGGGGGGCAGTTTGGTGGGCCCCTACAAGCTTCGTGCCCTTGGGCAACTGCCCAACAAGCCCAATGGAAGATATGGCCCTGCTGGAGGGGCAAAACACACATAACTGCTGTTAAACATATTCTCAGCCAGTCATCATGTGCAATCTGACAACTGTCTAGGTTATCTTTTCATGTGGTAACAAACACATATACTGTACAATTTCCATATGTTAATCATTATTTTCAAGACATTGTTGTTCCTGGTTTTATTTTATTTCAATGATGGTGCTTTTAAAGCAAAGTAAATGGCAGTGTTTTGTACGGAAACATGTGTTACGGCTTATTTAGTAATTAGGGCGCCCATATGTCCCCGTCTCGCAGGACAATTGCCTTTTTTTCAACCCAAAATTTTTAGGTTATATGACTTTTTTCCCATAATACAAACTACTACTTAGCACAAATTAATATGACACATGGTAATAGGTTCCAATAACTATTTCACCTTATGGGAACTGTAAAAGAATGTGTATGGGGCATTATGGCCGGAGCAAACTTCATGTCACATGGGTGACCTGATTTCATTTCAAACTTTTATAGTGATAACATAGGACCTGATGCTTATGGGTCAATTCAATTAACCATGAGGGGTGCGAGTGAAACGGCGTGGAAATGCCGCCAACTGCACCTCAACTTGTCCCCCTCTTGGTCCAATCTTACACCCTACGTTTTTCCTGTGTTTAGTGCATATGAATAATATATCATGCCTCACTGAGCCAACTGGTTCATATTTCACTTTCATCACAAATTAATCTACAGTACAGTAGGTCAGAAAAGTCATAAAAATAAACACAAGTGCAGAAACATTACTACAGATAGCAGATGTGTTTAAAGTTGTTCGCTGTAAAGAATGAAAAATGTGAAAAGTATGGATGGACATACAAATAACACCATGCAAAAAATATATGCTTTAGTTTGCTCATATAGTTAAACAAACAGGAGTGAATCCCTCAACCAGTCACTGCACTGCTAAACAGGGTGTGCTGAGACAGAGCCACTCTGCAATTCAGTCATTCTGGTTACCTGGCTTGGTTTCATCAGGCCCTTATGGGTATATTTATAAAATGCAGATTTTAGAAGTGGAGATGTTGCCCGGAGCAACCAATCAGATTCCTGCTATTATCTCTAGAAGGTGCTAGATAAATGTTAAGTAGCGTCTGATTGGTTGCTCTGGGCAACATCTCTACTTCTAAAAACCAGCACTTTAGTAAATATACTCCATAGTATTATGCTCTCTGAGATGAGGATCTTGACTTGCCTTATGTTAGGTGCAGGGCTGACTTGTTGACATATAAAGAGTGCTATCTTGTCCTTCAAACAGGTTTAAATTATAACGACAGATCAGATATCTGGTATTCTCCAGACTTACCAAGTTATTAAATGAACATACTTTTTATATACATAAATGACTATATTCCTAATTTATTTTTAATATATTTATAATTTATATTCTGTTTCAGAATGCATGAACTGCACAAGACTGGCAACAATAGTAGACAGGATAAGCAGTCTTGAAACCAAGGTAAGCATGTCTGATTTTAAATACCAATTATTACTAAATGTAATATACTGTACAGTAAAAGACCTCAAACTACCACCTTAGACCCTATAGTATAATTGCACTCACGCTCTCAATTTGGGATAGAGGGGCTGATTGAGAGTTATACGCAAACCTGATGGATTGCATCATACAACTCCGATGATTAAAGATGTATGCATGCACAGGATCTGTATTACGCATGTGCAGATCTCCTTCTGCAAACTCGTTCGCAAGGTCCGAGTGTCACAGTCTGATTGACAGGCAGCGGCTGCTTGGGGAGGGGATGGGGAGCGTCCTAGAAAACAGGGGCATTTCAAATTACCTGCCAAATATAAGGAGGACACGCATCACCAACCATTGCAGCCTGAGACGCAAGCTTCCTAAATTGAAACCAGTTACACCTAGAACACAAGGGACACTTTTGGACCGAATATAAAATTCAAGAATTCCTGGTTACACCTTTTCTAATCCAGTCCTCAGGCCAAGGAGCTGTACAGTACACCAAGACCCTCCAAGATAAGCTCCCAAAACTGAGGAGCTGTTGGACGCTGGAAATTTGCATTGGGACAAAGAGGAGATGGTCAGGAATATAGACCAAATACACCGGTCTCTTTTAATGTCTGCAGACAGGCACAAATAATGGAGTGGGTGCAAGAAACCAGATAACGACCTCTCCAGTTTACGTGAAAAAACCCTGCCCATAGGAATAACCCTACAGGCAAAACTAAACATGCCCAACATTCATTGCACCTGCCACAACTTTCTAACCGCAAGGCCAACCCAAATGGCTGTAAGCAACTTCTCTACCTTGTTGAATGGTAACAAAACATCCTGCTAGTGGTTCCCAAAACATTCTTGAATCACAACCTCCTAGAGTATCAGAACTTTTTTCACGGCACCCCAAGGTCAAAAGTTTCTTATTGAGAAATTCAGAAAAACTTGGCATGGTGGTGGACTGGAGTGCTCTTCTGTTTGTACAAATATTTCATGATTGGCAGCCATCAGCTCTGGTTTTGCCTGTGATATTGACCATAAATAATTTGATTTGATCCTGGACCACCAACACCCCTACTACTGTACCACGGCACCCCAGTGTGCCATGACACCCAGTTTAGGAACCAGTGTGCTACAGTATAAATTTTGTTACCCAAGAAAGAGAGACATGTCACCGGTCCTTCCATCTTGTCGTGGGCTATCAGAAACCACAAAAAGAGCCTGAATTGGAAAAAAGCAACTCTGTGCAGTGCGAGTAGTCCACCAACTCAATACAAAGAAAGGTAGTTATCTACTCTGATTATTCCCATACTGACCACCACACACCAATGTAAAAAGGTGCTAAAGCACTCGAAGAAAGCAAACAACTTAGTCCAACACATTAGCAAATATATGCCAATTAAGTATACTATGTGTAAACAAAATTCCACAAAGCCAAATAAGTCTAGATACAGAGGCAAAAGGAAATGAAACTCGCATTACAAGTTGCAAGTTTTACCCCAGAAAAACTTGCATGGACTTGCATTTCTTAGCTTGTGAGTTGGAGGTTGCAAGTGTCTATTACATAATGCAAGTTTTAGAACAAATTCACGTCATACTCGCTGCAAATTGATGCGAGTCCATAGTTGCACATAAACTCGGACTCTATTACATTTCGCCCTATGTGTGTAAATCAGGGCGAAACATCGCAGAATCGGTATGTCATGCTGACTGTTAGGATGCCTACTGTCACAATACCAACAGCGGCATCCCGATGGTTGGTATCCCAACAGGGGTCGGGTAAGTATACTTGCTCCCCCTTGTACCCCTAACCGTCACCCTCCCTTCTTGTATCCTAACTCTAACCCTCCCCACCCCGCACCCTAACCCTCTCCATTAGTGCCTAAACTAAAGTCTCCCCCCTTTGGGCCTAAACCTTACCCTTCATCCTTAGTGCCTAACCTTAATCCTCCCCCCTAGTGATGCCTAAACCTAACCCTCCCTCTCTGCGGCTAACACTAAGGATGCCCGGACTTATCTCGTTCGGGCAGTCATCCTTCTGTGTTGCGGCTTCAGGATTAAGATAGGTGTCGGTATTTCGATGCCTATCTTAAGTCCCTTGTTGGGCTTCAGCCGTCGGGATTTAGACCGTTGGGGGGTTGCGCACCCCGTTTCTCAATGCGCATGATGGAGACAGGGCAGACCATTGATATTATTATCTAGATAATAAAATAAAAATTGTATGTAATGACAGTTGGTACTCTAACCATTCCCATGCAAAGTAGAGAACGAAGGGGGCGGGAATGGAGAGAGACAGTGGTGAAGAGAGAAGGACAGGTAGGGAAAAAGTGCTGGGATGAGGAAGAGAGAGAAAATGGGTGGAAGCAGAAGAGAGCAGGTTGTGGTAAAAAGTGTTGAGGGGGGAGAGAATGGGGGGGCGAAGAGAGTCGGAGAGAAAGTGAGAGTTGATGTACAGTAGAGGCAAAAATAAAAAAGCCTGGAACACTGTTATGTATAAAAAAAATAAACAATTTGTGTCATTTATTTCAAGCAAGCAATTTATTAAACAAAAATGTGTTTTTTGATACACAAAAAGGTGTGCTAATTTTTCTAGCTTTATGGCTGGCTATTACTCTGGAATATTGTTTATTATGGCCATGCATCTATTCTATATAGTATAAAAAGAGGAGGATCGTGCACACATCCATAGAATAAATAAATGTAAATATATTATTTTTTAAAGTTTTGCATGTGCTGTTCCTTTAATGTAGATAGGTTGTGTGTCAGTAGCAGATCCTGATGTTACAGGTGACAACGTTAGCACTGAAGTTTATGGTTTGTTTGTGGTAATTACAATGTAATGTGATTTTATCTACAATTTCATTTAATTTATTCTTTATAATTATACTGTGCGTTAGATTTTGAAAATTGTTTAATATGTTTAATGTGCATTCTCAATGCCATCTGCTCTTTCCGGGTGTCAGGGAAATGCTATGGCTAATGTTTTGGAGAAGATTTACTATACTTAGACAATTCTGTTTGCATGGTTATCATAGACATGAACCCCCAAAAATAAATAAAAAATGTAGGGAAAGAAATGTTCTTTTGGCCAGACGGAATAAAGCTGCAGATAAATCTGACTGGGTGACAATGTGCGGTTTTGTTCCACGGTGCGATGAAGCTCAGCTGCTGCAGTTTTAGTTGTTCTTCATCCATCAGTGATTGTCTTTACAATCTGTACACTTCACAGGCTTGTTTTAAAAGGAAATATAATTATTCATAAGCAGTTTTCCCCTTTGTTTTACTTTTTTAGGAACTATTTGGACATTTACAATATTGCTTGTTCCGCTGTGGTAATAATTTACATACATTCAGACACACAGTAACAGGCACCATCCATGTCCAAAACATTATAAAAAAAGTAGAGATGTGCGCCGACCCCCGTGTTTTGGTTTTGGATCTGGATCTCCCCTGGTTTTGGATCTGGATTGGTTTTGCCAAAACCTCACCTCGGTGTTTTGTTTTCGTGTTTTGGTTTTAGATCTGGATTTTTTTCTTAAAAAAATTTAAAAAACAGCTAAAATCACATAAAATTGGCCTTTTTTGTTCCTACAGTATTAATAACCTCAATAACATTTATTCCACTCGTTTCCAGTCAATTTTGACCACCTCACAATATTGATTTGTTCATCTAGTTTAGGCCCAAAATTTGCACCAAGATAGCTGGCTGACTAAGCTGAGCTGCAGCAGTGGGAGGCACAAACACATGGCAGTTCAACTTCAAACATGGCACATCAGGAAACACTTTTATTATTCAAGAGAGGCCTGAGGGAGTTGGAGTTTGTATGTAGTTGAAGGTAGGGCAGGGACAGGAAGGGTTGATTGGTAGTAAATTAAATTTTGTTTTCTGATTCCAAAGAAAATTTATGAGGGAGAAGGGGAGGGGAGGAGGCATTTACAAATAAATGTAATACAGTACATTTACATCAGTCCTTGCCACAGAAGAATCCTTGAGCATGGCTGCTGCTGCTGGGAGTTGATTTTTTGTCATCCTAGAATGGGACCAGAAAGCGTGCTTTCCAAAAATAAATAAACAATTGACTTAAATAATGCTTTGCAAATCTTCTATAAAGGCATTTCCCAAGACCTGGTCCCCCCAGTGGGTGTAGTCTGGGAGGTATTGGTTGGCATTAATTTAGTAATTAAACTCATGTGAAAGTTGTGAACTTATATGTTTTAATTGTGCGTGTTTTACACCGGCTGTGTGTTATATGTAATTTTTTTAAATCATATGTATAATACAGTTTACCTGACAACCAGTGCTTCTTTTTTCTTTAATCGATATTTAAAAGGGCAGTGCTTTTACTAGCCGTGCCTTGCTAGTAATAACACTGCAATTTAATTATCGGTCATAAACACGAATACAAGTGCAGGGTTTTACAACCTGGCACTTCATAAATTAACCCCCGCGTTTTACTCCACAAGCTTAAAGAGAATTTTAGTTATATTTGTCGATCTTGTTTGAATTACTTATGTATTAATTTTCCTTTATACCCTTCAGACATTATAGGCAGAAATTAGCAACCTGAGTCCCCTGACCAAAGCTTGGTTTAACTCGAAGGTCTTGTGACTGGCCAGGATTTGGGCTGTGAAAATTATTCTTCTCCTGAAGACTCTATACTTTTTTGGTTCTATCCCTTATTTAGTGCCCTATCCAATTTTTAGTAAAGTCTACACCAATGCCCTTTAAACGTTCCAGACTCACAAAGGATAAAATATTTAGATTTAAACTTAAAAGAGAGTTGGTTGCCAACAAACTTGATTTTTATCAGCTAACATGATGTTTAGATCAGCTTAGAGACTGGTTCACTCCTCGGCTTTCAATAATGGGTTCCATTGAGAGGTCTCTTTCTGAACCATTCCACTCAATGATTTGCTGTGGATTATCAAATTTAAGACCTTTTATATGATCTTCTTTAAAATGATACTGGAATTTTTTTTAACATATTAGCAGTTTATCTTAAAATTGCCTCAATAATCTATTCTCCCTTCCTATCATCTCTCCCTTCTTGGCCTTTCTGGGCTAATACCAGACTTACACTTTGGGATACAGTCTGTGTATATTTCAGGTCTAAGATCTTTTTATTAATAATACTTTGCCTTAATTTGTCTAAATATGTGTGAAATTCAATATCGCTTTTCAGGACTTGTACATATATTTAGAAGTTTTTTTCTGTTAGCCAAAGTGAAAGATCTGACCATGATGGCACTCAACTGCTCTTCTCAATACTGATAAAAATATATTGGCAAAGATATATTTTTTTCCATAATCTAACTCTCCCAGCATTGGAAGGGGAAGCATACCTTTTTTCAGTCCTAAGCCCTAGTATAGTGCAGATCTGAAACATTGAGTAGCAACCTGTTGGCTTTATACTATTCTAAGGCCTTTAGCAGGGTCAGTAATTGGGAGTACATCTGGGCTGTCCTTGTTAGATATGTTTTCACGGAAAAATGTACATGATTGCCTTGAATATTTGTATAGATGAGTATTGCCTTCGAATAATGTTTGGATAGGCAAGAGACTAACAGCAAGGCAAGGTTCTCATATGAGTCTTCTGATCTATGTGTTTTCCAATACCTTTCCGATAAGGAGATTGGATGATGAACTATTAGCAGTGGTGCCTAAATAAAATAATAAAGATGGTTGCTTATGCAAATGATGTTATGTGAAGGAACTGTGATGTAATTCCCATGATGGCCGCTTGTGTTCCACGGGCGCCTGTGTGCACCAAATGGTGTCTACTCAGTGCCGCTAATGAGATGCGCATATGCCAGGCAGTTCATGCGCAAATTAAGATATGATGTGGCAGGAAGCCAGCTAATAAACTAAGAATACACAATAGCATATGATGTCATAGGCAAATGCAGGGTGGGGTTCCGATTGCCTGGAAACCCCCCTCCCCAGCCCACACCATGACCACAATAGAAATATTAATATAGAATTTCACTAGTGCTGCATGTTCTCAGTATCACAAATGAAATAATTAGCACCACCTGTGGATCTTTTTAACATGTGTCTGTCAGTAATAAATACACCTGTAGGACATCTGGAAAACATGCACTGTCAGGGGTGCACTGTTATAGACCAACAATAGGGTTATTTATTAATACTATATAATACACTATCCTGTGCATGAGGAAACCAATATGTACATAACATATATGTCGAGGGCAGTGCTAGGTTCTTCTGCTGCTTCCCAAAACTCCCAGACTTGCTCCAGTGCTCTGGAATGGCGTCCGCATGTGAAATAAAACATTCAGCTCAGGCAGGAGGCCCTACTGCCGCATCTAATGGCACACTGTGATCGTTGGTCCTGTACTTGCTGGGATTATAACACACAATACACTTTGTAAGACACATATTAAAGCTGGTTAAGAGCTAATTATGCCCTCTTCATTTACTGGCCGCGCTCTAAACCCCCCCCCCCCCCTCCTACAAATCCAGCATTTGCCACTGGATGTGGCAGGAAGCCAGTTTAAAGTCAGAATGTGCAGTACACAGCAACATAGCAAGGTGTGACCTATTGTTCTAAGCAGTATGTAATGGGGAGCGGGTCACTGCCCACCACCTGAACAAGTGCAGTCTGGGTAAAGGTATATAAATCATCACCCAGCCTAAAATCACTCACTTTATACACTGCACCACCCTCATCTGGACCAGCAGTATCACTATGCGGGTGTGGGAGGTGCGGGCCGTACCCAGGTGTCACCCTCAGAGGGGGTGACACCAAAATGCCTGCTCCTCATCAGTGACAGGAGCCAGGTGCTGCAGTGTGACATTCTCCTGCTCTATCTGGCTCCTGTCACAGAGGACGAACCGACAGTGCTGGCACTAGTCTCCAGGGGCAGCCCAGCATCTCCAGGGTTGCTGGGAATGCCCCCGGATTGATGCGATAGGGATTTCCCATGAGGTCATGCTTCGTTTGTTAGGCCACGCCCCCTTTTCAGGCAAGCGTAGCTCTACTGTGCGGGGGGAGGGGGGTTATGTGAAGTGTGCACCAAGTGTCACCAGGCCTGGTGATGCCTCTGGCCTGGACTCTCCTTACACTTTATTGCAGAGCTTGACAAATGTTTCTAAAATCTAGGAGCCAGGATGAAAGTGTAGGAGCCAGAGCCCCCCTTCCCCCGGAGCAGCATTACTGAGCACCTACGCCCCAGGCAACCAACCCCCGTGGCCATACCACTAACTGGGTACCCCTGGTAAAACCCCCCCAGTAGTGGACCCCTATGCAGTGCCCCATTAACAGTGCCTCCAGTAGTGGTCCCCCTATGCAGTGCCCCCAGTAGTAGTCACTCCTATGCAGTGCCCCTAGTAGTAGTCCCCACTATGCATTGCCCCTAGTAGTGTCCCCCCCTATACAGTGCCCTAGTAGCACCCCCCCCTTATACAGTGCCACAGTAGCGGCCACCCCCTAAACAGTGCCACCAGTAGTGGCCACCCCACCTATGCAGTGCCCCCAGTAGTGGTCCCCATATACCATGCCCTCAGTAGTGGTCCCACTATGTAGTGCCCCCAGAAGTGGTCCCCCCTATGCATTGCCCGTGGTAGTAGTCCACCCAGTAGTAGCCCCCCCTATACAGTGCCCCCAGTAGTAGAACCCCCTATTCAGGGGCCCCAGTAGTAGTCACCACTATGCATTGCCCCTATTAGCGCCCCCCTGTACAGTGCCCCAGTAGTGGGCCCCCCATACAGTGCCCCCAGTAGCGGTCACCACCCCCTATACAGTGCCCCCTGTAGTGGTCACCCCCCTTATGCAGTGCCCCTTATACACAAAAAAAAAAAAAACAACTTACCTGAATCCCTGCTCCTGATGCGACCGCCGCTGTCCGCTCCGAGCCCCGGCCCGTTCTTCTCCTGCACTATGGGAGAGACATCATGACGTCCAGCTGGCTCACTCCGTGGAAGCAGCAGCCAATACAGTCTGTCTGTCGGCTGTGTGTTTGTAAACTGTGTAGTGTGGACCTCGCTCGCGGTCTGCACTATACCAGCGACGGGTGCAGAGGCGGCAGGGGTTTGCTGCAAATCTGGTCACCATGGCGACCTGGCCCCCGAGTTATGTCGAGCCCTGCCTTATTGGACACATTGCATGGTATCTTTTTCCTGCACTAACACTGCATTTATCTGTCTGTATATGTACTGTCTGCATTGTATATACATATATTGTTTTAACTATCCTGCAATATAATCTATGCATTTAAACACTGCAATCAATTTATACAAACTGTCTTATATACTATTCCCTGCTCTGTACCCTACTTACAATTCAGTACATATTTCTGTCTTCCCTACCTCCTTGCTTATTTACTGTACTTACACACCCATATGCATGCTCACATTCCTCTTCCTGTTCTCCTTCACACTTCGGGCCCGGTATGGGTGCACCCTTAGTTCCCCCCTGTTGCCGGGCCTGACTCCCATATGTGTTTTTTCTATGGGAATTGGTTACAGCCATGGTAATTATGCCAGGCAAAACTAGGAGGAGAAAATTGAGGTACAGTAGTCACTTCCAAAGTGACCTAATGGAAGTGATGGAGCTTTTCTCTGTAGTTAATTTAGTAAATAAAAAAAAAAACATTTTGTTCCCTTAGGTGTTGAGTTAAACAGCTTTGATCCCCTAAATGATCTTATTATAATCTGACACTTTATAGTTGTAATTATTAAGCAGAATATGATTATACTGTGATTATTACCTAGGGAGGTATTTATTGAGTTATGATTTTTCAAGTATAAATGTTGGGAGGGTGGTGAGTATATATCCATATCACCCAATTGAATAAAAAAAATCCTGCCTTTGTTTTTTTTATTGCAAATCCAGAGTGTTCTGCCGAAATTGGAACCATTGTGATTGGGTAAACTGAGCAGATCTATGACTAGCGGTAGCAGCTGACATGTGTATGGTAGCCAGTGTTTTCAGAGAGCCAACATTTCAAGCACATTTTTGGTATTGCATACAGAGCATCATGACAAGATATGTGGTTGTTTATTTGCTGTAGGACAGTGTAAGGCCAGGCCAGCCGTTTAAGTGCAAACAGGTTGTTGTCACAAAAGCTTTTTATAGTGCTGTTTGTCTTTCTGGCCGAATCAGAATGATATATCAGCCGCATCGCTCAGTGTGTATGGCCAATATGCGCGCTCATACGGTTGCATGCGATATCGTCGGTTCAGCCATGCTGCACGTTCAACTTGACGATATCGCATGTGGCCCCGTTGCAGGTAATGAAGGATGGAACGAGTTAGTCATTACATCGTTCTGACGTGTACCCGCAATAGATATGTCGGCCCGGCATTGCTCAGTGTGTGCCCGGTCTAAAAAGCCCATGTAGTGTAGACTACAGTATAGCTACACAGCCCCGCAGCAGGCACTGAAACTAATTGCAATACAGTGACCTACTAACCCTATGTTAGGAAATATGTTACTATTTTACTTTTGCATGTTTCATTTAGCTTGACACATTCTTCTCAAGCAGTCACTTATAGCAAATGTTGGATTTCCCTTTATTAACATTGGCCACTCCAATCAGTCAAACCTACTTTTTGCTTGAATCATAAATCACTACACTTGGCGAGAGCAAAGGAAACACTTAAACTGATTTATGTCTCATTTAATTTGTAAATGAATGCCCGCACAGTGAAGCTGATAAAATAAATGTTATTTGAATTTACCATAAGCTTAAGGAAGAAATGTCTGTTTCAATAAGCAGTATTTGTGTACTTTAGTATACCTTGACATGGAAATATATTTTACAGAGCAAGTTTGTTGCAATTGCATTGAGGATATTAACCTACTGTAGCACTTTTCAGATGAGCAGGTGAAGTTTAATGCTAATTTCAGGTATGAATGAATATGGTGTCATTGCATTTTTTTATCACTCTGACATGATGTTTGCTGACTTTATACATGATGAAAGATCTTGACTATGCTGACTTACATACATTTTGGCTTGGCAATGAGTGAGTCAGTCAGTCATACTTCCCTACTCTCCTGGAAGGTCTGGAAGCCTTCTGAATCTCAGGGAACTCTCCCACAATCCCAGGAGCACAGACCAGCTTCATAGAGTCTTCCCCAGTGAAATGGGAAGTCTGGGGCTTGATTATGTGGTTCACATTGAAATGCGCCATCATCAGCCCAATCCCTACTCCACAATAGGGCGAAACGTGTAATTAAATAACAGAGGCAAAACTGAACTGACACAATTTGTGACACCTCCAACCAACTGGACAAGCCAGATTCTTTAAAAAATATATGCATTTTAACTGTTATGCACATAAAACATTTTACATTAGGTAGCTTCACCCAACATATGTGCCCAGTGATGGAACTATCCATGTAGGTGCTGTAGGACAAGACAGAGGGGGGCCTTGATATGCTGGTCCTTCAGCTATGAAGGCCTCCACTTTGCTCTTCTGGCCATCCACAGAGTCGGTATATGGTCAGTTTAGTGCAGTTTGGAATCTTATTTCCAGAATAGAGGATGGAGATCACCAGGTCTTCCCAAATGTTGCTATGGGACACTGGGCCTACTTCAGACCCACTTGCGAGCGCTGAGCGCTCGCAAGCGGGTCGATGTTGCCCAAGTGCACATGCGCACGACGGAGCCGGCTCCGTCGTGCGCATGCGCGAGACCTGAATAACGACGGCCAAGCCGTCGTTATGGGTCTCGCACCAAACGGGGCGTGCTGTCGATGGTGATTGACAGCACGCCCCCTTTGGTGGGCATGCCGGGGGCGTGGCTGCCCAGACGGAGGCGTTCTTATGGGAACACCTACCATCTGGGGCCGGCCCCACTGACATCACTAGTGATGTCAGTGGGAGTGCTTTTGGCTCTGATAGAGCCAAAAGCACTCCAGGGCTTGCGGCAGCGAGACCCTACCGCAGGGTCTTGTCGCAAGCCTGATGGTCGCAATGGTCTTGACCATCGCGACCATCATTTTGGCCGCTCGCTATAGCTGTGGGTGGTCACCCACAGCTATGCGAGCGGCCAGGAGGACGCTCCAAAAAGGAGCAGGGACGGCCCTGATTCAGAGCGAGCGCTCTGAATCAGGGCCACTGTCTGCAATTGAATGTTATTCCCCTTGATTGGGCCATGGAAGCAGCCATATATGTAACATGAGCAATCCCCATGTCCTCATACTCTAATGAGTCATTTAAAGCATATAAGAGTCAACTGCAATGTACATATATATAGTACCAGCTGTATACATACAGCATGTAACTGTAGTGCAAATACTAGTCAATCAGTTGTAGCCAAAAGAAGGTACTGTATCTCATTGGCTCCCTGCACTGGGCAACAATATTTCCTGCAAGATTACCAACTGCTCATCTTTCTTTGCATAAGCAAATCCCAGTGAGGATGCACTGCTCCAACGTTCTATTTTTGTACTTGAGAGCGCTTAAAATGAAATATACTTTCTTTGCCAGAAATTCTTTAACCAAAAATAACATATTTGAGCTGTGGTTGTAAGGTTATTGATGTGAAGAAAATGATTGTATGTTATGGCCACTAGGATACAAACTCAAAGGATGAATCATCAAAAATATATGAGAAATAATCTTATTCTGTTTAATAATAGAGGGTATGAAGTTATTAAAATACATGAATGACAAAATTAACACCGGTCAATAGTGTCTGATTTTTAGTGTGTGCGCTGTGTATAGTGAACAAGTATAGTGTCTTTAGGCACTCAATGTGGCAAATATATGTAGTATATGTAGTGTTTTCAGTTATTACTGCTGCTCCAGAATGTATTAATGGGCAGACCAAGGAGAAATCTGAGAATTTTCTAGCGGTGCCTTTGGCTTCTGTTGATAACGTTACAGCAATAGATGAAGCAAGACGGGCACTTACTATGGGGTCTATTTACTAAGCAGTGTTAGGAGACAGTGAAAAGTGATAAGGTGCCAGCCAATCAGCTCCCAACTGTCCTCTCACAGGCTGTGTTTGAAAAATGACAGTTGGGAGCTGATTGGCTGGCACCTTATCACTTTCTTATCACTTTTCACTCTGTCTCCTAACACTTCTTAGTAAATAAACCCCTGAGTTTTTTGTCGCTTGTCCAGTAGTGCTATGGTTACTTACCAGTCCTGCAACTTCTGGATGTCCTTGCACATGTGCTGACCACTCACAATGAGATCTTGCAAGATCTCATGCATGTGCAACTTGACCACACAGGAGACATTCCCTATTGCATCAGCACTCTGTACAGGCAGGATAGAGACTGTAACACCTCTCTGGTGACTTTCTTTTTAATCCATTTCAGCGATAAAACATCCTGTATCACTGCAATAAATGGCAATGCAGGATGTCTCTTAGCGCAGTGATAAGGGGCATGTTAATACATTGTCCCTTCTATATTCACAGTAAGCTACCAGTTATGTTTCTGGATTTTGTTTTTATTTTTTACAGGTGGTGGTGGACTACAAGTGCCAGCAGGCCCTTAATGTCCGGGCATGCTGGCATTTGTGATTTGATATATCCATCTCAAAAACAGCAGTATTTCCTTAAGTACTTTAAGAGGCATATCTGTGGATGTCCCCAAGTTTCAATAGGTCACATGTCCATAGAGGTGTTCCACACGTAACTCTGCACACTCTAACTACTGTTTGCCCCAGTGTCACTTTTCCAAACATAAGAGGCCACAAGTCTAAGATACGTTGAAATCTAGATGCAGACGCATTTTTGTAGCCTGCATTATATACAGTGGCGTAACTAGGGTATTTGGAGCCCAGGGCAAATTTGAAAAGGGAGCCCCCCTGATGGGCGCGCGCGGCGAAAAAATGGGCGTGGCCACTTAAAAATGGGGCGTGTCAACATAACACACCCCTTTATTTTCACACTGAACATTCCTATCCATATGCACCTTAACCCCAGTAGTACCCCTTATACAGTACCCCCAGTATGGAGTTGTGGTCCCTCTTATGCAGGCCCATAGTAGTGCCCCTTATACAGTATCCCCAGTAGTGGTCCCCCCAATGCAGTGTGCCCAGTAGCGGTATCCCCTTATGCAGTGCCCTTTATATGGTGCCCCCAGTAGTAGTCCCCCCTATGCAGTGCCTGTATATAGTACCCCCAGCAGTAGTCCCCCCTATCCAGTGCCCCCTGTAGTGGCCCTTCCTATTATTGACCCCAGTAGTGGTCACCCGAGTGCAGTGCCTCTACTAGTAGGCCCCTTTTATAATGCCCCCAGTGGTAGTTCCCCCCCCAAGTAGTAGTCCCCAGTAGAGGTTCCCCCTCCCGATTAAGTGCCCCCAGTAGTAGCCCCCCCCCCAGTAGAGGTTCTCCCAATAATGGTGCCCCCACCCCCAGTAGAGGTCCTCCCAGTAGTAGCCACCCCCCCTCCCCCGTTCTGCAGATAGGTTAAAAATATATATATATGTATATATATATATATATATATATACATACTTACCTGCTGCTCCGGTCCGTGCCGCCGCTCCCGCCGCCGCCCGCCAGTCCTCCCGGGCTGGCGCGCTCAGCATTATGGGACAGACGTCATGACGTCATGACGTCAGTCCCATTACCCACTGCAGGAGCCGGACGGAAGTCCGGCTCTTGCAGTGGGTGCTGCTGCAGTGAATGAGAGTCTATCTGAATCTCATTGGCTGCTGTTTAACACACGCATCGCCGCCAGCGATGTTATGCACAGCCTGAGCCCGCCTCCTGGCGCTATTGGGCAAGCTCTCAGGGGGAGGGAACGGGCTCAGGTGTGCAGCACAGGACCGGCGCTGGAAGCCTAGCGCCGGTCCTGTGTAAATGTGTAGCGCCGACCGCAATCACTGCGGTCGGCGCTACACTTGTGGCTAACTAGGGCGGGCCGGACCATGGCCGGTGGCGCCCCCCCTCGCCGCCGGTCCCACTGCGCCCAGGGAACGCACCCTGCCCGACCCCCCCTAGTTACGCCACTGATTATATATCCAACTATTAATATGGACAAATATGAACTTCTTGGCCCTAATGTACTGTTATAATCTTTGATTTGCTGATACTGTTGCAATTCTGCTTTAAAGCGCCAATTAGTTTTAAGGCAAGACCAGGAGCCAATGTAATAAAGTCACAGAACATGCAAACTTGCATGTTTATCAGACTCAAATAACTCTCAAGATTTAAACTCTCATTCAGGTGTTTCCTGTTTTGAAAACATAACTCGATCAATGTAATAGGGGCATATTCAATAGGCTGTGTGAATAGCAAAAAACCTGCACCTGCGAGGGCAGGTGCGGGTTTTTCGTTATTCTTTTAGGTGCGTGGTTTTTTATTAAACACGTGACAGGTTTTTACCCACGCACCTCCTGACCAAGTGTGATTATTCCTAAAATTTGTTGATTTTAGGTTAAATCACCGACACTTGCTCTGACACCCCCGCGACACCTCCCCTGAGGACTAATTAAGCAATTGGAAGTATCCAATTAGCTTAATTAGTCCTTAATTACTTACCTACAGCAGCGCTGTCTTCTTCATCCTGCGTCAGGAGCTGTCTCTTCTGCAACAATGGTGAGTATGTCAGTGTGTGTGGTGTATATAAGTGTGTGTGTGCATGAGTGTGTGTGTGTCCCGGTGTCAGTGCGCCCCCGCAGTGCTAGTGTGGCCCCCCGGAATGGGCGCTGGGAGAACTACATCTCCCAGCAGCCCTTGCTCCTCCCACCAGCCCCTGGGACTCCCAGTAGCCCCCTCTCCAGTAAGAAGAGAGAGGGGAGGCCGCAGGGAGCCACAGAGACTACTGGAGACCCCCGGTAAGGTAAGTGGTGTTTTTATTTTACATTAAAAAATATGCAATCACTGCGGTCGGCGCTACACTTGTGGCTAACTAGGGCGGGCCGGACCGTGGCCGGCGTCGCCCCCCCCGCGCCGCCGGTCCCACGGCGCCCAGGGAACGCACCCTGCCCGACCCCCCTAGTTACAACACTGATTATATATCCAACTATTAATATGGACAAATATGAACTTCTTGGCCCTAATGTACTGTTATAATCTTTGATTTGCTGATACTGTTGCAATTCTGCTTTAAAGCGCCAATTAGTTTTAAGGCAAGTCCAGGGGCCAAATGTAATAGGGTGAGGGAAAACTCTCACATTTTTAAACTCAGCCAATGTAATAAAGTCACAGAACATGCAAACTTGCATGTTTATCAGACTCAAATAACTCTCAAGATTTAAACTCTCATTCAGGTGTTTCCTGTTTTGAAAACATAACTCGATCAATGTAATATGGGCATATTCAATAGGCTGCGTGAACAGCAAAAAACCTGCACCTGCGAGGTTTATCCTGCAGGTGCGGGTTTTTCGTTATTCTTTTAGGTACGTGGTTTTTTATTAAACACGTGACAGGTTTTTTCCCACGCACCTCCTGAGCAAGTGTGATTTTTCCTAAAATTTGTTGATTTTAGGTTAAATCACAGACACTTGCTCTGACACCCCCGCGACACCTCCCCTGAGGACTAATTAAGCAATTGGAAGTATCCAATTAGCTTAATTAGTCCTTAATTACTTACCTACAGCAGCGCTGTCTTCTTCATCCTGCGTCAGGAGCTGTCTCTTCTGCAACAATGGTGAGTATGTCAGTGTGTGTGGTGTATATAAGTGTGTGTGTGCATGAGTGTGTGTGTGTCCCGGTGTCAGTGCGCCCCCGCAGTGCTAGTGTGCCCCCCCCGGAATGGGCGCTGGGAGAACTACATCTCCCAGCAGCCCTTGCTCCTCCCACCAGCCCCTGGGACTCCCAGTAGCCCCCTCTCCAGTAAGAAGAGAGAGGGGAGGCCGCAGGGAGCCACAGAGACTACTGGAGACCCCTGGTAAGGTAAGTGGTGTTTTTATTTTACAGTAAAATCCGGCCACTTGCCGTAGGGGTGATCTGTTGGATTGCCCCATGTATGGTAGCTTAGTCACATCCGTAATAGTTTAAGAACTCTGCGGGGAATGTTTATTTTTTAACCTGTAAATGCTGATACATAATATAATAATATGTTCACATCATTTAGTTAAAACAAGTGTGCACATGATGACCCACATTGTAAGATAGTGAGTAATTAATAGCAATTCTCTATTCATTTCCATCCACCATGGCCAATATTTATGGTAATAATTATAACTTGAACCAATCCATCCAGCATACTCATTAGCATTACTCAAGGGAACAAAAGAATAACGTCTAAATTCATTCCCACTGTAGCAAAGAATTGCAGAGAGGTTTCCACTGGGAAATCATAAGTGATTTCAGTATTAAACTAAAAAAACAGTTTTCATTCCAAGAGCTCTCAGCATCTATCTTCATTTGTCCAAATACTTTTATTCACTTAAAAATTCATAAGAACAGCTAAATGGACCTAAGAGCACATTTTAAGAAAAATCAGAAATTGATACATTGATTCTCTGGGAACATGTATCTTTATATGCATGTCCTCTTTAGTGCAATAAGCCACTTGTATTATGCTTTCAGATTTGATATATATTGCTTGTCCGGCCAAGGAACATAGGACCTCATTCAGAGTCTCTCGCTAGCGCTGTACACTCGCAAACGATCCGATGATTTGCGTACGCGCATGCTTTGTTTTGCGCGTGCGCGAACTACTCTGTGCGATCGCAGGCCGCTTGCTCGCCCAGCAAAGATAGCCCAGTGAAATGAGTGACAGGAGAGACCGTTTGTGGGTGGTAACAGGGGCAGGACACTAATAACGGGGGAGTGCAGATGCGAACGCAGGCGTGCCTGAGTGTTTCAACGCCATTTTTAGAGGCGTGCATAATTAACACATAGCGTCATAGTACACGTCACATGCTTGTTTTTTACACTGAAGTCCTCGCAGTGCTTGCCGTAGGGTAAGGCAACCACAAGCGCTTCCGATTGTCCTCGATGTACCAATGTTTTAATACACTTCCTGGAGATGACATGTGCTGGTGGGCGGCTCTGCCTGTGCGATTGGGCGTACACTGGCCGCTCGCTAAAACATGGTGGGCGTGCTTATGCCTTGGCAAGCGATTGCTTCCCGTGGCGTCACTTTGACAAATTTGCATACACTGGGGGCGAGCGATCGCATCTAGCGAGAGAATCTGAATGAGGTCCATAGCTAAAGGCATTCTGTAGAAGAGGGTAATGGTGATTGAGAAGCAAATATGCAGTGCGCCGGAGCCCGACGTTTACTTACCGTGTCTGGCAGCGCTGGGTTGCGTGTTCTGTGGTGGGCCTGCCGCATATGGTTGGTTCTTGGCGCTCGCGACAGTGATGCCAGCTGCCTCCTAGGGATGGCCATCGACCATCGATGATTCATAATAATCTATGGTTTACTTTATGGCCAATGTCGAATGCTTTTACTATCGATGGGGGGAGAACCAGATGGTTTCTTTCCATTGATGGCAGAGCATAACCAAATGTTTTTTATTTTTTTACAAGGTGCCAGGACACGGAGCATAGCTTCACCCCATGACACCCGCAAAGCCCCGTCCCCATGTTCTGATTATCCCACGGGCCAGTCAGTCATATTACAGGGATGACTATCGCTTAGTGAAACCATCAGTGGTCAACCATTGCATAGATTGTTACCATTGATGGCCGCTTGCTATATCATCATCGATATAACCACACCGATGGCCATCCCTACTGCCTCCTCTACCGGGTGATTGTCTCCTCTTCTCAGCGGCTGGCTTCTCAACGGCCATGTCCAGAGTGCAGCAGATAAAATTTAAAGGGGCAGGCGCGCCAAAGCATGATGTCACGCTTGTCACCAAATTTGAAAAGTTACCCTATAAAAGGAGGCTCCAGACACTCCCCTTTTGCCAGAGAATTAGGCTCACTACCTAGCTCCAGCAGTTCAAACTTTGTGCTCCTGTGTATCATGTTAACCCATTCCTGACCTTGACTATTCCTTGTGAGTCCATTTAACCCCTGGCACTGCACTAGGTGAATTATGGTTTCACCTTGGCTTTTCCACTTTGTCTTATCCCCTTGTACACTTCGGTGTTCAGCTCAGATCCAGCTCCTGTGTCCGCCAGCCCTATACTTGGCAACCTGGGCAGTGGGCCTCAACCTGCGTGTCGGGTGCAGCGAAGCCCAAGCCTCCTGGGTATCCCTGGTGATAACTACCAAAACGTTAGACTCCGCGCCTTTGTTCCGGTATTAGCCAATCTCATTGAATGGGTAGCATTCACTTATTTATCCGTGAGATGGAACACCTAGATCGAGTTGAGAGGGAAGAGAACAAACATGCTCAAATAATGCAGTGTCTGCAAACACTCATGCAGCGCATTGATGCAATACAGCCTCTTCAGGCTCAGTCTGCACCTCTCCCAGCTGCAGGAGCTTCGTCATCGCTACAGATCCTTAATCCAGCAAATTTGATGGGGACTACAAAAGCTGCTGGGGTTTCCTGAACCAGTGCTGTTAGGAACGGCTAATAAATGAGGATCTCAAGTTCCTCCCGAGCGTGTTTCCTATTTTCTTCAAATGGACCCCTAATCAAAAAGATACCTTCATCAAAAGGTATCTTTTATTTTCCCTGTAACATGTCTTTATTCATAGGACATCATATAACACGCCCAATGGTGTAACACCCACCCAATAATAAGCAGCTACGTTCATCAAAAGGTATCTTTAAATGGAAACATCAACCAGGCCATAGACTTGAGGCATACTTTCCATAAAGAGGTCCAATTCCAATAATAAAAAAGGATTTTTTATTTATTCGCAACTTGCGATAAAAGCCAAAGGTTGAAAACATTTTCTTTTAAAATTAGACATATACAATACATAGTCATAAAAACATGCCCAAAAAAATTGTCGTTTATGATTTGTTCTCCTGTACTCCAAAGAAACCATGAACATATTCCTCTCACCACTCATATCCCGGGAAATAGGAATGGTATATGGAACAGTCCTCCGGTAGTAGTAATGCCAATGGTAGGTATTGGTAGAGACAAATCTAGGGGTTCTTATCCATCATCAAATCACCGTGTTTCGGAATGTTTCCTTCCTCAGGGTGTGGAGGTGAACAAGCCATAATGGCTATTTATACCCTAAAACTAAGTCACATGATATCTGACCAATAACAAATCTCGCACCTCTAAAATCACTTAGAGAGCCCTAAATTCTATTTCAAAGAACTCTATCTATAGAGGGGCTTTCCACATATTGTCCTAACCTGATAGAGACAAATACTAAACTGTCATATATATAAAAATTTCATAAAATATCTCAATTGGTAAAACCAAATAAAAGGAGTGGATCCAAAATACACATTTCCATCATGGTGTCTAAGTGGATATGTCTATAATAAGATAGCTAGTTCATAATAAAAGTCTGGTTCCTTGTTACTGAATAGTCGTTTCTCCCATCCAGCTCTCCAATCAGAGGTACATTCCCATAGTGCAACGTGACCTTCCCCTGCTCCTTTGGATTAAAAGGGTGCCTAAGTGGTTGTCCAGGTGACTGTTCGTATACATGTCTCGAGTGCATATCACTACCTTATTGTTGGTATTCCGGAAGTTGCGCTCAAATCACTTCTGGTATTTGAACCGGAAGTGTAGAGACGTAACCTGGAATGCAAGTGTCACTGATGGGCTTGGCTATAATCAGAACAGTCCCCATAAAAAATAAAAAGTGACATCAGTACAATAATAAGTTCAAATTATATAAATTACATTAACTATAAGGTTAGTAACTTATACACCTTATCGAATATGGCTGGTAAAGATCAAAGGAAACAAATATTTATATATATATATATATATATATATATAGCAGTAGGATGAGTAAATACATTATTAGAGCATCAGATAAATATTCGAGGGCATCAGTGTAGGATTCTACCCTCCAATGGGATGGTTACACACATTACATATTATAAATCAAATGAACAGTAAAAATACGATAATTCAAAATCAACATTGAGTCCAGTGTTCTCCCCAGAAAATATTTCCAGCCGGGTGGCATCAAGAAGTAGCCGGGTGGGGGCCTTCACATATTAAAAGGTTTTAAATCCTGACCTTATAATGATTTAAACTTGAAATAATTTATATATTAATTCTCCTCTTCTTCTTAGAGGCACAGATACAGGCTCCACTTGCTGGCACCAAATAATTTATTTTTGATACAGCCATCAGATACAGGTCCCACTTGCAGGCTACACAGAATGTATTTTTTATACAGCCCTCAGATACTGGCCCCACTTGCAGGCTATACAGAATATATTTTTTATACAGCTCCACAGATACTGGCCCCACTTTCAGACTCCCAAATACTGTCCCCACTTGCAGTCTCCCAAATACTGTCCCCACAGATTTTTTTCAGCTCCTACACAGAGAGAGTGGATGCAGGTCTACTCTCTTTAATCAGTTCAGGCAATTGTTCCTGCCTGAACAGTGCGCCCGTGCTTTTAAACAGGGGGAGGGATCTTTGCCCTCCAGCCTGACACCACCCCTGCACTGTGATGGACAACTTCCCCCTGCCCCAATACCACATCCCCTGCCCGACACTCTCCCCTGCCCCAATGCTGCATCCCCTGCCCGGCACCTCCCCGCCCCCCAATGTGAACTGAACCTCACTGATATCGAATGTGAGTTCTTTGTTAACCTCATTGTTATTCATATAAGCACATAATTCATCCAAGGAGGGACGATCAACCCCCCATATGAATAACATGTCGTCTATATAACGACTCCAGGACACCAGACTGGCACAAAGCTCATGGACAAACCACACATGTTGGTCCTCCCAGTGAGCCATGAATAAGTTTGCAGAGATTGGTGCCAGTCTGGTGCCCATTGCAGTACCTGTCAATTTTAAATAAAATCGTCATTGAATCAAAAAAATTATTATGGAGGATAAGTTAAATACCCTCTAATACAATTTTTTTCTTATGCTGACATATCTGTATGATCCAAAAGTTTTGACTGCTTTCAAACCTAAATCATGTTTAATGATCATGTATAATGATTTAATAGTCCGCTGTCACAAGTAAAAAATTGGGGGCCATACCATTTCTGTCAATGAGTTAATAACTGAAATGGTATATTTCATGTAAGAAGGGGTGGCTTTGAATAAAGCCTGTTATATAAAGTCAATAAACTGAGAGAGATTTGATAGACAGGAATCTGAGCCGACACGAAGGCTTATCCCTATTTTTGTGTATCTTTGGCAAGATATATTTGCCGGTATGGAGGGGTTTTCAAAAATCATAAGTAAGGATCAACAATCATGAGTAAGGATCAATAATATAAATGAAATAGTGACAAAATAAACAATAGCATCCCATTCATTACTAGGTTTACGGACCAGTATAAACAGGTGGTATATATTGTGAAAAAGCATTGGGGGATTCTTAGTAGAGATCCACAAATAAAAACTCATATATAGAAGGTACCTAGGTTTGTATATAGAAAGGCAAAATCCTTAAGGATAATGTAGTGAAAAGTGTGATTTCCATCCCTAAAACGCCAGGGATCATTCTGTCAGATGGCTTCTATAGGTGCGGCATGTGTCTTATGTGCCACACATGTAAAAGCATAGAGAATAACATAAAGGAATATAAATTCTGCCAAACGATTAGGGTGTATAAAATTAAGGACTAAGGCCCTCATTCAGAGCTGTACGCTCTGAGCAGAGCGCACGCTCTGAATGAGGGCTGCCCTCCTATAAAATGGAGCGTCCTCCTGGACGCTCGTATAGCTGTGGGTCACCACCCACAGCCTATACGAGCGTGCAGTTTGATGGCCGCGATGGTATTGACCATCGCGACCATCGAAACTGCGAGCCGGAGCCTGCGGTTGAGGTTTTCAACCGCAAGCTCCGGAGTGATTTTGGCTCTATCAGAGCCAAAATCACTCCCACTGACATCACTAGTGATGTCGGTGGGCCGGCTTCTGACGGTAGGCGTTCCCTTAGGAACGCCCCCGTCAGGGAGGCACGCCCCCGGCATGCCCACCAAAGGGGACATGCTGTCAATCAACATCGACAACACACCCCCTTTGATCAGACACAACGAGCGAAGGACTTTCCTTCGCTCGTCGCGTCTGGCGCATGCGCACGACAGAGCTCCCTCTGTCATGCGCATGCTCAGTGTAGAACATCGACCCACTTGCGAGTGGACAGCCGCTCGCGAGTGGGTCTGAATCAGGGCCTAAGTTTCGTGCCGTTTAAAATATTGCGTATACCTCTTGGAATGTTCCTGCAAGGCCCAGTATGTGGGGAGAACTATGCACATGCTGAAAACACAGCTAGCTTAATGTAAAAAAAGGAATGGAAACTCACAATGTGTCATTACATTGTCAAAGTCAGATTTATATTAAATACAAAAATAATGTCTTATATCCAAAATATTATAACTAGCCTAGTATTACAGATTTAAAATTTAATAGTCGATAACTGACTTGCAATATAGATATGTATACATATCCATAAGGTATCAATTAGTGTATTTTATGTATTGAATATGTTCTTCTATGTGATAGCTTATAGAGGCTATCAAAGGGTAGCCTGTCAAAGTCAGATTTATATTAAATACCTAAATAGCCTAGTATTACAAATTTTAAATGAAATAAATAATTATAGCTTAGCCAGTAACCCCCAAGGAGATATAAATCAATGTTTGCTGACCCAGGTTGGAACAAACAACAATGGTCATAAAATGTGCAATTTCTATTCATCGATCTTTTCCTGTGTTTGGTGAACAAACAAGCATGTAAATGTGACTCCTTAGCTGACCCACATTGGACAATGGATGAACTAGTTTATGACTGCCCCAGGTCTGTTACAGCTGAGATTGTGATTTTTTAATTATATGTATATGTACACACCTGAGCACACGAATGCCAAAATCCATTGTGTTATGAGATATGTTAGAAACAGGTTTTCCCTGCCTAATTGTTAAGCTATGTTCACACAGTGAAACAAATGCATTTGCTAAAGAAACATAAAATATATATGTTATATCTAATTAATATATTTCTTTAGGATATATGTATATATATATTTTGACAAAAATTACGATTAGTGATGTTTTATTCCTGACTATGTTTTTAAAATATTCCTAAAAGAGATATTTAACTTTGCAAGTGATACCAGCAAGCTGCAATAACAATCCTCCCTCTTGTGGCCGTGAGAGATTGGTTTAATTAGCCACACAGTAATCTGCTAACGTAGTTATATCCAAATGCATTTTGAGGCATTTCTTGTAAAACTAATCTTTCCTTTATCTTACTATTTGGTAATTTCAGTATATATGTGCATATATATATATATATATATATATATATATATATATATATATAGAAGTGGACATTTATATTATATGTCCATTGTATTATATATATCCCAGTGTTTGTTGCTCACACCATACATATAATTCAGAGATAAAATCACACATTAATATCATGTATGGTGTAAAAATTTGCAGAATTATGTTAGCAATAATCCAGTGTTTGCAAATAGATTATCGCACATTGTGGAAAAAAGATATTAGCAATGCCGGATGTAGGTTTAAATATAGTTTATAACAATAGGTTGATTTGAACTAATTATTGGAGGGAATCCAGTGGTGAATTCTGGTAACAACACCCTGAGCCTAGGCACCACCCACTGCTTGAATCAGCCAATGACCCCCAGTGAGCTGGAGATGTTCCGCCCCCGGACCAATGGAAAGCAGATACAGCTTGAAATTATACACACCCATAATTTTACTGTATAAATTAGGCTCCTCGGATCCAGAGTAGTAGCTAGCTGTATTTCTACCAGTCATCTGGTGACGACTGAGCTCTGGATTCCAGGGGGGGCGCATGCGAACGTAAGTTATACTGGTATTGTAACTCTGACTCTTTCTTGAAACTGTATTGTGCCACTATAATACTTGTAATACTAATGTTATATATTCTTACAATATAATATTTACTTTTGTACATTGGACCACAGAAATTGGTGTGTGTTTTCATTTGCTTTCACATAAACTTATTATGCTTAGATATTTACTACACTGTCATTTACATTATAATTTGATATGAAGATAGCAACTATTATGCATACTGTTAGTGTTACAGTAAGGGAAGGTATTGAGTATGCATCACACGTTGTGTACACCGTGCATTCACATTTGCGAATCGCGTCTACATGGCGTGCACTGTGTGTGCGTCAACAGACGTAGTGTGAGGTTAAATAGGATTTCCATAACATTTCAAAAATACTCATCAATGTAACATTTACCATTGATGAGCTTCTGTGGGATAAAAGTCATTAAATCTAATTGGAGAAAAGATAATAGGGAGGAGCGATTATCAAAAACTAAGATGAGGACCATATATGAACTGAGAACCCTTCATCCCAAGGGACTCAATGTTGATTTTGAGGCCAAGTGGTTCTTATGAATTATCGTATTTTTACTGTTCATTTAATTTATAATATGTAATGTGTGTAACCGTCCTACTGGAGGGTAAAATCCCACACTGATACCCTCAAATATTTATCTGATGCTCTAATAATGTATTTACTCATCCTACTGCTATTAGATATAGAATGGAGAATAGGACCAAATATTGGTTTCCTTTGATCTTTACCAGCCATTTTTGATAGTGTGATATAAGGTGTATAAGTTACTAACCTTATAGTAAATGTAATTTATATAATTTGAACTTATTATTGTACTGATGTCACTTTTTATTTTTTATGGGGACTGATCCTATTATAACCAAGCCCATCAGCGTTCCAGGCTACATCTCTACACTTCTGGTTTGCGGGTCAAATACCGGAAGTTATTCGAGTGCAATTTCCGGAATACCAACAATAAGGAAGTGATATGCACTCAATACAAGTATACTAGTGGTCGTCTGGACAACCACTTAGGCACCATTTTGAGATAATGGAGCAGGGGTAGTTCACATTGCACTATGGCAGTAGTTCTCAAACTCGGTCCTCAGGACCCCACACAGGTCACATTTCCAGGTCACTCAGCAGGTGCACAGGTGTATTCATTACTAACTGATGCATTTTAAAAGATCCACAGGTGAAGCTAATTATTTCAATTGTGATGAGACCTGGAAAACATGCACTGTGTAGGGTCCTGAGGACCGAGTTTGAGAACCTGTGCACTATGGGAAAGTACCGCTGATTGGAGAGCTGTATGGGAGAGACGACTATTCAGTAACAAGGAACCAGACTTTTATTATGAACTGGCTATCTTATTATATACATATCCCCTTAGACACCATGATGGAAATGTGTAGTTTGGATCCACTCCTTTTATTTTGTTTTACCAATTGAGATATTTTATGAAATTTTTATATATATGACAGTTTAGTATTTGTCTCTATCAGGTGAGGACAATGGACCTCATTCAGAGTCGGTCGTTGCGGCCGCACGGTCGTACGCCACCGATATTCGCTATACTGCGCATGTGTAAAGTTCGCAATGCGCGTGCGCAAACTAGCCGCTACGATCAGAAATTTCTCTCTCCTTGAACACAGCCAGGTCGGTAGTTTGAGTGACAGATGGAGGCGTTTGTGGGTGGTAACAGGGGAAGGTGCTTGAAAACGGGGGAGTGGAGATCCAAAAGCAGGCATGCCTCATTATGCGAATGGCGTTTTATGGGAGAGCATACGGATTATGGGAGTGCATAATTAACAAAGTAGCGTCATGGCACATGTGACATGGGAGGTTTTTACACTGACATGATCGTAGAGCTTAAGAGAGGGTATGGTCAACCTTAAGCTCTACGACCAGTTCCGATGGTTCCCAATGGTCTCGATTAATCCTTATATGCCCGGAGATGATGTGCAATGCATACGAGAAGGGGGCGTATTTTTTGTCTTCCGACCGCTTCCTCCCCCTGGTCGGCCAACTACCGATCCGAACTTAGGGACGCAACTTGCGAGGGAATCATTTGAATATCCGGCCCCTTTTCCCGTACGACCGCTTTGACCGACTCTGAATGAGGTCCAATATGTGGAAAGCCCCTCTATAGATTGAGTTCTTTGAAATATAATTTAGGGTTCTCTAAGTGATATTAGAGGTGCAAGATTTTTTATTGGTCGGATATCACATGATTTAGGTTTAGCGTAGAAATAGCCATTATGACTTGTTCACCTCCATACCCTGAGGAAGGAAACATTATGAAATGCTTCGGTGATTTGGTGATGAATAAGAACCCCTGAATTTGTGTGTACTGATTAGGGGTGTGCACCGGCCACTTTTCGTGTTTTGTGTTTTTGTTTTGGATCTGGATCTTTCTTCGTGTTTTGGATCAGGATTGGTTTTGCCAAAACCACCCTTCCGTGTTTTGGGTTCTGGGTTTTGTGTTTTGGATCTGTATTTTTTTTTTAAAAAAAGCATAAAAACAGCTAAAATCACAGAATTTGTGTGTTTTTCTGCTCCTATGCTATTATTAACCTCAATAAACTTAATTTCCACTCATTTCCAGTCTATACTGAACACCTCACACCTCACAATAGTGTTTTTATATCCAAAAGGTTGCACCGAGGTAGCTGGATGACTATGCTAAGAGATACGAGTGGGCGGCACAAACACGTGGTCCATCTAGGAGTGACACTGCAGTGGCAGACATATATACATACATACAGTACATATGTACATACAGTACAAAATTCAAAGAAAAAAAAGAGGTGCAAGATGGAATTGTCCTTGGGCCCTCCCACCCACCCTTATGTTGTATAAACAGGACATGCACACTTTAACAAACCAAACATTTCAGCGCCAGGGTCTGCCACACGACTGTGGCTGAAATGATTGGTTCGTTTGGGCCCCCACAAAACAAGCTGGCAATTAATCTGTCCCTGCACAAACTGGCTCTACAGAGGCAAGATGTCATCCTCATCCTCCTCATCCACCGATTCCTCACCCTCTTCAGTGTTCTGTACATCCTCATCCTCACAGGGTATTAATTCGTCCCCGCTGGAATCCACAACCACAGGTCCCTCTGTACGTTCTGGAGGCTGTTCTCCCTGGAAGAGTTGATAATTCATTTTATGAACATCATCTTCTCCACATTTTGTGGAAGCAACCTCCTACGCCTTTCGCTGACAAGGTTCCCGGCTGCACTAAACAATCTTTCGGAGTACACACTGGAGGGGGGGCAACTCAGGTAAAATAGAGCCAGTTTGTACAGGGACCTCCAAATTGCTTCTTTTTCCTGCCAGTACAGGTACGGACTGTCTGACATGCCTACTTGGATGCTGTCACCGATGTAATCCTTTAACAGACAGACACACGCTTGTCGCTGCTGCTTTAAGGATGCAGGTGCGGCTACAGCCCACACATTTCACAAATACCGGAAAAAAAAGAAGAATTTTTTTATTGTTTGTGGAGCGCACTTTGAGGGTTACACCACCCTTTAACAGACAGACGCACGCTTGTCGCTGCTGCTTTAAGGATGCAGGTGCGGCTACAGCCCACACATTTCACAAATACCGAAAAAAAAAGAAGAATTTTTTTATTGTTTGTGGAGCGCATTTTGAGGGTTACACCACCCTTTAACAGACAGACGCAAGCTTGTCGCTGCTGCTTTAAGGATGCAGGTGTGGCTACAGCCCACACATTTCACAAAGACAGAAAAAAAAGATGAATATTTTTATTGTTTGTGGAGCACACTTTGAGGGTGTCACCACCCTTTAACAGACAGAAGCACGCTTGTCGCTGCTGCTTTAAGGATGCAGGTGTGGCTACAGCCCACACATTTCACAAAGACAGAAAAAAAAATAATATTTTTATTGTTTGTGGAGCGCACTTTGAGGGTTACACCACCCTTTAACAGACAGACGCACGCTTGTTGCTGCTGCTTTGAGGACAGTATCATATGCAGTGACAGTAGACTTGTCAGAAATTGTTGGCACGTCCTTCAGTCCGGACCAGATGTCCAAACCGGTACTTGACTTATGACACAGGCGCACGCTTGGCGCTGCTACTGTGTTGATGCACGTGCGGCTACATCGCACTCAAGTCACAAACACATAAAAAAAATATTTTATTTTTTTTTGGAGCACTTTGAGGGTTACACCACCCTTTAACAGACAGACGCACGCTTGTCGCTGCTGCTTTAAGGATGCAGGTGCGGCTACAGCCCACACATTTCACAAAGACAGAAAAAAAAAGAATATTTTTATTGTTTGTGGAGCGCACTTTGAGGGTTACACCACCCTTTAACAGACAGATGCATGCTTGTTGCTACTGCTTTGAGGACAGTATCATATGCAGTGACAGTAGACTTGTCAGAAATTGTTGGCACGTCCTTCAGTCCGGACCAGATGTCCAAACCGGCCCTTGACTTATGACACAGGCGCACGCTTGGCGCTGCTACTGTGTTGATGCACGTGCGGCTACATCGCACACAAGTCACAAACACATAAAAAAAATATTTTTTTATTTTTTGGAGCACTTTGAGGGTTACACCACCCTTTAACAGACAGACGCACGCTTGTCGCTGCTGCTTTAAGGATGCAGGTGCGGCTACAGCCCACACATTTCACAAAGAGAAAAAAAAAGAAGAATTTTTTTATTGTTTGTGGAGCGCACTTTGAGGGTTACACCACCCTTTAACAGACAGACGCACGCTTGTCGCTGCTGCTTTGAGGATGCAGGTGGAATCTAGACGGGATTTGGAACCGGGGACACACTACCTCCATCAATTGTCTAAATCCCACTGCACTAATGGCGGATACCGGACGCACGTCTAACACCAACAGTCAAGGCCTCAGTTATACGTTTTGCTTCAGGATGACTGCTGTCGTACTTCATCCTCATCGCTAGGGACTGTTGGAGGGTCAATTGTTTAGTAAAAGTAGTGGTGTTCCTACTTCCTCTCTGGGATGATGAACAACTCCCAGCAGCAGCAACAGCACTAGGAGGAAGTGGTTCTTGATCTTTCCCTATTTTATTTTTATCGGAGAAAGTTTGGTCCTCCATTTATGTTATATTGATATATACGTGCGACTAAGGCGCACACAAACACAGAAAATATTTTTTTATTTTTGCTGGAGAGTAGTGCACTTTGTGGGTTACACCACCCTTTAAGAAATGAGCCAGCTGGCTCTTTACTTATGGGACACAGGCGCATGCTTGGCGCTGCTCCTTTGTTGATGCACGTGCAGCCACAGTGCACACAATTCACAAACACAGAAAATATTTTTTTATTTGGTTTGGAGTGTACTTTGGGGATTACAGCACCCTTTAATGGTCAAGCCAGCCGGCCCTTTACTTATGACACAGGCGCACGCTTGGCACTACTTTGTTGATGCACGTGCGGCTACTGCGCACACAATTCACAAACACAGAAAATATTTTTTTATTTGGTTTGGAGTGTACTTTGGGGGTTACAGCACCCTTTAACGGTCAAGCCAGCCGGCCCTTTACTTATGACACAGGCGCACGCTTGGCACTACTTTGTTGATGCACGTGCGGCTACTGCGCACACAATTCACAAACACAGAAAATATTTTTTTATTTGGTTTGGAGTGTACTTTGGCGGTTACAGCACCCTTTAACGGTCAAGCCAGCCGGCCCTTTACTTATGACACAGGCGCACGCTTGGCACTACTTTGTTGATGCACGTGCGGCTACTGCGCATACAATTCACAAACACAGAAAAAAAATTTTTATTTGGTTTGGAGTGTACTTTGGGGGTTACAGCACCCTTTAACAGTCAAGCCAGCCGGCCCTTTACTTATGACACAGGCGCACGCTTGGCACTACTTTGTTGATGCACGTGCGGCTACTGCGCACACAATTCACAAACACAGAAAATATTTTTTTATTTGGTTTGGAGTGTACTTTGGGGGTTACAGCACCCTTTACCGGTCAAGCCAGCCGGCCCTTTACTTATGACACAGGCGCACGCTTGGCACTACTTTGTTGATGCACGTGCGGCTATTGCGCACACAATTCACAAACACAGAAAATATTTTTTTATTTGGTTTGGAGTGTACTTTGGGGGTTACAGCACCCTTTAACGGTCAAGCCAGCCGGCCCTTTACTTATGACACAGGCGCACGCTTGGCACTACTTTGTTGATGCACGTGCGGCTACTGCGCACACAATTCACAAACACAGAAAATATTTTTTTATTTGGTTTGGAGTGTACTTTGGCGGTTACAGCACCCTTTAACGGTCAAGCCAGCCGGCCCTTTACTTATGACACAGGCGCACGCTTGGCACTACTTTGTTGATGCACGTGCGGCTACTGCGCATACAATTCACAAACACAGAAAAAAAAATTTTATTTGGTTTGGAGTGTACTTTGGGGGTTACAGCACCCTTTAACAGTCATGCCAGCCGGCCCTTTACTTATGACACAGGCGCACGCTTGGCACTACTTTGTTGATGCACGTGCGGCTACTGCGCACACAATTCACAAACACAGAAAATATTTTTTTATTTGGTTTGGAGTGTACTTTGGCGGTTACAGCACCCTTTAACGGTCAAGCCAGCCGGCCCTTTACTTATGACACAGGCGCACGCTTGGCACTACTTTGTTGATGCACGTGCGGCTACTGCGCATACAATTCACAAACACAGAAAAAAAATTTTTATTTGGTTTGGAGTGTACTTTGGGGGTTACAGCACCCTTTAACAGGCAAGCCAGCCGGCCCTTTACTTATGACACAGGCGCACGCTTGGCACTACTTTGTTGATGCACGTGCGGCTACTGCGCACACAATTCACAAACACAGAAAATATTTTTTTATTTGGTTTGGAGTGTACTTTGGGGGTTACAGCACCCTTTACCGGTCAAGCCAGCCGGCCCTTTACTTATGACACAGGCGCACGCTTGGCACTACTTTGTTGATGCACGTGCGGCTACTGCGCACACAATTCACAAACACAGAAAATATTTTTTTATTTGGTTTGGAGTGTACTTTGGGGGTTACAGCACCCTTTAACGGTCAAGCCAGCCGGCCCTTTACTTATGACACAGGCGCACGCTTGGCACTACTTTGTTGATGCACGTGCGGCTACTGCGCACACAATTCACAAACACAGAAAATATTTTTTTATTTGGTTTGGAGTGTACTTTGGCGGTTACAGCACCCTTTAACGGTCAAGCCAGCCGGCCCTTTACTTATGACACAGGCGCACGCTTGGCACTACTTTGTTGATGCACGTGCGGCTACTGCTCATACAATTCACAAACACAGAAAAAAATTTTTTATTTGGTTTGGAGTGTACTTTGGGGGTTACAGCACCCTTTAACAGTCATGCCAGCCGGCCCTTTACTTATGACACAGGCGCACGCTTGGCACTACTTTGTTGATGCACGTGCGGCTACTGCGCACACAATTCACAAACACAGAAAATATTTTTTTATTTGGTTTGGAGTGTACTTTGGGGGTTACAGCACCCTTTACCGGTCAAGCCAGCCGGCCCTTTACTTATGACACAGGCGCACGCTTGGCACTACTTTGTTGATGCACGTGCGGCTACTGCGCACACAATTCACAAACACAGAAAATATTTTTTTATTTGGTTTGGAGTGTACTTTGGGGGTTACAGCACCCTTTAACGGTCAAGCCAGCCGGCCCTTTACTTATGACACAGGCGCACGCTTGGCACTACTTTGTTGATGCACGTGCGGCTACTGCGCACACAATTCACAAACACAGAAAATATTTTTTTATTTGGTTTGGAGTGTACTTTGGGGGTTACAGCACCCTTTAACGGTCAAGCCAGCCGGCCCTTTACTTATGACACAGGCGCACGCTTGGCACTACTTTGTTGATGCACGTGCGGCTACTGCGCACACAGTTCACAAACACAGAAAAAATATTTATTTTTTTGCACTTGGGGGGAGTACCCCTGACAGACAGAGCACCCCCTGGACAACACTACAGCACCCCTTTAGGACTGGGACACTGCACAGGACTTTGGAGTGGACACAGCCCCTATGGACAACTGACTGCACAACACAGTCCAGCCAGCCCCTATGGACTTTGAAGTAGTGGACACAGCCCCTATTGACAACAGCAGCACAGCACAACACAGCCAGCCCCTATGGACTTTGAAGTAGTGGACACAGCCCCTATGGACAACAGCAGCACAGCGCAGCATAGCACAGCACAACACTACTCTGCACTACACTACACTACACAGCCCAGCCAGCCCTAACTCCCACCCTCACTCTTCACTGTCCACAGCTGAGTGAGAAAATGGCGCCGACACGGGTACCTTATATAGGATCCAAAACCCTTGAGACCCGGAAGGCGGGATGATGACGTTTTGCCTCGATTTCAGATCCGAGTCAGGTGGGAAAAGTCGAGCCTGACTCGGATCGGCCTCGGATCTGGGGGGCTCGGCGGGGTTTGGAATTCAGAAATCCGAACCCGCTCACCCCTAGTACTGATAGCTACCATTGACAACTACCAGAGGACTTCCATATCCCATTCCTATTTCTGGGATATGAGTGGTGAGAGGAATATGTTTATGGTTTCTTTGGAGTAGAGGAGAACAAATCATAAATCATCTATTAGAGCCGGAAGCTCACCACTGACATCATGAATGAAACGGGAACGCCTCCATTTGTGTAGCCACGCCCCCACCCCCCCTACAAAACGGGGCGAGCTGTCGATCACCATCGACAGCCGCCCCTTTTGTAGTGAGTCCCAGAGCAAGAGAATTTCTCTCTCGCTCCAGGGCTTTCGTGTGCGCAGGTCCTCAACATCGACCCACTTGCGAGCGCACAGGAGCATGGATCTGAATGAGACCCTCAGTCCATGGGGGAGTACGCTGTGCAGTTTGGAACTTTCGCTTTAGAGCTTGGCTGGAATAATGAAGCACTGGTTGCTGCATTCAGGCAGGGATTGTGTGAGTGAGCAAAAGACAAGATGGCATCCAGAGACTTCATCATCCCTGGATGAGTTAATCTCCGTGTGCATAAAGGTGTCTATGTGTCTCTCTGTCACAGGGAGAGAGCTCAAGAACAGGAGTAGTGATGATGCTTCAGCTTCAAGTTGGCCCCTCAGTTCACAGCCCCTGTTGCATCTATAGAACCCATGCAGGTAGGGAAGTCACGCCTTCCTGCTGAAGAGAGAGATAGGTGGTTTAAAAAGAAGTTGTGTCTGTATTGCTGGGAACTGGACCATCTGCTTGTTAGTTGTCCCAAGCATCCGGGAAATGAGAGGACCTAATATATCATGGAATGGTCAGATTAGGTACAGTTCAATACACCCCAAAAAGGAGTAATCAGCCTCAGTTTACTATTGAGGTGTCATTACTTTTGGGAAAAAAAACACAGAACCACTGGAGGCCTTCATTGATTCTGGTGCAAATGGTAATTTAATTACTGTCAAAAAGGTCAGAGAATACTGGATTCCTTGTGAACCTCTGCAGACCCCTCTCTGCATAATTGGTGTAGATGGGAACAAAATTCCTAAGGGTACTGTTCATTACCAAACCCAGTATGTCACCATGCAGGTGTGCTCTCCATAAGAAGTTGATCTCCTTCTACATGCTTCCATCCAGGGCCATCTCTTCCATTGGGCTTGTTGGGCAGTTGCCCAAGGGCCCAAAGCTTGTAGGGGCCCGGTAAATTTCTGAGATTTTTATAAGCCGGCCGCCAGTGCACTGTATTCTGATATAACCCCCCCCCCCCCCCAGTCTCTCTGCATG
The DNA here is from genome assembly GCA_031769625.1 of Taudactylus pleione. Taxonomy (NCBI): domain Eukaryota; kingdom Metazoa; phylum Chordata; class Amphibia; order Anura; family Myobatrachidae; genus Taudactylus; species Taudactylus pleione. The sequence continues at coordinate 940,796 of JAUIMM010001269.1, forward strand.
TGTGGGAGGTATGATGGGCATGCAGGAGGGTTTAATTTTATTGACCATTTACATTTTTTTCCAGTGAATGGGTGGGTAGGGCCCCATTGCATTGCTTTGCCCAGGGCCCACACTGCTGTTAAGACAACCCTGCTTCCATCAGCTGAGAGTCCTATTATTTTGGGTCCCATGGATACGTCAACATGTCCCCATCTTAGATTGGAGCAAGCCCCAAATCCGGTCCTGGTGGAGTTCAGTGTAATCAGAAATGCTTGCTGACAATCATTCCACCATATTAGCTAATTCACCATCACTAACAGCTGCTGTATGCATATCCAGGAAACTCCTTACTGCACTCCCTGCTTGGACATTGCAAGTATTTCCCTATCTGTGTGCTGCTCTTATTGATTGCTCTTGTTGTTCAAAACACTTCTGACTGGATCGGCTCTGTACATTGTAATTTTTTCCTTCATACTACAGAAAATATTGTTTGTATTCCCCTTTTTCATTTCATCACATATATCCACTTTAATCATTATTTTAATAACTAATTCCTGTACCCACTACTCACACACTTCTCTTTATATTTCACTTTTGGAGCTGCGCTCATACATTAGCAGCATTGTTCTTTTACCTGTATTTTTGTACATTTAACTACTTTTATCCACACTGTCTCTACATCACACAGCCTCCACTCAGGTTTTCATCTCGCTTATTACCTCGTCCACAGCATGTACACCCTTTCTTCTAACACCCCCTCATTCAGTGCCCACATAATCCTCTGCTTACCTACTTTATCCATCGTTATCCTCCCCCTCTTGTCTCCTCCACTTGCTGTTCCCCCTTTTTTCTCTCATCAGTCTGCTTTCCAACACTCTGCTTCTTCCCCCCACCTTTCCTGTTCCTCCACTCTCAGCCACCTCCCTCCATGGCCTTGCTACCCCACCACTAAGCCCCATTCCCACCTGGTTCTGCCTGTCACCTCCAGGGCTGCCAAGATAAATTCTGGGCCAGGTTACAGCAACATCCTGTGGGACTACAGCATGTTGGGCATGGCTGCACCCCTTTGTGAGTGGGTCTAGCATGTGAGAAGCACCAACTCACAGGAGCATGGCATAGCACCCAGCGGCTGGGACTAAAGTATTCACTATTAGGATGGCAGGGCAGTTCCATAACAGCTGCATTTTTAGCTGGATGTATTTAGACGCTAACATGTAACATAAAAATTAAAGTGCAACTACTTTATTTTGTACATTTCTCATGTAAATAACACATAAGCAAAATCTATTTTTTGTCATAGAGATAGATGAACGAAGGACTTCATTTTGACATAACATAAGGTCATCTTATACACACACATTCCGCAGCATATATCCTAACCCACTGCTCCATGCTCTCTCCCATCTGTGTCGCCCCTGTCTGTCTGCCCCTCCCCTTTAGAATGTAAGCTCTCGCAAGCAGAGTCCTCGTCCCTCACGTGCTTCTCCTACCCCTACTTATACTATCATTTACTTCGTTCTAACTCCCCATTTGACACCTAACACTTGGGTGTTGATGCCCTGCTGCTTCTGTTATGAAGCTATATTTATAAACCATGTCCTTGTCCTGCATTGTTTTGTATTACTATTAACTGTTTTTCTTGTGTGTTCATTGATGTACTGTGTAAGGCGCTGCAGAACCTTTGTGGTGCCTTATAAATAAAGAATAATAATAATAATAGAGCTGTTCAGAGAACCACCATCTCTCAAGATGATTCCTTGCTTCTTATCGATCTTCCCAAGACGTGTTCAACAAGAAAGCCGCTGAAACACGTCCAGCTCATCGGTAGTGGGACTGCCCTATCGACCTTCTACCTGGGAAGGTTCCTCTTCGAGGAAGGGCCTTGAATCTGTAACTCCCAAATAGCCAGGTGATATCTGAGTACTGTATATTGAAGAAAACCTTGAACGGGGGTTCATTAGAGAACCCAAGTCACCGGCAGGAGCTGGCCTCTTTTTTGTCCCCTATAAAAGGAGATTCCAGCCACTCCCCAGAGTATTAGGCTTATTACCTACTGTACCTACAAATTTTTTAAATTCATGCTCCTGTGTATCCTGTTAACCAATTCCTGACCATGACTATTCCTTGTGACCTGTCCATTTAACCCCTGGTACTGCACTTGGAGAATTCTGGTTTGACCTTGGCTTTTCCATGACCTGATTTTATCTTATCCCCTGGCACACTTCGGTGCAAGGCTCAGATCCAGCTCCTGTGTCTGCTAGCCCTGTACTCGGGAACCTGGGCAGAGGGTCGCAACCTGCGTGTCGGGTGCAGCGAAGCCCAAACCTACTTTCAGGGGTCCCTGGTGAAAACCACTGGAACATTAGACTCAGCACCTCTGTTCCAGGTATTAGCCAATAGCATCCACGTATCCATCCATGAGTTGTGACACAAAGCCCTTAAAGTTGTAGGATGTAAGAGTTTTTCTTTCCTGTTCTATATAGCATATTAGTGTCAAGGGGATGTGACAATAATGTGACCTGTAATTTATTTTTCTTACAGCTGAAAATGTTGTCTTATTTTATACCACATCAGTACTAAGTACTAATGGCTGCCAAACATGTCAGTGTCCAAACTCTTATTCCAAAATGATGATTTTGGGCTTTCAAATTCGGGTGGCTAATGTATGACTTTTTAAAAAATATATTATTTATAAAGAGAAAGGCAGCTAATAAACATTATCAATGCATAACAATACAGCAGGACAGAAGATCCTAACAGGGGCAGCTACTCATCAAGTTATCTTGTAGGTCACCAATCAATTTTTTGAATTAAGTAACATAAAAGAAAGAGAAGGGGAAAAAGAAGCGGAAAAGCAAGTGCGGTATGGCAAAGAGCATGGAGGGTAAAGATGGGAACATAAGGGGTTAGAGGAGGAGGGGGATAACTGGTCCTCAGATGTTGGTGGTCATATAAAAATGAGGTACGCGCCTAAGGTGCCCAGACTTTGAGAAATTATATTAGCGAGTTATGGAGGAGGTATGGAGTCCCTATATCTCCATTTATAATGTCGACATTCGCAATGTCGACACCAGAAGGATGACATTGATGATATCGACATATCAAAATGTCAATACCACCTGCAAAATGATGACATAACAGAATGTCAACATAAGAAATGTTGACATTGTAATAATGTCGACCTCTCTATTAGGCTTAGGTTTAGCGTTAGGGCTAGCTTTATGGAGAGAATGACACAAAAAACACATTGTTGATATTACACCAGTGTTGACATTACATCAGTGTTGACAAGCTAAATGTCGACATGGTCAATGTTACCAAATTCTACTTTGTTAGTTGTTTTACCTTGCTGTTCCCTATATCCTTTTTCGTAGAGCTATTTCTTCATAAGCAGTGGCTGAATGTATAAGACACAAGCGCACAACAGCAATTTGTACAGTTTTGCTGTGAATGCTCAGCATAAGAGTTTATGGGCACTACAAAAAACCCTGGGGTGTATCTGTATAATAAGTGCAGGGTGTGCGGTGCAGCCATAGACTAAACTTACCTTTACACCTGTGCAGGCACAGAAATCACTGTGAAAATTGCATCTGTGCCCTTTTCCCTAAGATCTGCACGTGCAGAGTAGAGAAATAACCGGGCAAATAGTGCCAGTGTTATTATCCCAAATATCTGCATATGTGCAGTAGAGAAATCAGTGGGAGAGAGGAGTCGCAGCCATTTTCCCAGAGATCTGTGCATGCGCAGTAGAGAGACCATCGGGAAAATGGCGGCAGTGTTATTTTCCCACAGATCTACGTCAGTGTAGTAGACTCTTGCACAGTACCAGAATGTCCTCGGTGTCCCTGAATAAACCGTCCTTGAATATACCTCTGTTTTTTTTACGTTTGGGATATAAAATAATGACCTCATTCAGATAGATATGTTTTCCTGTAATAAATGTAGTATTACTGTAATTAATTGCTTTTATTAGTTCATGATAGTTCCTTGCTAAATCCTAATCCTAGCAAAGTGTTTGAACATTGCACAGCTGCTGTCTGCTGATGGGTGCTCATCTTGTGAACATGTGCAGCAGGACTCTGTATAAATCTGAAATAATATATTTGGATAGAATCAGATTGACCCTTTTCACTCAAGAAAGGATTGCTTGTGTAAATCAGCATGGTTCCACCTAGCACATCTGTGCAGCCTTATTGCGTTGTACTTTCCAAAAACTGAAAATCACACAAACTCACATATGAGCGACATAAAAGCCAAACTCAGCTAAGTGGAAAACCTTACAATTCTAACAATTTACACCGTGACAGGTTAACACGTGTTAATATTAATATGGGTGGATGGGTAATTATCTTCTTATTACTGTACTACATCAAATATTAATTCTAATTTATATTTAGAATTTCTGAAGTTTTTCCTAATATTTTTCCTAAACAAACATTTTCTACATTTCTAACGAATAAAATAGCAGCTTTACCACATTTATTTTAACTAAAGGAACTTTATATTGTCTGCATATAAAAAAGAAAACAACAAAGAGAGTAGAAATGGCTACCTGCCATCGATGGTCAGGAAACATCGATGGTTTGGTACCAAATGTCAATGGTTTTTCCATCAGTGGCCGGGGCACGATGGTTTACAATTTGGTTCTTTTCTCCTTTGCACAAACACTGCCACTGACTTCTACCAATTGAGCATGCAGTGTTGTGCACCATCGATGGTTCAATCATCAATGGTTTTTCGACAACCATTGAGGGTGGTAACTTTGACGGACAAGCCTAGGCTAAAGCATGTACTAGCCATGTGGTGCAATCGGGTACACATGCAACAGTAAGATATGTGCTTGAATGCGCCAAATGACAATTTTACTTGCCAACATAAAATTCTCCTGCTTCTTACATAAGGTGTTGCCTACTTAACAATAAGCCTATACCAGATGATGTTGGTGCATTTTCATGAGACTGTTCAGTATGAGACAGTGGATACGAATCGTTCCCACCCAAGGTTGCCCAGCCATTAACTAGACAATTGGGAGAAACAATTAGAAGTAATATATTGCCAGAAAGCAATGGGAGATAGAATTTGTGGAAACCAGAGTGAGTAGAGTAATATTTTCCAAAAGGAAAATTAATCCCTGGCCATGTATCAAATGTATATTAACTGGTTGGCTCTGGTAGAATTCATGATTCTGCAGAGTGTGCGTCACATCTCCTGTGAATTGTGGATAATGCACAAAGATATCACTGGCCAGTAAAGTGATATTTACAATTCTGAAACCTTCCATCCTGGTGACAAAACACTGAATATTAAAATTTTAGATATTTGAAACACCTCAACACTAAAAGTTTTGCTAATGAAATTATAGGTTATTTTTAAGGCTTGTTCATATCATAGTGTAGTGGAAGGTTTTAGATGACAAATGCAGTTTATACACACAGAGACACATTATAAGGCCGAAAAGTGACTTAGGGCCTGATGCACAGGTGGACTCAGTGACGTTTGCGCAGTTGTCCGATGTTGTCTGGACTGTGCATGTGTCTGAGTCGTACGGCTCATGCATCACAATGGTTAATGCCGGTGGACATAGAGAAAAGACAGTTTTAGTGGGTAATCCTGGGTGGGGGTGGCTAGCTAGACGCAGGCATGTTGCGGGCGTGTCTGGCTAGCATTTGCATCTTTTTTTCAGTTGCACTGGTACCGGCGGCCAAGTATCAATGGACATTTTGAGCAACCATAGAGCTGCCCTGATGTCCGAGGGTACGACCGATTTTGCGACTTATTACACTGCGGATTTCATTCACAGCTGGTGGGTGTCTCTGTGCCTATTTCAGAGATGTACATAAACCCTTATTTTTACACAAATCTCTGATGTTTTTAGATCTGCGCATATGCAGTTCTGGGTCTGCGATGTTGCTCGCAGTGCCCCAAATGCCGCAGCATGTTTGACATGCTGCTGGTATTTGGGCATGGCGATGTGGTGGTGGCACTAAGTGTTCCAGAAAAACGGGAATGTTAGCCTCATTTTCTTGGCGTGCTGCAGCCAGTGGCTACTTCCTTGGGTGCGGCATCACTGACCCCAGCAGATAAGATTTTCCAGGACATCCTGAGGAAACTGAAGGTTACTTAGATGTACGATGGTCACACAGCATACCTGCCGACTAAGGGCAGCCAGGTCGAGCGCTGCAGGGGGCGTGACGGTGACAATGGTGGGCGGTGCGGGGGCATGGTGGTGGCAATGGTGGGCGATGCAGGGTTGTGGCAGTGTAATCACATCATTGCGGACCATACACCCGCTATACAAAGCAGAGAGTACTGGCATTATAAAGCAGGGGGTAGGGCTGCAATGACATAATATTCAGCGCAAATCGCGTCAATTGCCCCTTCCTCCGGACAGCCCACTTTCGTGACGGCAGCATCGGATCAGGGAAGCAGACAGTGGGTGTCATTTTACTTAAGACGCCTTTCGGCTTTTGCATATTTTTGCTCAGCACTGAGGGCCTGATTCAGACCCGCTCGCAAGCACTATGCGCTCGCAAGCGGGTTGATGATGGCCCAGTGTGCATGCATGGCGTGTGCACTGCATGTGTGCGAGCCCCGGATCAAGCGCAAAAAGCACTCGCTCCGGCGCTCGCACCCAAAAGGGGTAGCTGTCGATGTTGATTGACAGCTGTCCCGTTTGGAAGGCGGGGAGGGGGGGTGGCTGAGCAAATGGAAGCGTTTCTGCAGGAACGCCTGCCATTTGTGGGTGGCCCTACTGACATCACTAGTGAACTGGGGCTTGTGGCAACGAGACCCTACCGCAAGGGTCTCGTCGCAAGCCCGATGGTTGCGATGGTCTTGACCATCGCGACCATAATCATGGCCGCTCGCATAAGCTGTGGGTGGTAACCCACAGCTATGCGAGCAGCCAAGAGGCTGCAAAACAAAAAAAACATGCCCTGATTCAGAGCGAGCGCTCGCTTTTTGCGAGTGGCTCTGAATCAGGCCATGTGTAGAGATGGTACATTTATACCATGCTCCAAGCTTTTTAAGGCAGAGCAACTAATTGAAAGTTTTTATTGCATTAGTGGAATGTAGAAAATAGATCGTTAGGTTAGAAGCAGAAAATGACAGGTCAGGGCTGTAAGAGGAATGGAGGTAAACACGGCTGCATGTTGCAGGCTCAGGGTCCCTGGTTAGGGGAAGGTGCATGCTAGTAAAATCTATTCTGTTGGTGGTAGTGCAGCTCTAAGGGAACCCTGCTTTGAACCTCTACATTACAACTGCTTAAGATCTGTGAGAAAGAAAAACAGCGCCATCTTGTGACTGTAACATTTTCATCCTAGTTGCAAAGTTGGCAAGGCATACTGAGAATCAGGTGCACAGCATATACTTACTGCTTAGCTGTAATCTTACTTTATCAATTTAATGTTCTTATATGACAGGTTGAACAGAGTCCTGCTGCGAAGCACAAATCTATGATTTAAAATTTTCAGAGTGGATTGTACCAAAGCTGGGTTTTTAAATCCAGGGCCGGATGTTCTCACTATATAGAGTTACAGGTTATAATATGTCTTACTGTGCACCTGCTTCCAATGTAAAAAGTGTCGATAGAAAGTTTAATGGGATGTATCAAGTTCTACTTTCATGCTACACAATTGTTTCCTTTTAATCTATATCTGCACTACAGGACAATATGGGTTACTATACTCAACAGCCACAGACTGATAACTAGTCATTCCTTGTAGTATAGATTCCTTTTAATGTAAATGTAACCAAAGTATAACATAGTATGATAGCATCCTGATTGTACAGTATATACACATTGGGCCTGATTGTGAGTCACACGCAATACCTATGTTCACAGACCGATAATCTGCTACTGCACATAAGCGATAAACCCTAAAAACGTATACGGCACGTGCATTACACTGGGTGTACACAAAGAGGCGCTGTTATGATTGATACAGACAATGCATTGGAAATCTGCTGGGATTACCTGGGTGGTGACTGGGAGGTGGCTATTCAGATGCACGGAGATGGTCTGTTTTAAGGGCGTGTTATGGGTGTGTCGCAGGCATGTCACTGAAGTGACTGCATTCACAGGGCCTGAATCAGGGTTTTACACTATTGCACAAGATACAGACTCAGATCACTCTACGTGACCACCTTCAGGTTACTCAGGGTGGCGGTAGTTTTACTAAAGCCAGTAAAGCTGTGTACAAGGATGCAGCCACTGGCTTCAGCACGCCCAGAATACGGGGCCATCACCCCCCCCATTTTCTGTGAGGCTGCGTGACACCAGCCCCACTCCGCCACAAAACGACTTCTGGGCACTGTGAACGACCTTGTAGAAGGAGAACTGCACATGCGCAGTACAGAGCCTGCACATATCTTCTAACATCGGAGTTGTTCGGCGACTGTCGGGTTTAGGTACTGCACCGAGAGGTATTACAGCTTCTATGAATGCAAAGTGGGCATCCTACCATTGCACAGTCATATGGAGGCCAGAAGAAAGGCTGATACTAGCACCAGCACAGGGCCGGCCCCAGGGGCCAGAGTACCCTGTGCAGGCCCGGTACATAGCGCCCTGCAATCGGCATACCATAGGCCACTCCCCCTAAGTGATGTTATTTGGAGGCTGGGGATAAAGCCCAGCCCTCCGTCATCGGCTGGGCTTTTCCAAGCTGATGTGCGCTGCATCCATTCACACTCCGGGGGTCCGGCACCACCGCACAGCTGTGGCGGTGGGGGTCCCCAACCTCCCGATTTGACCACCCGCGGGCCACTTTGAAATCTGGATTTAAGGGAGGAGTGCGCCCTCTATGGGTGGCGCCACTGTGTGACCGCACTGGTTTAACACCCCTAGAGCCGGCCCGGCATCAGCATATAGTCGCAGACCCGACTACAGCAAAGAGACTCAGTCAGCCCCCATATACTTTTTTATTATAATTTGCCATATACAGATGTGTCCACATACATCTATCCTCCGTGCGATATAAGTCGCGTTACACATAACATGTGAGTGCTGCAAGCATCTTTTTGTGTGACTTTCTCCCTTAAATGCATCTTATTCTGCATCTTGTGTTGATTAAAATGGTATGCGGCATGATTATATTCTGTGTGCGATTGTGACTATGTCTGCATGTGAAAAAGCTACGTTACAGGGTCAGTGGCTGTGGTTACAGGGTCAGTGGCTGTGGTTACAGTCAGTGGCTGTGGTTACAGTCAGCAGCTGTGGTTACACTGTAATGTAGCATTTTGCATGCAGATACAGCCTCAGTCACACACAGAATATAAGCATGCTACATATCATTTTAATGATATCCTATACTCATATCCCATAGTCATGCCCCATACTGGGATAGGAGTATACAACACCTTTCCTTCTCACCTAAATTGAATATTTACTCTAATTTGTCTCCATGAAGTAACAGTATTTGACATAGAGGACACATATTATCAAGCTTTTTGTTTTCTGTATCATCAGCAAAGTATACAACTGTTATTATATATATTTTGTAACCACATGCATATTGCATAGATTATGTTAATGAGTATGTAAAAGTATCTATAAACACTACGTTCATGCAGCCTCTGTGCTGCTAAAATTATTACAAAAGACTTTAGATTTCTTGCACTGTGGAAATCATTGACAGATATTAACATATTAAGTATATTGCAATTTTCTTATTGATGCCGCTTCTTTGCTGAACTATTTGCTAATGACTACAAACTGAAAATGTCCACTTTACTTTTCTTATTGTTACACAAATATATGTAACAAGTTTCTTCCCCCAAACATTTGTCTACATACAGTCCCAGTGCTGTCTTTGATGCATATATTATTCTTGTATTAGAGGTTCCATTTTTTGAGGAATAATCTATTTGGATTCCTGATTATATAATATCCAGGATTAATCCATTGTGTGCCGTAAATATTTAACTTTTTGCACATACACTCAGGGAATCTCACTCTACAAGGTCCTTTAAAAATTAAATAAAAATAAATTTATTAAGACCTGAAAAACTATTCTAGTTCTTCTCTTTTTAACTAAAATATATTGTTGTTTTGGGGACTTAAAAACTTTTGCTGCATCTTATTTTAATGTACCCTAAAAACAGCTATGTATTAAAAATCTAAACATAACACATTTTTTTATTGTACTAACTGTGCCCCCAAAAAAGAGTTATTTTCCTTTTTTTTCTCTGTATCTAGCAGATAATTACCTGTTTTGTTTTTTTTGTTTTTTAAACTAGTACTTTACTCCTGGGGAGCACCACCAACATTCAAGATCATTCTAGCAATTTATATTTGTCTATAGTTGGTTTCAAGATATCCACATAATTACTATAAATCCTGTGCAGAAATCTCACACCACCCCCGTACATATACAAATAGGATATTGTATCATATCAAAATAGTCATACGTTACAAACATAAATATTAGCAATTCAACTTCAGTTTTTGTTTAACTCTATTATAATTTAAAATTTACAACCAAACATGTGACTCAGGGAGAAAGAAAACAAAACAGAGAAAGGAGAGGATAAAGTAAAATACAATAAAAAAAGGCTGAGAAAAAAGTGTGAGCTTGTGGTTTCCCAGGTCTCAAGTTAGATCTCACACCCATTTAAATATTATGGAAATCATGTAAAATAAATAGTGGGGTGTTCTAAATTGTGGTTTGGAGAAACCGCAAGCTTAATGTGCAGTTTGCAAATCTTGTGATTTAATTATTGCAAATCAGCACATGAAATAGCACAGAAAAAATATTTGGTTTCAAAAGTCATCTGCAGTTTGGAGACCTTGCTAGTGTACAAGTGTACAGTCTCTCCTATTTATCAAAGAGCATGGTAAACAACCATTGAATATTTTTAAAAAAATTTAAAATGTGGCTGTGACAGGAAAGCTGGTTCAAAACACTTGCTGTGTTCGCTTTCTCCATTGTAGCAATTAATACAAAATAAAAAAGGTGCCCCCTCTCTTACAGTAATTAAACAGCCCGGCCTGTTCAACAGTGGATTCTCAGTCCAGTAGATGGGAGGTTTAGAAAATGGTCTGGCCCCTGAACCTATAACTATTGCATGCTGATGCTTATATAACTAAAAACGTAACCATGCACAGTGTGGGGCTGGGCCGGGGGGCAGGGTGCCATCTGCGCCTCGGGCCGGTACGATTTTACTGTTATAGGGCCGCCAGTTGCGTTAGGCACCCGGGAGCAGTGGCGGATCCATTGGGGGATGTATCTGACACTTTTTATAATCCTAAACAGAGAGCAGCATCAGCGGGGCACTGAAGTGGCCTACAGTGGCATTGACAGCGATACTAATAATGAGTCTGGCTGACTCATGCTGCCGGCCTGCCGGTCACGGGCTGTAATTTAAGGTGCGTACACACGGGATGATCTGTACCACCAACGATATGAAAGATATCTTTGAAAGATATCTTTCAAAGATCTCTTTCAAAGAGATCTTTGAAAGATATCTTTCAGTGAGTCATCCTGCCACATCTCTGAAAATGCAAAGTTGACGGTATCGTCCAGATTGGCCTGAATGCACGGACGATCATAGATATCGTTATCGTTTAAGCGGGAACGCGCATCGTAGGTCGTTCACTGCATAAAAATGAACGATATGAACAATATATCGTTAAACGATATCGTTATCGTTCATATCGTAATGATATATCTGTCCGTGTGTATGCACCTTAAGCAGCAGGAGGAGGCGGTCCGGACGTAGCAGAGGAAGGTGACCCGTCCTGTTTCCTCCCATCCGCTTAAGCTCCTCCTCCCTGACGCAGCTAATTGCCGGGGCTCCGACGTCACAGTCTAGTGACCGGCCCCGGCGCGAAAAGGTTCAGAGGGGCCATGAGATTATCAAGACCTCAGCGAAGCGTCCCCAAGCCGAAATTGACTGCTGCGGCCACCCCTCTGTAACCATAGTTACCTAGGAGGAGCAGGTGGAGGCGAGGGTAAAAGTAACTGGGCACAAGCAGCAACATAGAATAGAAACCCAGCGCCAGTGAATAGAGGGATCAAACAATAGTTCAGCAGTCAAATAAGGTTATGTCAAGTTTAATAAATAGGATAGATCAAGAAGAAGACTGCGCTCTAAAGTCTATACCGGGACATCAGTATCAACACATATATTTGAAATATAAGTTTAATATAATAAGGCTAAATAGCCAAAAACATAAAAAATGACATAAACTGTATACATGCAAAAGAGTTGATCAGACTCACAATATTAAAAAACAGTAGATGAAAAATACACAAATATCGCAATATCAAACTGTATTAGATGTATAACTAAATATAGAAACACTGATAATGGTAATATTAGAGACCCAGGAGATCCTAAGGGAACAATAAAAAGGAGTCTCGTATAAATACAATATGACCAGATGATGATAGCCGACCTTCAATAAAAAGTCTCGTGTATAGCCTCAATACAAGGAGTAAATCAAAAATATAATAGGCATCTCTTCTCCTCAATGCACCTTGTCAGTAATTAACACTGCATATAATGGCGGCTGAATTAAAACTCACTTGTAGTTGGAATACCAGCATTCGGCTCTCTCCAAAATATAGAACATAGCCCTATAGATATATCGATAGACGTAGATTAGTGTATCTGAAGCCGTGGGCGACAAGGATAATTTACATGTAATGAGCCAGGTAAGGGCCGTCAGTGTTAAATGATGCGACTGACAGCCTACTCCAGATTGCACTACACCAGCTCAAAACAGTCAATCAATAGCCGGGGCACTGTGAAATAGAGTCTGTAAACAATGATGTTCACCTGTGTGTGGTGCGCCAGATGACAGCTGTCTCAGCGCGGCGGCAGCACGAACGATAACAGAAGGTGCTTTCCCTCCGGCTTTGGATGACGGCCAGGTGTTACCGTCTCAGCAAGATAGCGGCACAGGCAATATTGGAGAGATGTATGTCCCTGCGGCTCAAAAAGCAGGTGAAGTCTCTGCTCCTTAATACAATGGAAATCCCAATGCAGCGGAGGTTAGTCAGGGCAGCAGCTGCCGGCGGCACCGGCAGTAGTGGAAAGATGAACGTCCCTGCTGCTCAGATAACAGGTGCAGTCACAGTATCTCTGAGTAGTAGAAATCCCGATGAACCAAAGGTTGGTCGGGGCAGCATCCACCGGCTTGTTGGTTTAGGGGAATGCAAATGGTCGATATATATGTAGGGTCTCCAGGCTCCTATGGGGAACGACAGCAACATGCAGCATTGCCCACTCCGAACATCAATTGCAGCAGTAACACAGGGCCAGGCATCTACTACACTCCCCACCCATGAGACAGAAGAAGTAGAAGAGAGGACCCTGAGTGACACTGCCTGCATCATCAGTGACAGTCAGCTATGTGTGGTAGGTGACAGTGTATTTTTACCTACCTACCTCTTTCTCTATCTCCCCACCCCCCATGGATTAAGCACACATATGTTGAGTGCACTCCTGCTGTTGGCCATTTGACCGTGAGTACAGTATATATATATATATATATATATATATATATAGACATTTTGTAATAAATGAAATGGGTGTCGAGATGGTTTCCCTGTTACCCATAATCTAACACTGTAGCCCTTTCACTTTCCTGCATCACCTCTGCCTGTCTGCTCCTGTCTCACTACTGTTCCATCTCTTCCCCCTACAAATCACCTTGACACTCTTGTCCCACCTGCCCCCTTGTCTTCTTCCTCCCCTCACTCTCCTCTCCATCCTTCTGTCAATGTTCCTCCTTTTTCGGTCTCCTCTATTATCCCCTTCTTACCTTCTTTCCCGTCAATCCTATCTCTTCCCTGCCATATCTTTTCCCCCTCTACATATCCACCTTCCTACCTTACACATTTTCCATCTCCTCCCTACTAATCCCTTTCATCCATCCCACACATGCTCCCACCTCCCCACTAGAAATCTACCCTCTTCCCCCCTACACATCCTCTCCCATACACATCTACCCTCCTCCTCCCATACACATCCACCCTTGCCCCTACACATCCTCCCTTGCCCCTACACATCTTCCCCAATACACATCTACCCTCTTCCCCCCTACATATCTACCCTCTCTCTACACATTAACCCCCCTCCCACAATACATCCTCTCCATACACATCTACCCTCCTACACAACTACTCTACCTACACATCTATACACACATCTACCCTCCTCCCCCGTACACATCTACTGTCCTACCCCCTACACATCTTCCCTACCCCACCTAGACATCTAGAGGGAGACACTCATTGGTCTGGACAATTGCATTATTCTTTTTTTTATAGAAAGCCTGGGCCACTTGCTTGTGTTGAACCCAGGCTGAAAGTTGCCGGCCAGCCCCTGACCATGCACGTGGGTGCAAGTACATTCGTGTACCTGTAATGCCACTATAGTGTTCTTTCTCTCATCATAGTCCCAGTGAGAAATTTGCAATCAATAAATTTGACAAAAATTAAATAAAAATTTAAATGCCTTTGAGGCTCCAGTACCCTGTGATGCGTCTGCCCTCTACTCTGCCTTATATGCGGTCCGGGAGATGAGATTACATCACCAGCCCCTTAAATATGTTTTCATGTGGAGCCCAGTGATGCACTGTTCCATCCCTGCATTCACCCTAACTTTTGTAGCTGGGGTAAAGTATACATTTGGACTCTCATGTGTCAATTATTGCCCTTAGGCCAGTGTCTCTAACTTCACCGACCAGTCAATCTAGTCTAAGGGGCATATTTTATTTGCCAAGAGAAGAGCCCATCCTGGCAAAAAGCTGGAAGCAGTGTGATAGCATAAAGATATCACACTGCTTACTTGTTTGGGTCCTTGACGCGCAATGCGTATGCATCACGGCGGGGATGATGGAAATTTTCTAAATAGTAGCCCATGGTCTTTACTATAGGATAACGTCATCTTGAGATTGCATCACCTATCGTTGCTAAGCTTCAGAATGCTTTGCATTCCGGAGCCTGGTAAATCCGACAGCACAGCAGCCCTCATAGAAACCTATGGGGGCAGCATTTGGGGACGAAAATGGAAGGACCGCAGCAGATATCAGAGATGTCTGCTGTGATCCCTCCATAGTACGTCTGGGAGATTCTTAATATTTGTGGGTACCCGTATCCTGCAAATATTTAATGATAAATGGGCCCCTAAGACTTTTTCTGTATTTGTGAAGAGCATAAAAGCATAACGGTGCATGCACACGGTCAGATATGTCAGATGAACGACTGAACGATTTGAAAGATTTTTGCCTGTATTAAAATGAATGGAATCATCAAAATCTGACTGCAAACACATCAGATGTCAAATATCGTTATCTGACAAACGGGAGCGCGCATCGTTCATCTGACAAACATGTCAGATATGAACGATTGAACGATTTTTAAAATCATTATTGTACAGATCTGAAGGAAAATCTGACCATGTGTATGCACCATTAGGCTTAATGCTGTACAATATGTAACATAGGGGTCTATTTACTAAGCAGTGTTAGGAGACAGAGTGAAAAGTGATAAGTATGGCACATTGGCTGGAACCTTATCACTCTTCACTCTGGGCCTGATTCAGACCCGCTCGCGAGCGCTGAGCGCTCGCAAGCGGGTCGATGTTAGCCCAGTGCGCATGCGCGAGACCTGGATAGTGACGGGCAAGCCGTCGCTCCGGGTCTCGCACCAAAGGGGGCGTGCTATCGATGGTGTGTGACGGGGACATGGCTGCCCAGACGGAGGCGTTCCCATGGGAACGCCTACCGTCTGGGGCCGGCCCCACTGACATCACAAGTGATGTCAGTGGGAGTGCTCTCGGCTCTGATAGAGCCGAAAGCACTCCAGGGCTTGCGGCAACGAGACCCTACCACAAGGGTCTCGTCGCAAGCCCGATGGTCGCGATGGTCTTGACCATCACGACCATCTTCATGGCCGCTCGCTATATCTATGGGTGGTCACCCACAGCTATACGAGCGGCCAGGAGGCCGCTCTAAAATTTAAGAAGGACGGCCCTGATTCAGAGCGAGCGCTCTGTCAGAGCGCCCGGCTCTGAATCAGGGCCTCTGTCTCCAAACACTGCTTAGTAAATAGACCCCATAGATTCATACAGTACACCAATAAAAAACTATAGTTGATACTTAGCTATACTCGTATTTCTTGTTCAGTTCCTTGAAAGTTAGGCTATTGGTCACAATTACACTGAACCTATGTAAAGTACCTCTGGCTATATAATACATGTGGTTAAGTATCAAAATACAGTGGCTTGCAAAAGTATTCAACCCCCTAAAAAGTCAGCAGGCAAATTTAGAATTATGAGATTAAAAGCTCTACTTAAAGAGCATACTGGTTTGCACGAAAATACTGTCTGGAACAATCTGTGAAAGCATCATTGCAGTGGCGGATGTTACTTAGGGGCTTTAGGGCTCAGCCCCACCAGTAAAATTCGACACCCCACTGACAGGCTGCCTGGCAGTGACATTTTTTGCTGGAGAAAGGGCTAATCTGCTGCATTCCTTAAGACCTTTGTGGGGATGGCAGTCTGAGTCAATGTAACAAGAGCCATAAAGTATAGCCATTTGCTGCAAGTGACTGTCATCTCAGGATGATGTTAGCAATAGCCGACTTTGGGGACCAGAAGGGTATTAGCTATTCCTGGCATTGGGGACACTGGAAGGATGTCCACCAGGTGAAAACACTATACAGATACACATTGCCGGGGCCAGGAGAAAAGCTTTGGTGAGGACACTTGGTAAATGGTATCAGTACAATGTTATGCCTGAAGCGACATGGTAAGTTGCAACGGAACATTGGGCCTGATTCAGATGTGACCGCTAATGTAATTGCAGCTGAAATCCCATACACAGCTGCTGTGCGGGAATATGCTAATCCACGCAGCCGCCTGGAAATGTATTGAGAAGCCCACCGGAAGCTTCGGAGATCCAAGTAAGTGCGTACAAATACGCAGTGGCAGTCGCAGATCCTTAAATAATCGACCATCTGAGTAAAACTATGTTAGCACAGAACGGCAGAGGGCATTGAGACACTGGCGCCATATTTCTGCATACAGGATCCCAGATGTACAGATTCACACCCTGAAAATGGTCACGACATGCCTGCATTACTGCCGCTGCATCCTGTAACCGCCCCACACAGGATGCAGCGATACATAATGATTATTGCTGCGTAGTATAGACCACCAAATTGGTTCTTCCCACTCTATCCGTGAGAATGGGACTAACCATTTTTCATTCTCATAGGTCCTTATGGACACACAAGTTCTCATTACCCATGCTCTGTAAGATGTTCCAGAGCCCAGCAATGAATTCAGTAAAGTTCCTTTTCTCTCATTTGTGAAATACATATACCTCAAATAGGAGATACAGTGAAATTGGAGCCACCATTAATCAGGAATTGCTAGATCAGTTAGTGAGTGTATGAAATAAGGCTCCTAAAGATCAAAGTCTTCCAAGAGGTTCCAATTCTCACAGGGCTTTTCTCTGTCTTCCAGCATATGGGTCCTGTATGATGTCATTTGGTGCATATAACTCAGAATATGTGCACTGCTTTGATCCTGTAGAAGTGCTGTTTGCAGATAAGATTCTTTTGTATCATCTTTCTCAGTCTCATTGTATGTAATCTGCAGACATTTACTACTGAATTTAAAAACATAACTATAATGGGTACATAATCAGATTTATGGTGTATAGCTGCACCGGTATTAAATATTAATGTGCCATGATGTTAGAGGGCATGGGAAAGGTTGAACAGCAGCTAAATCAGTGATTGCAGTTTAGTACAGGCCTTTTACACAAGGAGCAATAGTAGTTCAGGAGTCACGGAGAAGTACATCTTTTCGGCTATATACTATACCAGGGACAGATTCAGAAATGGATGCAATAGAGTAGTTTACGCAGTTGAGCGATTATCAGTAATATGAGCATGTGTCAAGTTACATTTTCGTTGTGTCTTACAGTGAGTATGTAATGCAAAGTGATTGACAGGCAGGGACCGTTTGTGGGCGATAAGACTCAAACACAGGCATATTGCGACCTTTTTCAGACCGCGTCTCACCTGCAACTGCAAACCCAAATACAGTAAAAATGGCTCCTGCGTCTCAGTTCCCGCTGCCAATCTGCACGACCATAGCGTTACTCAGTGAGCCAATAATCAGCTGATCTGTGACCAACGCTGTGTTTTTGTACGCAGTCGCTTGGATTTGCAATGCGGCCGGTGGGCGTCTAAATACAAATCAAGATGGCAGCAACATTTGCATATTTTCACTAGGGGTGTGCACCGGCCACTTTTCGTGTTTTGTGTTTTGGTTTTGGATCTGGATCTTTCTTCGTGTTTTGGATCTGGATTGGTTTTGCCAAAACCACCCTTGCGTGTTTTGGGTTCTGGGTTTTGTGTTTTGGATCTGTATTTTTTTGAAAAAAAGCATAAAAACAGCTAAAATCACATAATTTGTAGGTTTTTCTGCTCCTATGCTATTATTAACCTCAATAACCTTAATTTCCACTCATTTCCAGTCTATTCTGAATACCTCACACCTCACAATAGTGTTTTTATGTCCAAAAGGTTGCACCGAAGTAGCTGGATGACTATGCTAAGCGACACAAGTGGGCGGCACAAACACGTGACCCATCTAGGCGTGAAACTGCAGTGGCAGACAGGATGGCATTGAAAAACTAGGCCCCAAACTGTACATAATGCAAAGAAAAAAAAGAGGTGCAAGATGGAATTGTCCTTGGGCCCTCCCACCCACCCTTATGTTGTATAAACAGGACATGCACACTTTAACAAACCAATCATTTCAGCGCCAGGGTCTGCCACACAACTGTGGCTGAAATGATTGGTTCGTTTGGGCCCCCACAAAACAAGCTGGCAATTTATCTGTCCCTGCACAAACTGGCTCTACGGAGGCAAGATGTCATCCTCATCCTCCTCATCCACCGATTCCTCACCCTCTTCAGTGTGTACATCCTCATCCTCACAGAGTATTAATTCGTCCCTGCTGGAACCACAGGTCCCTCTGTACGTTCTGGAGGCTGGTCTCCCTGGAAGAGTTGATAATTCATTTTATGAACATCATCTTCTCCACATTTTGTGGAAGCAACCTCCTACGCCTTTCGCTGACAAGGTTCCCGGCTGCACTAAACACTCTTTCGGAGTACACACTGGAGGGGGGGCAACTCAGGTAAAATAGAGCCAGTTTGTACAGGGACCTCCAAATTGCTTCTTTTTCCTGCCAGTACAGGTACGGACTGTCTGACATGCCTACTTGGATGCTGTCACCGATGTAATCCTTTAACAGACAGACGCACGCTTGTCGCTGCTGCTTTGAGGATTCAAGTGCGGCTACAGCCCACACAATTCACAAAGACAGAAAAAAAAAAGAATATTTTTATTGTTTGTGGAGCACACTTTGAGGGTTACACCACCCTTTAACAGACAGACGCACGCTTGTCGCTGCTGCTTTGAGGATGCAAGTGCGGCTACAGCCCACACAATTCACAAAGACAGAAAAAAGAAGAAGAATATTTTAATTGTTTGTGTAGAACACTTTGAGGTGTCACCACCCTTTAACAGACAGACGCACGCTTGTCGCTGCTGCTTTAAGGATGCAGGTGCGGCTACAGCCCACACATTTCACAAAGACCAAAAAAAAAAGAACAATATTTTAATTGTTTGTGTAGAACACTTTGAGGTGTCACCACCCTTTAACAGACAGACGCACGCTTGTCGCTGCTGCTTTAAGGATGCAGGTGCGGCTACAGCCCACACATTTCACAAAGACCAAAAAAAAAAGAACAATATTTTAATTGTTTGTGTAGAACACTTTGAGGTGTCACCACCCTTTAACAGACAGACGCACGCTTGTCGCTGCTGCTTTAAGGATGCAGGTGCGGCTACAGCCCACACAATTCACATAGACAGAAAAAAAAAGAACAATATTTTAATTGTTTGTGTAGCACACTTTGAGGGTGTCACCACCCTTTAACAGACAGACGCACGCTTGTCGCTGCTGCTTTGAGGATGCAAGTGTGGCTACATCGCACACAAGTCACAAACACATTAAAAAATAGTTTTTTATTTTTTGGAACATTTTGAGAGTTACACCACCCTTTAACAGACAGACGCACGCTTGTCGCTGCTGCTTTAAGGATGCAGGTGCGGCTACAGCCCACACATTTCACAAAGACCGAAAAAAAAAGAACAATATTTTAATTGTTTGTGTAGAACACTTTGAGGGTGTCACCACCCTTTAACAGACAGACGCACGCTTGTCGCTGCTGCTTTAAGGATGCAGGTGCGGCTACAGCCCACACAATTCACATAGACAGAAAAAAGAAGAATATTTTTATTGTTTGTGTAGCACACTTTGAGGGTGTCACCACCCTTTAACAGACAGACGCACGCTTGTCGCTGCTGCTTTAAGGATGCAGGTGCGGCTACATCGCACACAAGTCACAAACACATTAAAAAAATAGTTTTTTATTTTTTGGAGCACTTTGAGAGTTACACCACCCTTTAACAGACAGACGCACGCTTGTCGCTGCTGCTTTAAGGATGCAGGTGCGGCTACAGCCCACACATTTCACAAAGACCAAAAAAAAAAGAACAATATTTTAATTGTTAGTGTAGCACACTTTGAGGGTGTCACCACCCTTTAACAGACAGACGCACGCTTGTCGCTGCTGCTTTAAGGATGCAGGTGCGGCTACATCGCACACAAGTCACAAACACATTAAAAAAATAGTTTTTTATTTTTTGGAGCACTTTGAGAGTTACACCACCCTTTAACAGACAGACGCACGCTTGTCGCTGCTGCTTTAAGGATGCAGGTGCGGCTACAGCCCACACATTTCACAAAGACCAAAAAAAAAAGAACAATATTTTAATTGTTAGTGTAGCACACTTTGAGGGTGTCACCACCCTTTAACAGACAGACGCACGCTTGTCGCTGCTGCTTTAAGGATGCAGGTGCGGCTACAGCCCACACAATTCACAAAGACAGAAAAAAAAAGAACAATATTTTAATTGTTTGTGTAGCACACTTTGAGGGTGTCACCACCCTTTAACAGACAGACGCACGCTTGTCGCTGCTGCTTTGAGGATGCAGGTGGAATCTAGACGGGATTTGGAACCGAGGACACACTACCTCCATCAATTGTCTAAATCCCACTGCACTAATGTCGGATACCGGACGCACGTCTAACACCAACATAGCAGTCAAGGCCTCAGTTATACGTTTTGCTTCAGGATGACTGCTGTCGTACTTCATCCTCATCGCTAGGGACTGTTGGAGGGTCAATTGTTTAGTAAAAGTAGTGATGTTCCTACTTCCTCTCTGGGATGATGAACAACTCCCAGCAGCAGCAACAGCACTAGGAGGAAGTGGTTCTTGATCTTTCCCTATTTTATTTTTATCGGAGAAAGTTTGGTCCTCCATTTATGTTATATTGATATATATACGTGCGGCTAAAGCGCACACAAACACAGAAAATATTATTTTATTTTTGCTGGAGAGTAGTGCACTTTGTGGGTTACACCACCCTTTAAGAAATGAGCCAGCCGGCTCTTTACTTATGGGACACAGGCGCACGCTTGGCGCTGCTCCTTTGTTGATGCACGTGCAGCCACAGTGCACACAATTCACAAACACAGAAAATAATTTTTTTTTGGGTTTGGACTGGAGTGTACTTTCGGGGGTTACAGCACCCTTAACGGTCAAGCCAGCCGGCCCTTTACTTATGACACAGGCGCACGCTTGGCACTACTTTGTTGATGCACGTGCGGCTACTGTGCACACAATTCACAAACACAGAAAATAATTTTTTTTTTGGTTTGGACTGGAGTGTACTTTCGGGGGTTACAGCACCCTTAACGGTCAAGCCAGCCGGCCCTTTACTTATGACACAGGCGCACGCTTGGCACTACTTTGTTGATGCACGTGCGGCTACTGCGCACACAATTCACAAACACAGAAAATAATTTTTTTTTTGGTTTGGACTGGAGTGTACTTTCGGGGGTTACAGCACCCTTAACGGTCAAGCCAGCCGGCCCTTTACTTATGACACAGGCGCACGCTTGGCACTACTTTGTTGATGCACGTGCGGCTACTGCGCACACAATTCACAAACACAGAAAATAATTTTTTTTTTGGTTTGGACTGGAGTGTACTTTCGGGGGTTACAGCACCCTTAACGGTCAAGCCAGCCGGCCCTTTACTTATGACACAGGCGCACGCTTGGCACTACTTTGTTGATGCACGTGCGGCTACTGCGCACACAATTCACAAACACAGAAAATAATTTTTTTTTTGGTTTGGACTGGAGTGTACTTTCGGGGGTTACAGCACCCTTAACGGTCAAGCCAGCCGGCCCTTTACTTATGACACAGGCGCACGCTTGGCACTACTTTGTTGATGCACGTGCGGCTACTGCGCACACAATTCACAAACACAGAAAATAATTTTTTTTTTGGTTTGGACTGGAGTGTACTTTCGGGGGTTACAGCACCCTTAACGGTCAAGCCAGCCGGCCCTTTACTTATGACACAGGCGCACGCTTGGCACTACTTTGTTGATGCACGTGCGGCTACTGCGCACACAATTCACAAACACAGAAAATAATTTTTTTTTTGGTTTGGACTGGAGTGTACTTTCGGGGGTTACAGCACCCTTAACGGTCAAGCCAGCCGGCCCTTTACTTATGACACAGGCGCACGCTTGGCACTACTTTGTTGATGCACGTGCGGCTACTGCGCACACAATTCACAAACACAGAAAATATATTATTTTTTTAGCACTTGGGGGGAGCACCCCTGATGGACAGAGCACCCCCTGGACAACACTACAGCACCTCTTTAGGACTGGGACACTGCACAGGACTTTGGAGTGGACACAGCCCCTATGGAGAACTGACTGCACAACACAGTCCAGCCAGCCCCTATGGACTTTGAAGTAGTGGACACAGCCCCTATTAACAACAGCAGCACAGCACAACACAGCCAGCCCCTATGGACTTTGAAGTAGTGGACAACAGCAGCACTACACTACACTACACTACACAGCCCTAACTCCCACCCTCCCTCTTCACTGTCCACAGCCGAGTGAGAAAATGGCGCCGACGTGGGTACCTTATATAGGATCCAAAACCCGCGAGACTCGGAAGGCGGGATGATGACGTTTTGCCTCGATTTCAGATCCGAGTCAGGCGGGAAAAGTCGAGCCTGATTCGGATCGGACTCGGATCGGGGGGGCTCGGGGGGGTTCGGATTTCAGAAATCCGAACCCGCTCACCCCTAATTTTCACACAGCTGATGCAGCTATGGTGGCATTAGTGTACAACAAAGTCATTTTAACAAACAAGGGTGCCTGTGGCTGTAGCATTTGTTTTTCTGCTGGTCCCTTCCCCCACACCAGATTACCTGACAGCTGGTGATGCCAGGTTTACTTGGCTGTCTTCTCGTATATGGCACATGCAATGACTGGCGTTCAACTCTATATGAGTCCCTGCTGTATGTCTTTATGGCAATCATTATTATGTATTATCAGGTTTTGGCTCAATCTTTTATTTGCTTTCACCAAGTTAATCCTTATATCTAAAACAAATCCATTTTTTAGGATAGATCACATTTTAATATTATTTTCCTGGTTATATATGATCTTGTTACCCTTGTTTTATATATACACTATGTAGACACAGGGGCGTATTAAGAGAGAAGGGGGCCCGTGTTCAATCCCCTTCCTGGGCCCCCTCTTCTCTCCCCGGCTGCCGTCAGCGAACTGACACCAGTGGTAGACTCCGGGCACTAGAGTGTGCCCAGAGTATACAGAGCATGTGCAAAATACCAAGAAAATGGCCGCAGTGGCCATTTTCCTGGCGTTTTCTGTAGCGCTACTCCGTGGGACAGTATTGGTGCAGGGTGTGTGGTGCAGGCCCCCCCGGACCCAGGGGTCCATGTGCACCGCACACCCTGCACCCATTATAAATACGCCCCTGTGTAGACAAAAGTGATTGGACACCCCCCACTCAAGTGAACTGGTCCCATACATACCATTGCACACAAGTTCTAAATGGCCACTAATGTGGCGGTTTTGACAAGAACACTTTGTAGGGAGGCACTTGCAGTTCTATGGAAACAACAAATGTTTTTATCTGGGCGACAATGCCATGTGTCATGTTTCCAGGGCGACGCTGGACTGGTATACAGAAAATTCAGTAACCCGGATGGACTGTCCAGCTCAGAGTCCAGATCTTAACCAAACACTTCAGTGTAATCATAAATGTGAAAGTCGCATTTTCCATATAAACTACAATAAAAATTAAAAACAGTAGAAAATCTGCCATTGTGCAAATGGAAATGCTAATTACAGTAAGTAATGCAAATATATGGCTGCACCTGCATATACTAAAGCAACCACATTAATGAATTAAGTGGATCAGTGGGACAGGTCAAGACACAATCAACCAATCAGAAACAGCTACCTATTTCTGACAATTGTCATCACCTTCATTGTGTATAGATTGTAAGCTTGCGAGCAGGGCCCTCTTACCTTTATGTATGTCTTTTACGTGTGTCTTTTATGTATGTATGTCTGGCTGGCTTTTACAACCCAGTAAAATGTTAATGTTGATTCAAATTGTAAAGCACAATGGAATTTACTGCGCTACATAAGAAACTGTTAATAAATAAGTAAATAAATTGTGTCTCGTCACACCAACGCTTCACCCACAGCAAGGTTATGCCTCCAGACAAGTGTATTTACATAAGTATCCAGGTCAATCTGCTGTAACTCGCAATGGCATGAACACCCATTTACTGTGCTGTACCTGTGCTGGGTCACAGATGTAAGGAGGTGTAAGGAGTCGTAAGTGAAAAACGGTACAAAATCTGCATATGGATTTCTGCAGACACATTTTTGTTGCACTTGCGCAGTGTGGAAATGTGGATTTTATGGAAAAAAAAAAACAGACGGTCATCCACCCCTATATCAGTCCCATTATGCGACGATACCACACTAAGGTTAGCTACGGGATGCCGGCAGTCAGGATCCCGGCGGTCAAAATGCAGAAGCCGTCATCCCAACATGGTTAGGATACCGACACCCGTCGGTAGGTATCCTAAACCTCACACTCTCCCTACCCCCCTCCCTAGTACCTAAAACTAACCCATCCACCCTACCCGCACCCTAAACCTAGCCCTTCCCCTTAGTGCCTAACCCTAACTCTCCCCCTAGTGCCTAATACTAACCCTTCCCCTAATGCTAACCCTTCCCCTAACCCCGTTACTTACCTTCGGGATGCCAGTGCCGAGATTCTGACAGGTGTCGGGGTTCTGGCGCCGATATTGACCGCATCCCCTACACTGGATGACTGCATCCGCCAACAAAACAGAGTGTAATGCGATACAGTATTGGTGCAGAAGCCACACAAATTCTAGAAGTTTATCTATAAAAGGACTGTATAAACGCATATAACATATAAATACAAACGTGGGAACAAACAAGTAGATTATAATTACACGATTGTATAATTACACAACTGTATGTATTTTTGTAGTATTTCTCTGCAAGTTTACATTTTTGGGATCCTAAGGTCAAATAAAACACAAGTCTGGTCTTGCTAAAACCAATATCAAAACTGAAGGATGTTTTTTGAAAAGAAATGCAGAACTAAAATGATCCTGTGTTGTTGTGGCCATAGCCCCCCCCCTCCCAGTAGCATGACGCAGTAATAAAATGCATATTTACTAATGGCTACGGTCTCCCCTTCCTCCCAAGCACAAGAGCCCAATATTTTTCTTGGCAACACTGATAATGATTTCCTCATCTCTACATCTGTACATGTTACTGTATATAGCCTTGAGTAACATGTTCTGTACATTATACCTACAAATAGCTGTTAAAGGAGCAATTGTCTGTCATATAAATGGGACCCGATTTGCCTGCTAACTCTAGTAATGGCGTATGATATCAAAGGCAGCTAAAACACTTTACAATCAGACTTTTTTTGTTTCATTTTCCTAGATGATCAAACTGGAGATGGCAGAGAGAGTGTCAGAAAATGACCTGCCGATCACAAGGAGCACCGCAGTGTGGAATGAAGACTTCCTGCCAGATGCCATTCCTCTGCTCAGCCCAGGAGGCATATTCAGGAAATCCGTTAAATCTCCACCAGGTGGGAATGGGATGAAACATTAAAACATCTAGATATCTTTATCCTTTTTGGTTAGTCAGGGTACGAGCACCTTTACTTATCGCTCCTTATTTCCCGGTTGTCTCTGTGTTCTGTTTTGAAATGCTCAGAGGTTTAACAACTTGTGGCCATTGCATTGGAATGTGCACAACAGATGTCTTTCAGGAGATGAGTAAACTAATCTTATGAGTTGAGCTACAAAGTATTCCTTCTAATATGAGCAATCCGGAGAAGAAAGGTGAAAGTTAGTTTAACAGGAACTCCACAATGAAAGATTCCATGCCCAGTCTGCATGATTGTTCCTAACAAAAGTATTTTTTCTAAATCTATCTGTTGATCACTCAGCTTAGAGGGAACTGTGGGCTGCTTGAGGCAGGGGCAGGGGCGTATCTATAATGGGTGCAGGGTGTGTGGGAAACACAGGCTCCCCGGGTCCAGGGGGGCCCACACAGCACACCCTGCACCCATAAGTAAATATACTTACCTCTCCGATGATTCCCGAAGTGCTGTTCCGCAGCGCCAGACCGGCGTTGTAGAGAAGCAAACACTCACTGGTAAAATGGCAGTGGCCATTTTCCCAGTGATCTGCGCATTCCCAGAAAAGATGTCCCTGGTAAAGTAGGCGCGGGCGCCATTTTCCTGGAGACCCGTGCATGCGCTGTAGATTCTGGTATGAAGCCAGAATCTACAGCGCTCAGTGCCGCTGAGCCACCGTCAGAGAGGAGGGGGCCCAAACGGAGGATGCACACGGGCCCCCTCCTCTCTTAAAAGGCCCCTGGGCAGGTGCTGTGTCATGATTGGGGGAGGAAGAGGGAGAAGGTAGTGTAAGCACACATGAAACCACTAAGGGCCTGACTTAGTTATGGACGAAATTGCAGAGCTGCGCAAAAGCGGCTGTGCAAATCTGTCCATCTAAAATGCAATTGCATTGGGAGTTGTCTGTAGGAAAACACACCTCCTTGTTGCATCTGTGATCGAGGTCGCAGCCTGGGATCACCATCGCAACCATCATGACCAGTGGTTGCAATGGTTGCTCCTTTGGACAGGCCGTGGAAGCTTACCGCAGCCTGGCCTGTGCCTGGCAGCTGCAAGGCCAGGAAATCCGCATCCACTGACACAGACCTTGGCCTTGTCCCTCCCGGAAAATGGGTCGGCGCCCCCATTTCCAGGAACAGTGGCCAGCCACGCCCCCGCCCTGCCTCCAAACTCTGCAGCATGTCAATCATGCTGCGGCTGGGGGGACGGGGGGTCTGCGAGTCAGATCACAGAACCCAATCTGCACATGCACTGATACTAAACTATAGGAGATATATGCTAACCATCGGGTTAATGTACATACATCTCTGAATCAGACCCTGAGTTAGATAGTGGAAGCAGCAGGGTTCACCAACAGCACGGAGTAATGTGCGGCCCCCATCACACTGGTGCCGTAATGTAAAATGCAACTAGTTAACTATTACTGATAGGAACATACACTTGAGGTTCATATGGGATTTCAGGTGGAATTGTCCTATGATAATTATGATAATTATATAGTTTCTTTCTCTATACATACAACATATTTGTTTCAGAGGCTCATTAAAAAATGTATGTAGTTACAGAAGCCATACTTGTCAACTTTTGCAGCAGGACTCCAGGAGATCCATCAAGGGGGAGGTTCAGGGGTTGGGTGTGCAGCTATGATTCATATCATCACGACCCTGAACCTGTGAAATTCACAGCATTATGGCTTGGGGCACATTATGTCACCACTGTTATGGGGGCCGCACATTACTCTGTGCTGTTGGGGAACCCTGCTGCTTCCAATATCTAACTCAGTGGCTTCCTGTGTGCTTACACTACCCCCTGCCCCCCGAATCATGACACAGCCCCTGCCTCATGCAGCCCACAGTTCCCTCTAAGCTGAGTGATCCACAGACAGATTTAAAATATAACTTTTGTTAGGAACAATCATGCAGACTGGGCATGGAATCCTTCTTGGTGGAGCAAGCCAAGAAACAGCAAAGGAACACCAGGATTACAAATTGTTGGTTATAGTGAAGAACACTCTCTCCATTCATTCACTTAGTTATATTTTCATGTCTCATCCTGGCCACCTTTTTTGCTGAATATTTATGATAACCCATTTTTCCTGGCCAGGATGGGACATGAATGTATCACTAAGTGAATGAATGGAGACTTTTCTTCACTTTAACCAACAATTTCTAATCCTAGTCTTGGATCGATGGCGTCATATAGACCCTCTGCCACAAATTGAAACAAATTGAAACAAAACAACTGGTACCAGTGGCGTCACAAGGGGGGTGCGGGCCGCACCTGGGTGTCACCTGCTGAGGGGTGACACCACAGTGCAGACTCCCCCTCTGGTGACAGGAGCCGGGTGCTGCACTGTAGAATTACGTGTAGCACTTGGCTCCTGTCACAGTGAGGGAGCCAGCACTACAAGCACACTGGTACCCGGGGGCAGCCCACACCTCCTGGACCCCCCAGAGACACTAAAATTGGGGTTCAGGCGCGTGGCCCCGCCCCCACTCGTGAGGCAACGCCCACTTGTCCTGAGGCCCCACCCCCTTTCCCCGGCGCACGCGGCTGCGCCGCGCTCATTCTTGTACACCAGCATCGGGTGCAACCAAAGGTAAGGACACCACTGCCTGGTACTACATGATTGTATGTATCACTGACAATGCATCCTCAGTAGTTATAATTTACATTTCCTTCATTCAAAATCCCACAGACTAGGTTTTTGAGACGTATGCCCTTATACTAATTTGCCTTTTTATGGAATTCATAGTCTCGAATGAGGCTGAAACTCCAACTGCCAATTCATTCTACAGCCAAGCACTTAATGAGGCAAATATATTGCTGCCAATTTCTGACTATTTTGCCTATCTCTTCTCCTAATAAGCATAAATTACAAGAACAAGTGGGTATAGGTACCTAAACCTGTTTTATCTTGATTGGAGCCCAATAAGACTCCAATCTGTGTTACGCCTGTCTGTCTGCCCCTCCCCTTTAGAATTTATTTATTTATTACCAGTTATTTATATAGCGCACACATATTCCGCAGCGCTTTACAGAGAATATTTGGCCACTCACATCAGTAGAATGTAAGCTCTCACGAGCAGGGTCCTATTCCCTCATGTGCTTCTCTTTACATTTTCTTCTACTCTATACTCCCCATAAGGGCACCTAACACGTGACTGCCAACTGCCTGCTGCTTATTGTGAGTGCTTTAATCGCTATTGCAGCAATGTATATAAACCGTGTCCTTGTCCTGTACTGTAATGTACTGTAAGTTACTTGTTTCTTGTTCACTTATTAGTTCTATGTACTATGTAAGGCGCTGCGGAACACTTGTGGCACCATATAAATAAAGGATAATAATAATAATAATAGGAAGCAAGCATGTGTATGTAGACTAATTTATTTTATACACACAATATGTACTGGTGCTTATCTTACACTTTAATAGCTAGTATACCTATACTGTTGTGAAATAAACACTGTGACAAGTGATGAAACGTGACATTGTTTACATTGTTTTAAATAGAATCAAAAGGAGATAATGTTGAAGAAAAGAAGACTCGAGGTAAAAGGAGCAGTTTTTTGTGATTCTTGTAGATTAACTTCAAATGTTTAGTACATATTTTGCATTGTGTTAGTGACTCAGAGTCTGAATCAGAGATGAACGTAGTATCAATATTTATGCAGCTGAGCCATAGGCGTACGTAGAAGCCGGCACAGCGGGCGCCACTTTGGCACTTCACCATCCGCCGGGTCATGGACTACCCTGTCCTCCCCCTCCCTCCGGGACATACAAAACCCGCTTGGACTCACCTGGCCACCCAGGTGGTTAGTGAATGTCTTTTTGGGTGGGTAGTCCATGACCCAGCGGAGGGAAAAGTGCAGAAGCGGCATCCCCTGTGCTGTCTTCTGTGCACGCCTATGAGTTGAGCGATGTTTTGCTACAGCGCATTCTTGAAATAACCAGGAATCCCTTACTGCACACATGCGTACCCACGTGTCCTGTGCCGTTTGCAATTGCGTATAGTATCGCTAACACTAGAGAAGGGGTTTGCGATACTATGTCGTATCAGGGTGAAGACTGGGCAGTGACCAATTCTAATCCTCAGAGGCCATTATTAGGTAAATTAAACGAGAGTAGCTAGAGTAGACCCTAGGCTACCACAAATGTTGATTAAGCAACTGATGTTGCATCGATGTTGGCAGGGGCATTTCTAGAGAGGCGGGGGCCATGTGCAGTCTCCGACACAGACCACCTCCTCTCTGTCCAGCGGCCGGCAGCGCACTGAGATGTGCGCGGCCAGCGCCAGAGTTATAGACTCTGGGCACTAGAGTGCACCCAGGGTCTATAGAGTATGCGCAGATCACCGGGAAAATGGCCGCGGCTGCCATTTTCCCTGTACTGCGCATACGCAAATGATGGGAAAATGTCGGCGATGGCCATTTTCCAGTCATTTTTACAGCGCCGGACCACCCTACCGACGTGGGACTCCGTAGAGGTAAGTAATACTATGGGTGCAAGGTGTGCGGTGCACACCCAGCACCCATTATAGATACGCCCCTGGATGTTGAAGTGTTTACAATCCCTATAAAAAATGCACTCACCACACAGTGGGCTTAGCACTTGCATATTTCCCATTGAACGGGGGACTGTGAAGACGACTGGATTACCATCTACAGTCAGGTGCATAAATATTGGGACATTGACAGAATTTTCATATTTTGGCCTCTATTCACCACCACAATGGCTTTGAAATGAAACAAACAAGATGTGCTTTAACTGCAGACTTTCAGATTTAATTTGAGGGTAATTACATCCAAATCAGGTGAACGGTGTAGGAATTACAACGGTTTCTATATGTGCCTCCCACTTTTTAAGGGGCCAAAAGTAATGGGACAAACTAAACAATCCTAAATATAACTTTCACTTTTTAATACTTTGTTGCAAATCCTTTGCAGGCAATTACAGCCTGAAGTCTGGAACGCATAGACATCACCAGATGCTGGGTTTCATCCCTGGTGATGCTCTGCCAGGCCTCTACTGCAAATGTCTTCAGTTCCTGCTTGTTCTTCGGGCATTTTCCCGTCAGTTTTGTCTTCATCAAGTGAAATGCATGCTCAATCGGATTCAGGTCAGGGGATTGACTTGGCCATTGCATAACATTCCACTTTTTAGCCTTAAAAAACTCTTTGGTTGCTTTTCAGTATGCTTTGGGTCATTGTCCATCTGCACTGTGAAGCGCCGTCCAATGAGTTCTGAAGCATTTGACTAAATATGAGCATATAATATTGCCAGAAACACTTCAGAATTCATTCTGCTGCTTTTGTCAGCAGTCACATCATCAATAAATACAAGGGAACCAGTTCCATTGGCAGCCATACATGCCCACGCCATGACACTACCACCACCATACTTCACTGATGAGGTGGTATGTTTTGGATCATGAGCAGTTCCTTTCCTTCTCCATACTCTTCTCTTCCCATCACTCTGGTACAAGTTGATCTTTGTCTCATCTGTCCATAGGATGTTGTTCCAGAACTGTAATGGCTTTTTAGATGTTGTTTGGCAAACTCTAATCTGGTCTTCCTTTTTTTGAGGCTCACCAATGGTTTACATCTTGTGGTGAACCCTCTATATTCACTCTTGTGAAGTCTTCTCTTGATTGTTGACTTTGACACATATACACCTACCTCCTGGAGAGTGTTCTTGATTTGGCCAACTGTTGTGAAGGGGTTTTTCTTCACCAGGAAAATAATTCTTCTGTCATTCACCACAGTTGTTTTCCGTGGTCTTCCGGGTCTTTTGGTGCTGCTGAGCTCTCCGGTGCGTTCTTTCTTTTTAAGAATGTTCCAAACAGTTGATTTGGCCATACCTAAAGTTTTTGCTATCTCTCTGATGGGTTTGTTTTGATTTTTCAGCCTAATGATGGCTTGCTTCACTGATAGTTACAGCTCTTTGGATCTCATATTGAGAGTCAACAGCAATTGATTCCAAATGTAAATGTCACACTTAGAATCAACTCCAGACCTTTTACCTGCTTAATTGATAATGAAATAACGAGGGATTAGTCCACACCTGTCCATGAAATAGCTTTTGAGTTGATAGTCCCATTACTTTTGGCCCCTTAAAAAGTGGGAGGCACATATAGAAACCGTTGTAATTCCTACACCGTTCACCTGATTTGGATGTAATTACCCTCAAATTAAATCTGAAAGTCTGCAGTTAAAGCACATCTTGTTTGTTTCATTTCAAAGCCATTGTGGTGGTGAACAGAGGCCAAAATATGAAAATTCTGTCAATGTCCCAATATTTATGCACCTGACTGTATCTCTGAATCCGGCTCTCAGTGTTTATACATGGTAAATTAATATACTATATTTATAAATTACATCAAGCTTGTGACTTTCTATTGACACTGAATAAATATTATAGTTGTTTTCTTAAAAAAACAATATGATTTTATTTGTAACTGAATAGCTTTTGGGCCTGATTCAGACTTGGATAGAGAGTAAGATACAGCAAGTACTTCTGTGTACCTGGACAAACCATTTTGCAATACAAGGGATGCAAATACTGTACAAGCATTGTTTTGCATGTGGAGTAAATACTGGCTGCTTTTGCATGTAGCCCACAAATGCTGGTCAGTTTTTTTTTTGTCACTGCAAGTTTCAGTGATGGTAAAAGCTTTTTAAATGAATAATAAAATCAGAAGCTTGGGGAAGTCATGTTGCTATGCCCATGGAGGTCTTTTGGTACACAGTTAGGGACAATTGACAATGATACAATAAAAAAAAAATATTTTTCTCTGCCTGTACATTTTCCTACAATGATAAATGGAACCCAATCAGTTATAAATATTTTAGAAAGTTATTTAATGTCTCCTCTCTAATTTACAGGGTTGCCAGGAATCCCAGGGCTACCTGGATCAACTGGATCTGTTGGTTTACCTGGATCAAAAGGAGCCCCGGGAGAAGCTGGACCTGCTGGTCCCCAAGGTACCGGACAATCAAATTGTTGATGTTTTTGTTACTTTGAATTTGTGTCCCTGAAAAGAAATAAGGATATCATTTTCTAACACATTTTACCATATACTATAAACAGCTATTCTAGACACAGTTTTACATTATTTCGCCCTTCTATAGCGTATTTTTTATTTCCCTGTAATACACACTTCATCAGCCCACAATTTAGATTTTGTTGACTGAACGAGTAGCCATGAGAATGCAGTCTATCAATTTACAATTGACAGTAACATTACTGAGGCACAAAGCCTACAAAATGGCTGAGCTGAATGTATATAGGTGACAGGGACACATTTTAACTATTTATACAACTTCTCTGTTCTTCCCTAGCCACACTACAGGTAATTACCTTATTCTGGTGCTTACTCTAAAAGTGAAATTATCTTCCATATTACAATCTAGAATGTAAGCCTACCTTTTGTATAATGTAGAGATGAACAATTCAGTTCTTCCCACCAAGTTCATATCTGAAAATTAATCATAATGGTATTTTCCAAGAGAATTAGAATCTCGCATGTTTTCGCATATATTCCAAAATATGCAAGATCGTAGCTTTCCTAGAAGATTGGCAGGAAGGAGTGAGTCAAATTCATCTCTACTGTACAGTATATACCACAATTACAACTGAAAATTGTGTTAGTGGGCAAAATTATATTTTTAAATGCTTTTCAAGTAGCCATTGGTATCAGAAGAGGACTACAAGTTATGTAAGGAGAAGCATTATATCCCATTATGAGATGATGACAGCATTGTTTTCATGGTCCAGCTGTAGGATGACATGACCTAAAGTATGGATGGCTATTGTCATCCAGTGAAAGACCTTCCAATCACAGAAATATTACAGACTAATCTGCTACATACTGTAGACCGTGCGAACATTCTGTACTCACATGTGACATAAGAAACATTGGTAAAATGAACAAAGAGGCAAATTATTTTGGTTACGAGGGCCACATGTGACCCCTGTAATGGTTCCATGCAGCTGCCAGACTGCCTGTTGCCCAACACTTACCTTCTCTATTAATTTATATCTGAACCTATCTACATACATTATAAGCACAGACCTAGTATCACTGCTATATTAATGGTTTAGTGCAGAGGTTCCCAAACACTGTCATCAAGGCACCCCAACAGTTCAGGATTTAGAGATAAACCTGAAAACCTGGACTTAGGGTGGCTTGATGACCGAGTTTGGAAACCTCTGGTTTAGTGTGACCCCATTATATTTGATTGAAGTTAAAATTACTGCATAACACATTGAGGATTTCTTGCATTGCAATATATATGATAGCTTTGGTAGGAGCCATAAATATAATTTTTTCCATGATTTGGAGGATGAAGACATTGCAAAATCTCTCTGCCAATTTAATTTATTTTGAATATATATTTTTCACACCAGGACCTATGGGACCTCGAGGGCCGAAAGGAGCTCCTGGAGAAACTGGAATACAAGGACCACCAGGCCCCCCAGGGCCACCTGGACCACCTGCCATTCCAATCTCTTTTCCAGAGGGAGTTTTGTACTCTTTACAGCCTAACTCAGAGAGGGAAAGTGAGTAGTTGCTCGATTTCATGATGCTTTCCATCTTGTATAAGTATTATATGGCACACACTTGTACTCTTCCTGCTACTAAGAACAGAGCTGCTCCCTCAGCCAATAGGTGCATCATGCAAGAGAACCCTAAGGCGCAGAAATTACATTATGAATTACTTTATCACTGGTGGGGTTTTCCCTCTTCATGACCAGGTTTGGGTTGCATCTATTTTATTTTGGATTTCTTGGGAGATATAAGACTTTCATTAGGTAGAATATTGCAGTAAATATATTTTTTATTAGTCTGTAAAATAAGAAAATATAGTTGGCATTAGGGAAGTAGATATGTGGTCCATTAGGAGGGGCATGCCTCCAGGATGGACCCCAATGCCAGGGCCGACTAGATCAGTGCCCAGCTCCAACCATACAAGTACATCACTGTGTGCAGGCCTATAATTCAAGAGGTTACTGCAGAGACCCCTGACTCCTGGGCTCTATCATGAGGATGCACTAGTGTTTGTGGAACAGTGTGGTCTGCAGTGTTTGTTTGACAACGTTTGACACATGGAAAAAGGTAGAGCTAAAGACTTAAAGTTATTGTCTGCAGCTCTGCCTTACTCGTAGAGTGACTGCCAGTAGACCCTAAGTGTAGCGGTGTATTGGTGATGTTTTTCTTGTAGGGGATCTGATAGAAACATGCAGACAATTGATGAAGCACTGGCATCCCCTGAGCAAAGCGGCAGCAGGAAGCCCCCACTTCAATATATCTCCTGAACAATTAACTTCTGTCTGTCTAGAGCAGGGATGGGGAACCTCAGGCCCTGGAGCTGTATAAGGCCCCCGGAACCATTTGGTCTGGCCCTCTGAGATTTTTTCTGCTAGCCTCATCTGGCTAGCGGGGTGCTATATTTCACCAAAAAGAAAAATAGAAAAAGAAAAGTTCAGTGTTCATGCGTATTACAAATGCTCCCAAAGAGGCTTCAGATGTTGAGGTTGAGGTTTTAGGATTTGAGAGATCTTTGGTGTCAACTAAAGAGGAATGAAAATAGTTTTGTGAAACCTTTGGCCAGTTCCACACATGGGCTGTATGTGTCAGAGGTGAAATGTGTATTTAAGTGTTCCCAATCCTACATTGTCCCCGGTCTAATCATCCCTTAAAATGGGAAATACAGTGCAGGGCTGTGAAGCAAAAGTGGAACACGAATATTACCTAATGGGAACTCCGTTGTTCTGCAATGAGATTCTACTAACACAGATTTAATTAATCTCTAGTCTCAACCTTTACTCAATGAAGATCTCATTATATGGCTAGTGCACCTTTAAGTTTCATAATATTTTCTCTTATAGATGGGGAACCGCATTTAGTATCTACTATTACAGACACGGTAATGTCTGGATTTCCTGGACCTCGTGGCCCTCCTGGCCCTATTGGACCCCCTGGTAAAGTAACATAATAACAACCAAAACAGCATGTATGGCTAACTTTACCTTTGTGATTAAACATTTTGGGCTGATGCAGAGTTGAGTGTACGCCTGTTGGCAGAGCTTATCTTGTGTGTGTTTGTACAGTGCATGCTCTATATCTGACATACAGGGACAGGCAAATCAGAGTTGTGTACATTTCAATCACATCTACTGTACACTTACATATGAGGAGGTGTAGCTCGGGCGGTAACAGGGGGTGTTCACATAGGCAAAGTACATTAAGTGCCTGATAACGGAACTGCAGTCTATGCAGACCTGGGAGTAAGAGTAAATATGCCTGTTCCTAGACATACTGTATACTGTATTTTGCACCTAGTACAGGGTAGGGGAAGTGCACCTATTGAAAACCAATAGCCCGATTTCCATCCATCTCTTCATCGTGCAATCCATTTAGTGAAGAAAAGGAGGAAAAAAATATACTTTTCTGCTAGGATAATAATGGACTATTCAAAGCAAAAAGTATATTCTAGGATTATAACAATCATACAAGAGTTTCATGACAATCAAACAATAGTTTGTGTCTGTAAGGCTGTTTAGGTAAGATTGTATTTGACTATATGCTGGTGACTGCATTATGGGTAACAGCACCAATAGTCTGTCTGCAGCAGGATGCTTAGATTACACAATCAAAAACTTATGGAAATGCTAACTATACTATGCTCCATGGTGCTAGGCGTATCTGTAAACCTACTTATGGCTGTGGACAGATAAGGAGCCTGAGCTACATTACTTATTCTATAATACAGCTGAAAAACATAAAGATTGGTTACTTAGTACATTCAATGACAATCCTGTAAAATGCAATAAGTATGAAGACATGCAGATAACTAGTGGTGTTCTGATTTAGGACTTCCAGGACCAAAAGGACCTGCTGGCCCAATGGGTCTTTCAGGAACTCAGGTAGGTGTTACTAATGTTGTGTGAATGTGGGTGATCAAAGGAAATTCCACTCAAAGTACATAACACAGTAACCTGGTATTCAAATTATGATGATTTAAAAATGTGTAATCTTTATTCCATTGGACTGGAGGTATCAGCTGACATATATCAGTTCAGTTTGAAAAGATAGTAGTCTGAGTTCAGGCCGATACTGGTAAGATAACAATTCTAGCATTTGTCAGTATGGATGGCATGCCTCAGATTGTTTGCGTTCCCCCTAAGACATTTGTTAAACTAGCTTAACAGCCACTGTCTACAGCAGGGGTGGGCAATAAGCCGCCCTCCAGCTGTTGTTGAACTACATATTTCAGCATGGCCAAATAGCAAAACTGTGGCAGGGCATGCTGAGATGTGTAGTCCTGCAACAGCTATGGGGCTGCTTATTGCCCACCCCTAGTCTACAGTATCTCCCTGCTTTTAAT
Organism: Taudactylus pleione; assembly: GCA_031769625.1. Classification (NCBI taxonomy): domain Eukaryota; kingdom Metazoa; phylum Chordata; class Amphibia; order Anura; family Myobatrachidae; genus Taudactylus; species Taudactylus pleione. Next base: position 978,375 of record JAUIMM010001269.1, read on the forward strand.
AAGACACTGTAGTCTTGAGTGACAGTCACTAATGAACTATGGGCTTGATTCAACTTAGGACGGAACTGCTAAGCTGCACGCAAGTAGCTTTGCAATTCCATCCTTGCAATTATGGTAATGCAGCAGGAGTCATCACGCTTCCTGCATGCATTACTTATCATTGTACAATGCAGCATCAGATAATCCGCAAGAACATCGGCCATCTAAGTGACCCATGGGGTCATGCAAGCCAGCTGTCACAGATGAGAGAAAGAAGCTAGAAAATCTCCGTCAGCCGACAGAGATCCTGGCCTCTTCCCTCCCCCCAAGGTGGCGACATGCCTCCTTTTCAGAAAACGGAGGCTGTTGCCGCCCCTTCCCCGCCCACAAATGGCAGCATACTGTCAATCACTGACAGACTGCTGCTGATCTGCGTGCGATTACCCAGGACCCATACTGCACATGTGCAATACGGTTCAGGTACCTGCGGAGATTCCCGACCATCAGAACATATGGCCTGTTTGAACATGCACTGCTGTATCAGGCCATATGTGCACTAATATTGATGGTGTGCTTTTTATGCCAGGGCCCTGTCTGAGGGCTGACGCGTTTCTCCCTGCACAATTATTTTTAGTTCTCTTTTTTGTTGTTGCTTTTGAAATATATATGCACTGAGCAAGATAATTGCCTCTGTAAGATGCAGGGAAGCAGATGTGTATAAATGTTGTTTGTAAACCATTGACTAGGAAGAATGTGTTTAAATCATATTACTTTCAGTTGCCTTAGAACAGTAAGTGAATAACTGCCTTATACTACAACAAATAATATATTGGAAGGTATAACATTGGATCTCTATGCTGCCATGACAGTGGATTCCATGCAAATTCTCTGTAGCCCAGTTACCAGTTACTTTTCTCTTTATTATTCATTTTATAGGGTAAGATAGGACTTCCCGGCCAACCAGGAGTAAATGGTCAGAAAGGTGACCAAGGAGACAGAGTGAGTGTACTGAGTGCAGTTCATACTTGGATTCATTATTCTGCTAGAATCAGTTTTGCTTCATAGTCAAATAACTTGGTTTATGATGTTCAAGATGCACTTTTCTCAAATGTGATGACAAACACTTTTATTTGTTATTGTTATTACTAATAATAATTTTGTTTTATAGCATACCAACTCATTTAAATGTTTTTTTTGTAATAACGGGGATAGTATTTAATACTAAGAGGCCTATTCATTTTGTTAATTATCAGGGTCTGAATGGACCCCGATAATTAACATTCTATCTCGCCGCGAGCGCAAGGAGACAGCTGATCCGAAAAATATCTGTTTCCCCGAAGTGTTTCACTGCTCCTTTCATTGCAGTGAGACAAGAGCGCATACATGACCTATAGGTCCCGCATACACACAAGAGCCCTAACGTCCGGTGGAAGGAACCGGACAGGGGCGGAGGGATCCAAAAGGATCCCTCTTCACAACCAGGACCTCCTTCCCATAGGGAAGAAGTGGGTTGCGATACACAAGCGGGAGCAAACGCCATCAGAAGAAGGCAAATGGTCCTGCAGACAAGCTCCAAAAATACTGTATTTTCGGAGATTGATGCATTCTGTTCCCATACTTCCACAAAAGGAAGGTAAGTAGGCGATAACTGTGATATCTCCTGCTTTACCTTCTTGCTGAATGGCCCGAATACTTAATTTCTACAATTGCAGGTGAAACTGTAATGATGATGAGGCTCCTTAATCACAACTGGGTACTAAAAATAATATCATATATAAATACATAACATTATTTTTCCTATAGGCTACCATTCAAGATTGAGTCATATAGTTATGCAACACGTGAAAAACATTAAGGTGAATAAATACCCCTCTGTACTGTATGTATGTAACATTTTACCTCCTGTTATTGTCACCAGGGTGAACAAGGCCTACAGGGAGCGCAAGGCCTGAAGGGCCCTCCTGTAAGTATAGAATCAGTTTGTGAATTTTGTCCAAAGCATTTGCTAAAAGAGGCATTATTATGAAAACAATGAGCTACATTTATATATAGTGGCCCAAAGGGAAAAGATGGTGTCATCCATAGCAAACTGCACTAGAAAATTAATCTAATATTTATTGGTCCTAATTGCCTTTTGTTAAAGCACAAAACTATGGACCTCATTCAGAGTCTCTCGCAAGCGGCCGCTCACTCGCATCCAGCGTATGCAAATTTTTCAAAGTGATGCCATGGGAAGCGATTGCTCACCAAGCCATAAGCAACCCACTTTGGCTGTGCGAGCGATCGCTCTGTGTATGCTGACACCATTAGCTTACGTTGAGATGCCCATTTGCGCACGTCATCTCCAGGAAGTGTATTAAAACATTGGTACATTGAGCACCATCGGTAGCGATCGCAGCGCTTGTGGTTGCCTTACCCTGCCGCAAGCACTGCGACGACTTCAGTGTAAAAAACAAGCATGTGACGTGTACTATGATGCTGCCTGTTAATTATGCACGCCTTAAAAACGGCGTTGAAACACTCAGGCACGCCTGCGTTCACACCTCCACTCCCCCATTATTAGTGTCCTGCCCCTGTTACTACCCACAAACGGCCTCTCCTGTCACTCATTTCACTGGGTTGTCTTTGTTGGGCGAGCGGGCTGCGCTCGCACAGAGTAGTTTGCGCATACGCAGAACGAAGCATGCGCATGCGCGTTGGCAAACCATCGGCCGCATGCGAGCGCACAGCGCTTGCGAGAGACTCTGAATGAGGTCCTATATGTTACTGAGCTCCAGTACAAAACTCATAATTAAGTGGTGCCAGCAGTGCCGCAACTAGGGGGGGGGCTAAGGGGGCACGTGACCTGGGTGCCTGACTTGAGGGGGTGCCGGGGAGATGCAGCCGGAAGGCTAGGTTGCTGCTCTTGTGGGTTTGGTGCTGCATCCCCACCTTGAGAGGCACAGAGACACCGTCAGTCTAATGTGGTACCGGTCACAAGCCAATAAGTGCTCGCGGACCGGCAGCCAAGCAGCAGAGGCTACCAGTCAGTGAGCTCCAATTGGTTCACGAGCGGTGCCACATTACAATGACGGCAGTATTGACAGTTCTCCAGCGTGTGGCAGCCCCGTCCTGCGCCACCCCGAGATCACCCACCGCATGGCCCTGGCAGGTAAGAGAAGGGAGATGGGGCCTTACTGTGGTTTATTGTAAAAGAGGCCTTACTGTGGCTTAATGTGTAAGGAGCCTTACTGTGGCATAATGTATATGGGGCCTTACTGTGGCATAATGTATATGGGGCCTTACTGTGGCATAATGTATATGGGGCATACTGTGGCATAAATGTATAAGGGGCATTATTGTGGCTTAATGAATATGGGCATTACTGTGGCTTAATGAATAAGGGGCATTACTGTGGCATAATGTGTTGTAAGGGGCATTACTGTGGCAGAATGTGTTGTAAGGGGCATTACTGTGTTGCATAATATGTTGTAAGGGACATTACTGTGGCATAATGTGTTATAAGGGTCATTAATGTGTGGCATAATGTGTTATAAGGGACATTACTATGTCACAAAACCACACTCCCTTTTCGTCCTCTATGTTGCATTTTTTTGGGGGGGCGCCAAATTATGGCCTTGCCCCGGGTGTCAAAAATCCTAGTTTCGGCCCTGCCAGACACCAATAAATAGCTTCTATTATCACGGAGTGGCATAGAATAGTAAAAGATGTGATTTAGAGAATAACATACCATCTGCACTCAGTTATAAGGATATAAGAAGCCATTATGGCCAATAGCTCTTTTATACGTAACAGGTCACAGAACTGCAGGGTAAATTCTAGTGGAGATTTGTTAAGCTTCAGGTTGGAATGTATTATTTTTTAAAAACCATCTGATTTGCATGGTATGGATTAGGCATGAGCGGGTTCGGATATTAGAAATACGAACCTCCCTGATCCGAGCCGGGAACTGAGTCCGGCTCGGGTTTTCCCGACAGACTTGGTTCCCGGAACGAAGCAAAACGCCATCCTTGCACTGTCAGATTCTCACGGGTTTTGGATTCTATAAAAGGTCTCCGAGTCGGCGCCATTTTCCGCTCCGGCTGTGGACAGTGAAGAGGGAGGGTGAGGGTTGCTGTGCTGGTGCTGCTGTTGTCCATAAGGGCTGTGTCCAAAGTCCATAGGGGCTGGCTGGGCTGTGTTGTGCAGTGCTGTTGTCCCATAAAGTCTGTGTTGTCCATAGGAGCTGGCTGGGCTGTGTTGTGCACTGCTGTTGTCCCATAAAGGCTGTGTTGTCCATAGGAGCTGGCTGGGCTGTGTTGTGCACTGCTGTTGTCCCATAAAGCCTGTGTTGTCCATAGGAGCTGGCTGGGCTGTGTTGTGCAGTGCTGTTGTCCCATAAAGGCTGTGTTGTCCATAGGGGCTGGCTGGGCTGTGTTGTGCACTGCTGTTGTCCCATAAAGCCTGTGTTGTTCATAGGGGCTGGCTGGGCTGTGCTGTGCAGTGCTGTTGTCCCATAAAGGCTGTGTTGTCCATAGGAGCTGTGTGCAGACAGAAGGGGGGGGGAGGGCTTCAGTGGCTCCTGTGTCACTGTAGTCCTAAAGGGGTGCAGTAGTGTTGTCCAGGAGGGGCTCTGTCCATCATGGGTGCTCCCCCCAAGTGCAAAAAAAAATAAAAATATTTCTTTCTGTTTGTGTGCACGTTAGCCGCACGTGCATCAACAAAGTAGCAGCGCCAAGCATGCACCTGTGTCATAATTCAAAGGCCAGCTGGTCTGTTGAAGGGTGGTGTAACCCCCAAAGTGCCCCCAAAAATTAAAATATTTAAAAAGTGTTTATTTTTCTGTGTTTGTGTGTGCGTTAGCCGCACGTGTATCAACAAAGTAGCAACGCCAAGCGTGCGCCTGTGTCATAAGTTAAGGGCCGGCTGGTCTGTTGAAGGGTGGTGTAACCCACAAAGTGGCCAAAAAAATTAAACGTTTAAAAAGTGTTTATTTTTCTGTGTTTGAGTGCGCGTTAGCCGCACATGCATCAACAAAGCAGCGCCAAGTATGTACTAGTTTTTCAAACTGCCATCCTGTCTGCCACTGCAGTGCCACTCCTAGATGGACCACGTGTTTGTGCAACCCACTCGTGTCGCTTTAGCATAGTCATCTAGCTACCTCGGTGCAACCATTTTGCCTAAAAACGATATTGTGAGGTGTGAGGTGTTCAGAATAGACTGGAAATGAGTGGAAATGAATGTTATTGAGGTTAATAATAGGTACACAAAATCCAGAACCCAAAACACGGAAGGGTGGTTTTGGTCGGTGCACACCCTTAGTATGGATGTCTGGTGATCTGATAACATAAACTAGTATGCATGGTAAAATCATATTTTTAAAAATAAATAATTTAAATCTCAGACTGTGTACTTGCCCAAAAAATATATACCCAGCTCCCAACATTGCATATATTAAAATAGGGAACAATAAGTCACTCCCAAGATCAGCACAAACCACGTCTACACCCACCGAGCCACATCCAGACCATACTTGCCTATTTTTGAAAAAGCATTTCAGGGAGATTGTGAAAGCAGCACCTATGAGCGTGTGTTACAGTGGGCGTGTACTGATAAATCTGAGAGGCGTGTCATAAACCTGACTTACATCCAAATGTAAACCAGCCCAAAAGCAGTTAGTAAGATCTGTTTGTTGATGAAAACACACTAATACTTTTCATAAATTCATAGGAATCATTGTGCCTTATAATAAGCAATGCAAGGAAATGACACTAATGATCCCATTGGAATGTATATATCTCTCTGTTTTTTAATAAAACAGCTTCATAATGGGGGTAAGGATGAAATGGGAGAGATTGCTAGACTCTTCAGGGAGATTGCTACTATTTCAGGGAGTCTCCCTGACCATGAGGGAGAGTTAGCAAGTATGATCCAGATCTGTCTACACTAAACCCACATTATCTCGAGAATATGTCCAGTTTGGGATCCGCCAATCATGGCACTGCTGCCAGAGTCCAAAATAAGGATTTTCAGAAGATATTAACTAAATAGACCTAATAGACCAGTTCTAAGTACAATAAGCACACTCTCGAGCATGGAATACCAAGGTTAGGTCATGGGTGTAGCCTCTATGGAATAGGAGGGCCATACAAAAGTGTATCACCAACAACACAGAGGCTACAAGCCCAGACAAGTTCTAAATATTTGATTTTATCCAGCTGTTTGAGAAACCATCGCTTCATAAATTGCATGTGTTGTTTCTTTGGCAGGTCTTAAATCCAGCATTGGAGTTTGTGACCTGATGACTTATGATGCAGTAATTTAAAGTGCGGTTTGAATTTGATATATTGCACAGATAGGCAAACTCCACATTAAATCATATGATAAGTTGATAACAGTTTAGTAATTCACCCCACCAATGTCCCATATATTTTACAGTAAGGAGTACAAAATTACTTATAATATGCGAGTTTCAATGGAAAACAAAACCAGTTGCTTTTAAGAAGTAATCTTATCGACAATTTAATCTTTCCATCAGGGAACACTTTATAAGTGAGTAGGGGAGACAAGTGACATCGATGCTCACCTAATAGAAGGTTGTATTTTACAGGAGTGATATCACAATTGTCCAAATATAAATGACATTACTATTCACCAATAATAGGGATGTATTTCACATAACATATGTACATATTGATGTCTTGTGTATTATAAAACAAAAAAAAGGGGAGAATATAATAACACAAGATATAAGTGAGCAACAGGAGCGCCGCGAAGGGAGTGGGTTAGGTACTGATTACCCAGGCTCAGACTCGTCTAGGGGGGCCTAGAGGGTGCCCAGGCCAGCCATGGATGAGGTGGAAAGACCTTCTTCTAGGAGCATGACATCACAAAGCATGTTATTTTAAGTCGATGTTTTAACAAGTTGGTGCGGCCACGGCAAAGTGTTGGGCCACGCCTCTTCTAGCACCTGGGCCGCCCATATGTCTCAGCAGCCCTGGCGAGTGATATGTTGCCTTATTAGGACTGGTAACCATAGCACCCTTCATCAATTGCAGTTACAGTATATAGCTGGCCCTGTGCGCCTACATTAGGAAGCACAGAATCGGAATGGCGCAATGCGAATTTCCCATATGACGATTCAGTGTGAATCTATTTGTGCTGGTGCCTCTAGAATTCTACCTCTAAGTTTTCAGAGAAAGATGGTGGTGATTTTGAAGAATGAGAAGTTTGCACTATCCAATAGAGGTGGATTAAAGATATTCCTTACTAAGTATATACAGTTGTAGGCTCCTCCATACAGGACAGTGCAAAAAGGAAATTTAAATTTGTAAGTAAATACTAGATGTCATTAAATAAAAGGTTTGAGAGGTTGCATATGTCAGTGAATCCTCCTGTGGAAGGGCACAAGGGGCAGAACTATGGGAGACAATCGAGGCGCCTGCCGCCAGGCGCCAGCACTGAAGGGGTACCTCCTCCATTGTCCACAATATATTCACTCCACTTATGGCTGTAACTATGTACCCAGAGTATACCGTCATGGCCGCCCAATACATGGCACCCCTTCCCGGCACCTGAGAAGCCATTATATCCTAGTGGAGAGCTCCGTGTTAGACCATCAGTTGATGCTTCCATCTATCTATGGCCTGTCCCTACTCATTGGTGTTGCTGCTCCTCAGCAGCTTCTAATGTCAGTGTGACACGTCCGATGCCCCCCTCACCCACACCTCTCCATCTCACTCCTCCCTGGCAACAGTGGACCCATGCAGCAGTCCCGGCGCCCCTCTCACCCACAAATCCCTGTCCCACTCCTCCCTGGCGACACCCCTAGCAGTGGACCCATGCAGCAGTCCTGGCGCCCCCCTTACCCACAATCCCCATCCCACTCCTTCCTGGTGGCAGCCCTAGCCATGGACCCGTGCAACAGTCATGGTGAACCCCCTCACCCACAACTCCCTGTTCCACTCCTCCCTGACAGCAGTTCTAATCACGGAGCCGTGAGTCCTGAGTGGCTGGTCTGAGCATAAGTGCGGCTGCAGATCTTCTTACAGGAGCTGGATGTCAACAAGGATGCACTGAATGGAGCTGCGGGTAAGAGGACATGGGAGGCGGGGGCCTGGGGCACCAGCAACTGAGTCTGTGGGACAGATCTTAGGTGGAGCAACTTCCCGGCATGTGATGCAATCGGCAGTAGACTGGGCATTTTGTGATTTGTAGTCCCACCACAGTGGCAGTCTTACAGTATCTTGACTTAAACTCAGTCTTCAAAGCCTCCACATAAGGTGGTTTACCCTTCCATTAGGGGTATAAGGATTGCTCCCCACCCCACATCAGGTGGCTTTCGCCAGGAGGACCTCTGAGCCTCATGCTAATTGCAGTATAGAGGTCGCTATCTGTGACTAATACATACAGATGTTTCCCCATACAACTATACTCTGGGCCTGATTCAGAGCCGGACGCTATTTGCGGACGGTTGTTTCAAAAAAGGGCTATTTAAATTGAGCGCTCGCTCTTTGCGGTTTGTTGACGCCTCTATGTCTGAGTGAGCGAACGAAAAATGCGCTTGCTATTTTGTAAAGACGCCCCTTTGCCGTTCGCATCACACGTCATCTCCAGTATTTATTAGATTAATCGGGTACATCGAAAGGCATCTGAACTGCTTGCAGTGCTTGTGGTAGGTTTTTCTTACCGCTATCACTGCAAGCAGTTCAGGCTAAAAGACAACCAAGTGACGTGGTCGATGACGCTCCTTTACCAATTATGCACTCCCATTAAACGCCCTTTTGACCGTTAGGCACGCCTTCCCCTGTTACCACCCACAAACGGTACATTCTGTCAATCAAATTAGCAGCTCCTCGCTGTTTTGCGAGCGCACAATTTCCGACCACAATGACTGGTTTGCGCATGCGCATTATGACCCATACGCATGCGCAGTTGTGCGAACATCGCTCAGAGCGAATGAGCGGCCGCTTACGAGCGGCTCTGAATCAGGCCCTCTGTGCGCTACAAGTTGCATTACACTTAACGTGTGAGCGCAGAGTCACTCGGTAGTTCTGAGCATCTTTTCATACAAATATTTCCATTCAAATGCGTCTTATTCGCACAGTGATGTGAATAGGGAGCACAAGCAGCTTCTGCTGATTAAAATGATATGCAGCATACCTATATTCTGTGTAAAACTGTGGGTGTATCTGCATGCAACATGCTATATTACAATGTCAGCAGCTGTGACGGGGGGCACCAAATTTTAACTTGCCTACGGGCGTCTGGGATGAATTTACGCCACTGAAGGGCATACAATTTTTTCTACTCCGCAAAGATGAATATCGTAAGAGATATTTGTTACTGTTCTGATACTTTAATGCAGTGGTTCCCAAGCTCGGTCCACAAGGCACCCTAACAGTCCAGATTTAAGGCCAACTGTGCTTGAGCACAGGTGACTTAATTAGTACCTCAGTCAACTTAATTTAAGCACCTGTGCTCAAGCATGGATATCCTTAAAGCCTGGACTTTTAGGGTGCCTTGAAGACTGCGTTTGGGACCAACTTCTTACTTCTCCCCTCCGGGCACTCTCAACTGTGGGAGGTGGGGTGGTGTGAATTGTGTCATTAACGCCCCACCTCCACAGTGCACAGATGTTAAACATGACCCTACGCAGAGGTGTGGGGCCACGATGATGCTAATTGCTCTGTATCATTTAATGACGCCCCCAAATCCACCCATTTCACCTGGGGAGTAAGGACCTAATTCAGCACGGATCGCACGCACCCGCCGCTGCGAAAATATGAATGCGATCGCATGGCAACCGCAGCACTATACCAAGATGCCCATCAGCTTATAAAGCCGCCCACGTCCCATTACATATATCTGCAAGTCAGCGAAAACATCGGTAACATCGGACCCATACGCAGAGTTGTGGTTGAGCTTGACATGCCTCATAACCTGAGATGCTTCCTGTCGCCAGTAGTGCTCTGGCTGCATATGCCATCACTGGGGCTTAATTATGCACACCCCTGTAACGGCGCTTGAACGCACACTGGCACGTCTGTGTTTCCCCGACCACTCCAAAACGGATACTACCTGTCAATCACTGTGCAATGGGACTGCGTTCCTTCTATGAGCGGTTCACCAATCACAGTGGCCGGTTTGCG